>JAHRHZ010000023.1:12673436-12713913 GCA_024137785.1 Ginglymostoma cirratum | reverse complement strand
GGGGGGGGGGGGAGGGGGATTACTGGCTGGAATGTGGAGAGTTAGCGGAGATAGATGAGGAGGCTTTTGAAAGAGAGGTGGGAGACAGGGCTTGGCAAAGAGATGTGGGATGAGAATTTCAGACTTGTTTGCACGTTCTCCCAATGTCTGCTCCATGTGGGCTTCCTTCCACAGTCCAAAGATATGCAAGCAAGGTGGATTGGCCAAGCTCAATTGCCCATAGTGTGCAGGCTGGATGGATTAGCCATGGGAAATGCAGGGTTACAGGGACAGGGTGGGGGAATGGATCTGGGTGGGATGCTCTTCAGAGGGTCAGTGTGGACTTGATGGGCTGAATGGCCTGTTCCCACACTGTAGGGATTCTCCATAAAATTCTCTATTCCCTCTATAATAATTGAGCACAAGGTTGCTGGTGTAGATCGACTGAAGAACACAAGTACCAAGCTCCAGTCCTGTCTCTTCATGTTCTCAGTCACCCAAATAAAAGGGTTATATTTTCTTCCTTGTGGCTTCCATAGATATGAAGCCGCAACAGTAGCGAAGCTGCTGGGCCACAAGCTGTTAAGTTTTATGGTTTAAGACCAGTGAAAATTTTCAGATTCCCACAGCCTTGTGTCACCACATGGGGGCATATGGCTGGGATTTGCACTTGTCGGTAAGGCTTAGCGGCTGACTTCATGTATCCTTCCTAAAGCACTGTTGCGGCTTGTTCGGTCATACAGGGCCTTTGTGCTTGGATTTGATTTGACTCAATTACTTGAATCTTCCTGAGGATTAGAAGCCACAGTAGTCATTTACTTTTAATCAAGAAGCAGTTGAGTGTGAGAATGGAATTCCCTCGCTGGAGGTCTCCCTTTGTGTCGGTTCCATATTTACTGTGTGAAATATGTAGGAGACGCAACCAGAGGTGAAACCTTTTGATTACACATAGAGCACAGTGATTGGCAACCATGTAAACCAGACTTACTCTCAGTGTGTGTTTCTGGGTCTCGTGTTTATTGTTTGAGTCTTTGGAGCATGAGGCAAGTGTCATGAGTTGAGAGCAGTCTGCTCTACACAGCTAATGATCCCCATAACCTATCTCTTTTACTTCATAGTCCAGTTTGCCTGTGGATAGATAATCATGTTAATTAAACCTGATTGAATAACACAAAATCTGGTCACAGTTAGAATCTCCATTATTACTGTGTTAAATGATTGTGCAGGCTGCCTCATGGTTCTATATCGCGTTATTTGCTTTCATAATATGCGGCAAGATCAGTCCATGAGTAATTTCCTTGTCCTTCATGGAGCTTTCTGTCAGCATTCAATTGAGTGAGGAGAACAGGAGGTTTACTCTTTGACCAATGACAAATTAAATAAGATAAATCAATAATACTGGGCACACCCCCTCCTCCGTTTTACTGATAATGTTCAGCTGCAAAAGGGTTAATCAAAGAAATTGAATTTCCTCTACTCCTTGCTGTTTGGTCCAATTCAAAGAATCACTAACTCATCAACTTATTAGAGAAATTCGTACTTCTAGTAGTTACTATACACTTTCTACTGCGAGTACGGAATCACTACAAAGACGGACCCCCAGCTAAGCAGTTCTATCAGCGCGGTTGCCTGCCCCTTGATTAAAGTTAGAATGGCCACAGTGGGTTCTAATCCTTCGAAAGACTCAAATAAAATTGAGTTGAATCACATCAAAGCACAATAGAAGTACATAACAGAACAAGCCATAACAACGTTTCACGGGAAAGATGCACGGAGCCGGGATCTAAGACTTCTCGGCAAGTGCAAATCCTGATCAGCTGCCCTCATGTGGCGATGCAAGGCTAGAAGAATCTTCTGTATTTTCAGGTCCAGCACTTAATATGTGCACTTAGCAACCCATGTGGCTTACATCACTGCTTGAATTTCTTTTACCTTTTAAAACTACGATACAGCAAAAAGATGCATTGCACAAAAGGTAAGTTCATACCCAATCCATGATAATAAACTTGGCTGGCTGATTGTAGACAATCCTTAGTAGTTTATATTTATGGATCGATAACGTGCTTCAGTGGGCCATTCACCTTCCATGCTCAATGTTCTATCAGACTTGTGTCAGATCCAAAATGTGTGCAACGTCATGATAGAGGATCTTTTTTGATTCACTCATGGCATGTAGGCATTACTGGCAAGGCCAACATTTATTGTCCATCCCTGAGCCCCACTCTTGAACCACTGCAGTCCATGTGATGTAGGAATACCCAGAGTGTTGTTGGGGAGGGAGTGCCAGGATTGAAGGTACAGTGATAATAGTTCTGAGTCAGGATGGTGTGAGACATAGAGGGGAAATTGCAAATGGCGGTGATCCCATGTTTCTGTTACCTTTGTTCTTCTAGGTGGTAAAGGTTGCAGATTTGAAAAATGCCATCAAAGGTGGCTATGCAATGTGTGACCCGCTCTTGGAAAAGTGGGAAAAATTCCAGCACTGAACGCAACATTACAGAATCAATTAGAAAAAATCTGGCCTGGAGAGAGAAGAAATTAAACAAAACTTGATTTCTATAATACTGTGAAGAGATCACTCTTCTCTTTTCCCTGTGGCAACCATGACCTCCTCAAGTTTGCTCAGAATGAGACCTGGTCATTTAAATGAATGACATCTGAAAACAACATATTTTTAGTAAATATTTCATTAATATAGACAGTTAAGATGCTAAGGATAGCAGATGACCATGATAACTTGTATCAAAGAATAACATTTGCTTAAAGAAAGTTGTTCATTTCATATGACTTTGTGTTTTAATGGTTAGTTATGGCTAAGGTAACGACTTTTACCTACAGCAATGTTAGCATATTTTCAGGCATTGCATTAGAGAAAAGAGAGAAAATGGTTCCAGTCTAGGCACAGCAATATACCCACTTCCAATCTGCACAGAGGACTTTGAGGAAGTTAGGCCATTTGGGAAAGACCCTAATTTGCACTAGGTTTCTTTGATTTCCTTTACTTGTTCAGCTGCAGAGATCCGAACCCATGTGCTGCAACAACATAATGATTGCATTAAATAAATCTTTAAGAGTATGACCTTCCACTGCCAACATTATGGAACTTAATTAATCTTCTTTTTCCTCTTTACAGTTTTTTTTAATGAAACACATCTATTCTGGTGTTTCTGTTTAGCTTCGAATTCTGAAAACTGATGTTTCTTCTAAGCTGACTGCAGCATAGTTAACAGAGAAAGGCAATTATTCCCCAGAAGTAGCACAAAAGATGTCTTTTACATGACTTAATGTCAGTGCAAATGAAAGCAGCAATCCTACTGGATACTGTGATGTTACAGCAATCAGAGGAACAATCAATAAGACAAATCTTCTATTTAACTAATTATTCTTATTTAGGCTGTCATTTTATAGATTGTATTCCCAATTGAGAATATTGGGATGCTTTGATCCAGATCTATTGTGAGGCAAAGACAAATTATCCATAATCTACCCTTAGCGTTATAAGCTATATTTCACTTCCTAATGAAAAGCCCAAATCGCTACCAGCACAAAGGACTCATTTGTATATGGTTAACCTAACTTTGATAATGACTTCTATCTGAAGTGTGTTAATTAGCTTGTTCAAAACTAATCAGTTGAAGCAATGGATGATAATTTTCTCTGATTTGCTGCTGCTGAGGAAGATTTCGAAAATGGTGATTGTAATTGTTTTGATCAGAGCACTCCAACGTCCTTAAAATAAAAGACTACAGATGCTGGAGATGTAAAATAAAAATGGAGAGTGCTGGGGAAACTTAGCTGGTCTGGCAGTAATACTGAGGCTGGTGTGTTTCGCCAGGACACACACTGAGACAAACATCAATTGTGCCTGGAGGAATATCAGTTTAGTCAAAGAAGCTCTTTGCTCTATCCGAAACTTGTTGGTCTTCCAGAGCAAGGAGTTGACCTTGACTTGGCACGTTCCAAGGTCCAGGACTATGTGCTGAGGGATGCACTAAAGCTTGGGGCAGCTGCTGCAAAGGTGCAGTGGAAGAAGTCTCCCTGCTGAACGTAAATGGGGGTCCATTCGGTTATCTGACCCTCCTGGTGCCTCAAGTGCATGTAAATATGGTCTTGTACAAGTAAGAGATGTCTTTGGTTTGTTTGTTGGATAGAGTCAAACTCTAATGTTTACTTGTTTTCTTCATCTGCTATTGTACAGAACCGAACTACATTTGTGACGATGTGTAAATATTTATATATTGATATATATAAAGTTTTTTTATGATTAAAGTATATTTATGAAATAACAAGTTTTTAAAAATTGAGTCGGCTCTGAAGAAGAGTCATATTAGACTCGAAGCATTAACTCTGCTTTCCGCTCTGAAGGTGCTGCCAGACCTGCTGGGTTTTTCTAACACTTTCTGTTTTCACTTCATCAATGGACCTACTGAGATCTATGGGTCTTCTTAACCTTGTGCTGGATCCCTGTATTTGCTGCAGGGGTTATGACACTCTGACATTTGGATTTCTGTCCAGATTTTGTGCAGCCTTTTTGGTGGGATTTGCATTTGTTTAGCACAGCCAAACAGTGCCACATTATTCTTTTAGACACCCCTGTGCAACGATCTCCTGCAGCATGTTCATTACTATCAAGGAAATTTAATTCCCAGGTGCCATGACTCAAGTGTAGGATCTGAGTGTCACGTTACAGCAATAATGTTCTCTACTGACAGCAAGGACGATGGGAACCATTCTAACTGGTGGAATAAGGAGGAATGCAGATTTCACATACCCCCACTCAATTTGCTCTCCACTGAAACCAATAATCAGGATTCTGTCAGGCAATAGGGATATTGGTCACTGAGTGGAGAACCAACGGGGAATGTCTGTCGATTCACTGCATGCAGCCTGACAGAATCAAGCACCTCTCGGGCGTTAGGTGTCACCGTCAGGCCTTCTCTAGCACAAAGGTCCTCAGCAGCAGAAGTCCCACTCATCGAGAGTTGGCTGACAACTCCCCATTGCACCAACAGCAGAGGGAATGGTGGCAGCTGACAGTAACATACTCACCAGAGACCTCGGATCACCAAGGGACCCACACCAAAGGTTAGTGAAGGCAGATTCAGAAATGCAAGGTAAGGTTGTGGAGGGGTGTCGGAGGTTCAGAGCAAGAGCAGCTCCCCCTGCCAAAAGTCCTAATACTTTAGGGATGATGAATCATGACTCCAAATGAAATCCCATTGCTAGCATCCAGGATCTTATTGTGTACAAAAATATACTTTATTCATAAAAATTGTAAAATTACAACACAGTTTGATTTGAAAATTACGATAAAATTCAACTTGTCTCCAAACAGCATGTTCCAATCTAAGGTACCTCAATATAACCATAATACCATTGATAATTACAATATATAGGCTATAGCTGGTATTCAGCCTGAAGGCAAGTCATTCCAAATTGAAAATTACAGAAAATGCAATGAAATTAAACTTTTCTATATACAACGTGTTCTACTCTGAAATGCCTTAGAGACCTATCCCCATTGTGTTTTTCTTGTGGCTACTCCAAACTCTAGTGTATCTCTCAAGACACAAGGAATGTCCCCGTTTGCAACATTCAGTTGTGGATAATTCTGTGAACTGGAAAACCAGCAAGTTTCCATCAGACCACAGCGCACTTTTCACCAAGGTCAGAAATCACATGACACCAGGTTATAGTCCAACAGGTTTATTTGAAAACACAACCTTTCAGTGTGTAGTCCCTTTGTCAGGTGAAGTGAGAGGGGTAGTATCAGATGCAGAATTTATAAGTGAAAGATTAAAGGATCACAGAACTGATGAGGATGTATTAAACAAACCTAAGATGCCGTTAAATCTTTAATCAGTTGGAAGTCTTTAATTGATTGATATGTATATGTAAATCCCTGAATTTCTTTCAAGTCACTGCCCTGAGAAATCTAAAGGTTTTATCTGCACACACATCTCCATCAGAGAAGGACATCTCAATACCTCAACTCTACTGCAAGCCCACAGATAATCTCACGATACTGCACTTCTCTAGCATCCATCCTAAACATATTAAAATAGCCATTCCCTATGGACAATTCCTACGTATACATAGGATCTGTTCGGATGAGGAAGAACATGGCGGACACCTGAAGGTGTTGAAGGACACCCTCATAGGAACGGGATACGATGCTCAACTCATCGATCACCAGTTCCGACGTGCCATAGTGAAAAACTGTAATGATCTCCTCATAAGACAGACACTGATAAAACCTTTAGTTCTCTCAGGGCAGTGACTTGAAAGAAATTCAGGGATTTACATATACATATTAATCAATTGAAACCTTCTAACTGATTAAAGATTTAACAGTATCTTAGGTTTGTTTAATACATGCTCATCAGTTGTGTTACCCTTTGATCTTTACTTATAAATTCAGTGTTCTATGTGCTTCTTTCTCATTTCACCTGATGAAGGGACGATGCTCCAAAAGCTTGTGATTTCGAATAAACCTATTGGACTATAACCTGGTGACGTGATTTCTGACCTTGTCCAACCCACTCCAACACTGGCACCTCTACTTCACTTTTCACCAAGTAAGTGGTCTTCCAGTGGCAAATGCTCAGTATGCGCCATTGACAACAGCCCATGAAGCACAGAATCTTGCATTAGCCCTGAAGGGCTTCCCAGACTTCCTGTGCAAAGGCCCGGTCCACAAAGAGGTGAACAACAGTCTTTTCCTTACCCCAACCACTTCAAAGGCAATGTGAAGAAGGGATGAGGTGTCTGGGCCTGAAGGAAGAATCTGACAGGAAAGGTGTTTCTTACCAGCAGCCAAGCCACATCTTGGCGCTTGTTTGAGGCACTCTACCAAATGACTTGGACAGTCTGCTCGGGAAACCATCCAACAGACCTACAGCAGGGTTTCCGGGGGTTAGGTGCTGACCGATGTCTGATCGACTTGTGGTCAAAGGTACTTTTCTGCATAAACTGCTCTATGAAGGACAGGTAAAATGTCATGGTCCAGCTACTTAAAGTGTTGTGTTGCGTTGCACTTAAAATCTTAAGTGTCACTGTAAATTATGTTTGTATGATGAAGGTTTACACACAGCTTATCCCTATGAATGCATTCCAATTTCAATCTTCAGATTAAGCAGAAGAATTCTTGAGTAATTGCCACTGTGCAAGAGTAAGGAATGGGCCAGATGTGCACCACATACAATACTGAGTGTGCCTCGCACCCAATGACTAGACTCTTACCTGCAATGTAGATGGAATGTCAGTCCCACATGACCAGTTTTTTGCTTTATCAGTTGCCACATTCCCAGTTGTTCCTCTGAGGTTTCTCCTCCATCAATTCAGACTGCTGAGAAGTGGGAGGCTCTGGGGGGGGGGGGCGGACCTTACTGATATTTACTGTCCCCTTCTGTGAAATCCTCTGATCCCTCCCAACCTTGTCTCATTCTGCTCACTGGAGGGCATGGTAAGTGGAAAGTTGCAGGATTCCTTGGGGTGGTCACATTCACAGTGCTGCACACATGTCCCTCTTTGGTTTTTGCTACTTGTGCAGCCTTTTGGGCAGCTCCTGTAATAAGCATCCACAGTTTGCAGCACTTAGTCTGTTTGCAGTCCTTTTTCTGATTACCTTCCTGCTTGCAGTTCTCACTGGTGCTGAAGTTCGCTGCCACGTAATCAGACTTGGCATAAGAATGACAAATGTAGGACTGTCCAGTATAGGCCAAGTGGTTACAGTTTCCCCAGATAGCAAGCCTGGAAGGAGGATCGCTCCCTGACCATTTATTCAGAGTCAGCTTGACGAGCGTGTGCTGATCCAAAGATGTCCTTGACCTCGGTGCACTTCCCAACCTTGTGGATGTCCCCAGTTTGGATGGTGGGTACCTTCAGGACAAGAATGTGGAGGTTGGAGAGGTGCTGCACCACCATCCAGTCATGACAGCAGAGTAAACGTTGGTTCTATCATGAGGATTTTCACTGGTGGCAGGTTTTTCTTTTCCTCAAAGACCTTGAAGAATTCTGTACACACTATAACATTCTTGACGGTCAAGTTGAAGACTCCATCACAGGCAACAGACGTCCACAGCTTCAAATCCACTAGATTCCAAGATGATTATCTTAGCGAAGAATGTACAGTCCATTGGTGTTCCTCCTTCATAATCTGAACCATTAATGGTGTTGTCTACCTCCTGGTATAATTATAGCTGACACTTTCCTGATCATGAGCTCTCCTATGCCATGTACCCCATGCGATCCCTTTCTGCCCTCCAACCTAATCACACGAGGTTTTGCCATTGCCCGAGGACTAATTTGTGACCTCTCACACAATTAAGTGGATCAGTTAGTAGCTGTGGTCACTACCACAACGCGCCGCATTAAATCAGCCTAGCACACAGGGCTGCAAACCAGATTACTACCCAACAAACTAATCTACAACTGTCCCACTGTCTCCTGTAATATAGGACCCGGGCAACTGTAATTGTAAACAATTGGTTAATTCTTTGGGTCAGCAACAAACTCAACAAACAAGGGTTTCAACAGCTTTAGTTGCACATATCACAAGATCAAAAAGTGGATGGTGCATTCCAGACTGTCTCTATTAGCCAATAGATTTCCATGAAAATGAATGGTGAATAAATCAGCGTTTGAACAAATGTTCCCTTTGAGTGATGTTTCTGGTAACTGCCACACTATTATGTTTTAAATTTCATCAGAACCATATTCCACAATGATAGATGTCATCTTTCACTGCACTAGGCCTCAATTACGTTGGGCCCCATGTTGATTTTATTCCAAGCCATACTTCGACAGTTCAGTCTTGACAGGATCACTGTTGATGACACACTTTCAGCTTTGCAAGGTCATTTGTGTAAGAATGTCGCTTTGTTGGAATGTGAATTCTCCCTGCTGATTCTCCTCCCTACATTATAGGGGCAGCCTTTCTCCTTAGTTAGATGAATTGCTGATGAAATTTTGCATCAATGGTGCGTTGTATTCGACTTACAACCACCTGCCATGGTGCACAAAACAAAGCAAATCACTACAACCTGTAGGATAGAACAGGTGCTGTTGTATCATGCCATCTGCACCCTCAATCCAATCTGGTACGTGGAATGACATTGTATCGCAAATGCATTTCTTTTCCGTCCTGTAGTGTTTGCAGAAATTATTTTCAATGAATTATTCACACTAAAGATGATGCTTTGTGAACATCTTTAACAATTTGCATTATTTCTGGCATAAACTGAGATAATTGGAAAATTCCCCTAAATTTGTTTCAGATGCAAGAATTCTTCTTGTTGTTCTTAGAGGTGTTTCTTGTGTTAATGACCTTGCAGGAAATTCCCACTGCTCTGCTAAATGTTTGTCATTCCAGTGATTTCCGATCATCAGGAGTTCTTGTGTTTTACAGGGGAAATCAGATTATCCCTTTTTAAAACAATAGCAAGATTTATCTTGATGCGACTATTCATTTTCCCATTCAGCCAGTAATTTATGTTGTCACTTTGAATTTTTTTTAAAATAACGAATATTATTTAATGAGGGAGCTTGACTTGGAGGAATTACAGGATCTAATGGAGTACATATGTGGAATTGGCATCAGATAAACATTAACAATGGGAATGAAACTTCAGGGAGTCCGGGCATTCTTGAATAGATGCCATGCTCTATTTCTTGAACTTGGATATTTCTGGTACATTTATGTCATTTCAAGAAGCAGCAACAACAACTTATATTTACATATTGTCTTTAACATAATAAAAGGCACAAAACACTTAACCAGACATGAATACGATGTCAGGTACAAAGGAGAAAAGTTTCATTTATGTCACATCTTCTGTAGCCCCTGAACATTACAAAGCTAATAAAGTACATGGATAGGAAAGATTTAGAGGGATATGAGCCAAATGCAGGCAAATAGGACTAGTACTGTTAAGGTAACCTGGTCGGCATGGATGAATTGGGCCAAAGGGCCTTTCTCTATGACTGAGTGACTCTATCTCGGTGGATCCCCTATTTGTAGGGGTGGCTCAGTGGCTCAGTGGTTAGCACTGCTGCCTCACAGCACCAGGGACCTGGGTTCGATTCCAGCCTCAGGTGTCTGTCTGTGTGGAGTTTGCACATTCTCCCCGTGTCTGCGTGGGTTTCCTCTGGGTGCTCCGGTTTCCTCCCGCAGTCCAAAGATGTGCAGATTAGGTGGATTGGCCATGCTAAATTGCCTGTAGTGTTCAGGGCGGTGTAGGTTGGGTGAGTTGTTGGGGGCTGGGGCTGGGTGGGATGCTCTGAGGTTCGGTGTGGACTTGTTGGGCCGAAGGGCCTGTTTGCACACTGTAGGGATTCTGTGAAAAAAAAAATTCAAACATTTTGGCCAAAGAGACGGGTTTTAAAAGAGTACCCTTAAAGAGAAAAGCAGGATGAAGACGTTTAGCAAGAGAATTCCAAGGCTTGCAGCCCAAGCAAACAAGGGCAGACTCACCAGAAATGGAGAAATTAAAATTGATGATGTAATGTGGTTGGCTCTGAACTGCCCTCTGGGAAATTAGGAATGGGCAATAAGTGCTGCCTAGCCAGCGATGCCCGCATCCCGTGAATAAATAAAGGAGAAACAAAATGCACAAGAGACCAGAATGAGTTGAGCTCAGATATCCAGAATGGTGATGGGTCTGGATTACATTCATTACAGACAGGTGATTTGGGGAGCAGAGAGTTGGGGGGTGTGTGAGGCTGTTGATTTGAAAACATGGATGACAGTTTTAAAATCAAGATGTCACTTGAATGGGACCAGATGGAGGTCAGTGGGCAAAGGGTCAATTGGTAATTTGAATTTGGTAATATGGAAAATTATAGGCCGATTAGCCTAACCTCGGTTGTTGGTAAAATTCTAGAATCCATCGTTAAGGATGCGATTTCTAAATTCTTGGAAGTGCAGGGTCAGATTAGAATAAGTCAGCATGGATTTAGTACGGGGAGGTCGTGCCTGACAAACCTGTTAGAATTCTTTGAAGAGGTAACAAGTAGGTTAGACCAGGGAAACCCAGTGGATGTTATCTATCTAGACTTCCAAAAGGCCTTTGATAAGATGCCTCACGGGAGGCTGCTGAGTAAGGTGAGAGCCCATGGTGTTCGAGATGAGCTACTGGCACGGATTGAGGATTGGCTGTCTGACAGAAGGCAGAGAGTTGGGATAAAAGGCTCTTTTTCGGAATGGCAACCGGTGACAAGTGGTGTCCCGCAGGGTTCAGTGTTGGGGCCGCAGCTGTTCACTTTATATATAAATGATCTGGATGAAGGGACTGGGGGCATTCTGGCGAAGTTTGCTGATGATACAAAGTTAGGTGGACAGGCAGGTAGTACGGAGGAGGTGGGGAGGCTGCAGAATGATTTAGACAGTTTAGGAGAGTGGTCCAGGAAATGATGAAATTCAACGTGAGCAAATGCGAGGTCTTGCACTTTGGAAAAAAGAATACAGGCATGGACTATTTTCTGAATGGTGAGAAAATTCATAAAGCTGAAGTACAAAGTGATTTGGGAGTGCTAGTCCAGGATTCTCTAAAGGTTAACTTGCAGGTTGAGTCCGTGATTAAGAAAGCGAGTGCAATGTTGCCATTTATCTCAAGAGGGTTGGAATATAAAAGCAGCGATGTTCTTCTGAGACTTTATAAAGCTCTAGTTAGGCCCCATTTAGAATACTGTGTCCAATTTTGGGCCCCACACCTCAGGAAGGACATACTGGCACTGGAGCGTGTCCAGCGGAGATTCACACGGATGATCCCTGGAATGGTAGGCCTAACATACGATGAACGGCTGAGGATCCTGGGATTGTATTCATTAGAGTTTAGAAGGTTGAGGGGAGATCTAATAGAAACTTACAAGATAATGCATGGCTTAGAAAGGGTGGATGCTGGGAAGTTGTTTCCGTTAGGCGGGGAGACTAGGACCCATGAGCACAGCCTTAAAATTAGAGGGGGTCCATTTAGAACGGAAATGAGGAGACATTTCTTCAGCCAGAGAGTGGTGGGCCTGTGGAATTCATTGCCACGGAGCGCAGTGGAGGCCGGGACGTTAAATGTCTTCAAGGCAGAGATTGATAAATTCTTGATCTCGCAAGGAATCAAGGGCTGCGGGGAGAGTGCGGGTAAGTGGAGTTGAAATGCCCATCAGCCATGATTGAATGGCGGCGTGGACTTGATGGGCCGAATGGCCTTACGTCCACTCCTATGTCTTATGGTCTTATGGTCTAACTTCACATGCATTGAGAGATGAGGAACAGAGTTTTGGATGGCCTCACATTTACTGAGGGTAGAAGCAATCTTCAATATTCTGTCAAAGTGTTAGTGCTGTGAAATCTGGTAGATTTCAGCTTAAAACAACATACACAACATATACGCTGCTGCACAAGTTCACTTCAGCATCAATTTGAATTGCTCAATTCATTTTGCAGCTACAATCAGAGTCAGTTGTTATTAACCTGAAGACTCCATTTTGATGGATATGCACTTAGACATTAGATAGCAAGCAGTAATACAGATTTTTTTGTGTCTGTGAAGTTTACAGTGCGCAGTAATGGGGACTTTAGGAGGATAGGGGAGTGTTGCAACCAGACAAACTTCCCCAAGCTAGTTACAGTTCCAGTTCCAGATGCAATACCTCAATTGTCAAGCACCTAGGTAAGGGAGGGATGAATAGTCTCCTCTCCTTAACACACCCACCCTCCCTGTTAGTTACAATAAAGTTAATTTACAATTTACCTCACCTTTCTCCCAGACCAAATCAATTTGCATTTTGAAAGGGGAAAATAAAGAGAACTGCGGATGTTGGAAACCAGCAACATAATCAGAAAGTACTGGTAAAACTCAGCAGGTCAGGCAGCATCTGTGGAGAGAAAGCAGACTTAACATTTCAGGCCCGCTGACACTTCCTCAGAACAGGTTGAGTTTTTCCAGCAATTTCTGATTTTGTTGCATTTTAAAAAGAGCCATTTATCGCATGGTTTCCTGAGCTAACAAGAAAGTGAGTTTATTAGGTTATTAAACCTAAGAAAAAGTGAGTAATACAACACATGTACTTCTCATTTCTAATTTGTGTACGAGTCCAAAAGAAAAACATGAAAAGATATATGCATCAATTGCAATAAGTCACTGCTGAAGATAGTGAACGTTGATAGTTGAACAGTCAATTTTGGGATTCTTGACCTTACAGGCCAATTGAAATGCTTTTGCTCTGTTTTCTTTTGACTTTAATTCAAGGCCACACTTTCATGTAAGAGCTTTTCTCCAGTTAACTGTATTCCACAAAACTCACACCCTTGATTATTAGTGCACCATATAAATACAACCAATTCAAATCCAATTAACTCTTAAATAACATATCCATCACTTGTTCCCTCATTCTATTAGGTCTCAGACATTCCTTCAGACTATATTAGATGATAACATTTTGACTGTGACTACATAGCACACTTGCACTCCAACTTAGGCTAGGACACTTGAGCACCTTCATTTTCCAGAACACTTGCTTCCACTAGTGTACACAGACCAAGGTTGAACAAAAACAGAAGTTGCTGGAAAAACTCAGTAGGTCAGGCAGCATCTGTGAAGAAAAAAATCAGAGTTAACGTTTCGGATCTGGTGACGCTTCCTCAACGTTGAACTGGCTTTTAACCCTGGTCCCTGTGTATTCTTTAAAGGGGAAGACACAAACGTGTCTTTTATCCAGATTGCTGTCTTTCCTCACACTATTTTCAGTCTGAGATGACTTGCAGATTACAGTTCAGTTGTAGTTCATTTCACCCCTTTGACTCAATCAATTTGAAGCTTCCTTCACACCTCATCAGGTGTGACATTCCAGGGTATCGCTCTCCAGACAGCCACTAAATTGACATCCACAGTCATTCCTGTTGGCTACATGAATTTTAATTTTTGAAATACATGGTGGAATTAAAAACACATGCTCTGTTATAGTCTGTGATCATAACAGAAGGTCAGGTTGTACAAGTATTAAACTTCCGTATAATTGTCTGTTCTACAACAGCAACAAAAACTAAGGAATAAATGCAGTTTGCAAGGTGAACTGAGATCACAGGTCAGACACAGTAATTACAAAAGGAGCACATTCAAAAAATAGTGTTAAAGTTGGGAATTAGGTAAAAGTGAAAATTCTATGCTCAGTATTAGGGATGAAGGGATTACATTCTGAAAGCTTCTGTTTTCAAATAACCCTGTTTGACTATAACCTGGTGTCCTGTGATTTCTGACCTTATCCACCCCAGTCCAACACTGGCACCTCCACATCAGTATTAGTGAGAATATCTTAAACTGAAATTTGGCTCAACATTTTGATTTTAACTTAAACATTTAAAATAATTGTAAGTTAGTTATAACTGTCAATCAGCTGTAAACAATTAAGAACAAAAGTAGAAATTGTTTGAAAAGCTCAGCAGGTCGGTCAGCAACAATGGAAAGAAATCAGAGCTAACGTTTCAAGCTAAGTGACCCTTCATCAGAACTCCAGCAATTTCTGATTTACAGCATCCACAGTACTTTCAATTTTTATTTAGCTGTAAATAATTACCTGAATTGGTGCTAATCATTATGGGCTAACTTTATGGGGTACCACTGTCTCTGCCCCTTCTCCCCTAAACTGAAATGTCAGAAGGGGAACGTGCCCGTGATCCCATTGGCTGCCCCGGAGCAACTTAACACTATTTTTGAGGTGACACTGCTGTCCCTTGCTTTAGAGGAAGTTCCACCTTGGATACCTGCTGGCCAATTGGATGCCTGGCAACTCTCTATCCCAGCGCCATCACCCACGTATGGTGGTCACTTCTGGAACTGCACACAGTCACCGCCATACTTAACAGACCAGGTAGGTCCAGCATCAGGGTTCTAGGTGAGGAGGTTTGAGTGAGCTGGATTGAACAGGCCAAGGGAAGAGTTAAAGCAAGAGCAAGGGCTGTCTCAGATGGACACAGGGCCTGAAAAGGAGGTGTCAGCCCCTTTTCTGATATTAGTCCATTAGCTGAAGCTGCTGAGCATGGATTTCCCCAGCCATGGGTAAAAGACCAGCAAGTGAGAGAAGTGGCATTTCAATAACTATTAATTTTAAAATTGAAGACTTCACCAGGCCTAAGGATGCAAGACTAAAGGTGGCTTAATGCCTCCCCTTCAGACAGGTTAGGGCCAGATTCTACGTGTCCTCCCACCTTCAAACTAGTTGACTGAGGGGTGTAAAATTCAGCCCTGTATGCGGGAATATGAGACAGCATGTAACTTACAAATTGTTCACAGAAGTTAATATAAGCAAATAATACGTTGTTATTGGTCAGAAAGGACTGTATTGTAATTAGATTGCAAATATTGGGAATTTAGAGAGAGTGCAAATTTGGGGTATTGGGATCGAAGTTGCTTTTGTTTTGTCTCCAACAGCTGTTATGGAGCATGTAGCTTGTTGGAGGACATGCTTTCCTGGTATTCTACTGCTTACTGTATAAAGTTAAAAAAAATTACAAACTAAAAGGTAGATATAAATAATCTAGAGTAAGATATAGTAGTGCAGGTATTGTATTTGCCCTGCAGTAAATAGAAGCTTGTGGACAGCAAGACTATTCCCAGTGAACATGTTTGCAGTAAGATGTCTCTATCATTTATCATTGTGGCTCAGAATTATTGGGTGGAATTTTACACACAGCCTCCACCTCCAAAACACAGTCACTCCAGAATGGTTGGCTGGCAGGAGGCACATAAGATTGTATGCCTGCTGGGTACACTATGCTTGATGCCTTACCCACCTCTGTTGTGGAGATGGTGGCATAATGGGAATGTCATTAGACTAGTAATCCAGAGGTCTAATAGTTAGAGGTCTAGGCTAATGCTTCATGGGCTTGCTTTAAATCCCACCATGATATCTTCTGGAATATTTGTTCAATTCATTCATTTTTAAATGAAATCTCAAATTGAAATCTAGTCACTTGAATGGTGACCATGAAGCTATTGTCAATGCCATAAAAACCAGAGATAGTAAGAACTGCTGAAGCTGGAGGAACACAGCAGGCCAGGCAGCATCAGAGGAGTAGGAAGTTGACTTTTCGGTTCGGGACCGTTCTTCAGAAAACCTTCCACAAAAACCAATTTTCTTCCCCATGCCCTTGACAGAAGGAAACTTGTTATCTTTACCCGGTCTTGCCTATGTGTGACAGCAGTACAGTTGACTGTTAACTGTCTTCAAGGACAATTTGAGATGGGCAACAAATGCTGGCCTTGCCAGTGTCACCCACATCATATAGAGAAATAAAAACAATGGCCACATAAATCTTTTAATGGTTTTAAAGAGATGCCCTCCTCATGTAAGTCACTCTATGGAAATGAGGTACTTAACAATATTTGTGTACACAGAGGAAGTATAGGCCATTCAGCCCTTGAGTCTGTTCTGTAGACATATAGATGAAATAATTTATTTCTATTTAAAGTTTATTGTCACAATTTTTCTGTTGCCTTTAAAATACTTTATTTGAAATTATGGCTTTTTAGTTGTAAAGTACATGTGCTTTAGCTTCTTCTAGACTTCTGAACTTAGCTCTGTGCAAATGATTCATAAATCCTTTAAGCCAGATCAAGAAATACACAAAGTCAGAAATCTACAGATGTAAAAAGACTGATCATTTATTTTAGTCTTTTAATCTTTGAAAGGGGTAGAAATGGCAGAATATTCAGTGGATGTGTTGCTTCCATGAATGAAATCCTCTAACATACATGGTGTTTTTGTACTTTACAAATGAGATCACTTACTAAAACACATTTACCTGCTAACGCAAATTAAATAACCTTACTCACTGTAATTTAAAGTCATGAACAACAAAGTCGAAGGGTTATCTATGGCATAAGGGTGATTTAATGCACAAAGACCCACCGTGTTTGTCATTGCAATGAAAAGTTTGTGTGAATGTTTCTAAGTCAAAGTATACCTCAAAGTAGTGGTTAACCTTTGATTTTTCACAAGACTTGAGGCTTTGAAATGGTGTTGCGTACTTCTTGCATTCAGTCCTTTATTCCCGAACATGAGTAGACGTGAGTTAGAAATGTTCAGATCTGTGGAGAATTCTCAGCTGCATTTGACAGCAGTGCCTAATTGTTCAATGAATGCAGTCAAAAAGTATTAAGCAGCATAGTAACTGCCTTGGACTATCAGCAACATTGCTAGAGCTACATTCTAAAAACAGCATTGTCACCTGTAGATTCAAAAGTCATTCCAGAATTGAGCACAAAACTCTAGACTGACACCTCAGTACAGTTTGAAGGGATTGCTGCACAATTGGGGGCGGTGACTTTTGGATGAGATCTTAAAATCTTTGCTCTCTCAGTTTGATGGAAAAGTATGTCAAGGCACTATTTCAGAAAAAGAGCAAAGAGTTATTGCCCAATTTATCCCTTAACAATCTTCACAAAAAAAATTGTTCAGTTCGTCATCACATTCCTGTATGCGAGAACTTGCTGTGCACAAATTGTCCTGTATAACAAAAGTGACCTTTTTTTCAAAGTCACCTACAGTCAGGACCAAGTGACATGAGAGTCCTCAATATTGACACCAGGGACCCAGACCCTGTGACATCAGGTCAAAAATGCACAAGGAAACCTTTTGGTACCAATCATGTACTGACGTCACTGAGTTGATGAATCAATACTCCCCTGTGTCGAACACCACAAGAATCACCAACTGTTTAGACCACAGAATGTAATCTGATTGGGGAACTTCAGTGTCTATCACTAACGGTGGTAGCACCAATAATCAGCCTGCAACAGGTGATGGAAGAACCAACAAAAGGGAAAAACCAACTTGACTTCATCTTCACCAATCTACCTCTCACGGATGTATTTATCCACAACAGTATTGGTAGGCGTGAGCACTGTACAGTCTTTGTGGAAGTCTTGCCATAATACTGATGATATCTTCCCCTTTGTTATGTAGAATGTATTCAGAACAAAGCAGTTCAAAACTGAGCATCCTTGAGGTGCTGTGGACCATCAGCAATATAATTATGTTGAATCACAATCTGTAACCTCATGGTCCAGCACATCCCCAACTCAGCCTGCTCTGGGAAACAAAAGGTCCCAGAGTAACTGGTGAGGAGCAAAGAGTTCCTCCAGTGCTGAGGTTAATATTCCTCCCTCATCAAACACCACTCAAAACAAGTCATTGTGGCAGATGGCTGTATGTAACATTTTTGATGGTATTTGATAACATATCACTTGCTCTTCAAAGATAATCCATTGGCATAAATAGCCTTGAAACATCTAAATCTTCTAAAATGTGTTATATAAAAGGCAAGTTCTTTATTTCACTGCATTATGAAATAATATGCGCACTCTTAGTCACTTGCAGCCCCCAAGGATCGATGATAGTGCAGAAAAGCTGAAACAGGAACAAAGCTTCTGTTTCTGCTCCCTGTATTAAAGGGACCATGCTGTCCAATGAGGTATTGCACAGAGACAGGTTAGCTGAAACATTTGAAAGACCCCAAACTGATGCATTCACTGAAATTTTCAAATAGTTGTTTTATCTCCTAAGACATCAATCCCAGACAATGCAGCCCATTAAAGCAAGTGCTACTTGCTTCTGAAATATTTATTTGATTGACTGGTAATTCTGCAGCCGTTTCTCATGAATTTTATTTGAGATGAGAGTGCATTGCGGCTATAGCACAGCATGGAGCAAGAATGCTGAATCAAAACGCCTCCAACCTGCTTTCTGATTTGCAACCCTTGTGGTTTTAGAGAATTTTTAATGCTTTATGAAATGCAGTGCAGCAGGTGGTTTTGGGAGCTCAAGCATACTGTGCTGCAGAACAGTAGGATACGGATTTGAAGACTGCAGCTTTTCAGCACTCTTTCCTTCCCCCTCTTTTAACCAGCAGGCTATTAAAACCAGAGATTGGCATCACTTAATCAGTGCTTCCTGATTTACTTCATCTGCAACTTGCTTTCTTAGTGAGATAGTGGATTCCTCTGAAACAGCAGGCTAACTGTATCTCCATAGGTGTCAGGATGTAGAAAGTCAACAAAAGGATGCCAAATCTGAGTAACCCATGCTCCCTGCCAGAACAAAAGATCAACGAGCAGAAAATAAGAATGGGCCAATGAACTGCCCACCATTAATAGTATAAGGAAGACAATGAGGGGGGGAAAATGGAAAACACTTTTTTAAACACAGCTTTTTTTTGTCTTCTTTCAGTCTTGTCCTGCCCCTAGAAGCCCCTGAAATTCAATGGGGTTATTCTGACCCTCTGTTTTAACTCTGGTGAGAGACAGAAATACTCCCAGCTGAAGAATTAGCCATGGCTGCAAGCAACAGATCAAAAAAAATGGTCACTTATCATCCACTAACACATTGCACATCCCGATAGATTTTAGGGCCTATATTTGAAAAAAGGGTGGCTCCGTGGTACCATCTTAGTGCCACAGATTGAAAAGGCCAGGTTCAAATGCCACCTTTGTCCAATTTCAGTTGCACTTCAGACAATGGGTCTGATCCTCAAGCTGGTATAAGTGAAGTTGACTGAAGGAGTGCAACCTGGAAGATGCTCACACAACGTACCATTGCCACCCAATCAGCTGGTCACTCGACAACTTTGGCAGAGTTCTTCATTAATCCAGCATAGATCCCATTAGAGTGAGTCAGTGAAAGGGTAATGCTTAAATGTGGCAAAATCCCCAGTTAGTCTAAGGGCTTTGTCAGGTGGTGCGCAGCTAAAGAGGGAAGTTTGAAAATCATAACAAAACGCAAAACGCAAAACGCAAAACTTTAAAAGCAAAACTAAAACTGTCCTAAAAGTGGACATCTAACATTCAAAAGGACGCAAAGGGAGAAATAAATGCCATATCTATAACATACATGGACTGAATCCTCAATCATAGGCTTGGTAACACAAGGACATCATGTGTCAAAACAGAACTGTTGCCCTCTAAGAAGGTGGTGACAAAAAACCCAAAAGGGCACTTTCCCTCACTACATCTTATACACCTTGTAACAGTTTGAAGACATACAGCACTAGCAGAGATCTGGCATCAATCAATGGCCAAACATCTGATTTGAATTGAGTGTTTTTTGTTACATGTACCTAAGTACAGTGAAAAGTTTTGTTTTGCATGCAGTACAGGCAGATCATACCATACAAAGTTCATTAGGATAATAGAACAGAGTGAGGAATAAAATGTTACAGCTGCAAAGAAGGTTCACAAAGAGCGAGATCAACATTAAATTTAAAATTTGAGGGGGCCATTCAGAAGGCTAATAACAGCAGGGCATCACAACGTCTGGATTGGAAATTGGCACTTGCAAATAGCATAAGCAAGATATAAAAGGCAAAAAACAGTGGACAGCCATTAGCCCTGCTCTAACTTTCTTATTTTCTGCTTGGAACAGGTCCAACAATCTCAGATCTCTAGTGTGATCTTTATACATCGATGAACAAATTGTTTAGAGAGCACAAATCTTAAAAGGGAAGACACTGTAACTGAAATGAGTTCTATATTGTCAATAAGGTACTAAGTTTAAATATAAAGTTTGGTTTGTGCTAAATTGAACAACATTTTTTAACAAAGTTGAGAGCATAAACTAACTGTAAAGCTTGAGCACTTCCAATTATATTATATACATTTGACATTCTGTGGCACTAAATTACAGTCTTAGAGTCACTTTAATGGACAACAGTGTGTGCACTATGTCACGTGATTAATGCTACAGCATCCCCAAAGCAAAACCAAAAGGAGTAAATGGATATTTGGATGGTAACGTTATCAGAACCTCTAATTACTGCATTTAAATTAAGAATGTTTTGCAACAACACTTGCTTTGTATTAAACATATTGAAAGCATACTATGTAAAAGGAATTCCTGAATGTAAACATAGCATCAAACTGGTGGAAGTAACGAACCCCGAGATCTCTCTTGAGATGATAACATGCTCAACAGAATCTAAATCTAGACTTTGGAATTCCTTGAAGCTGCTGTTAATGGGAGAATTACAAGGGACACCCACTGCCATTGGCTCCAAGCTCACATACATTTCTGCTGTTCCAAACAGCTTCCTATTACAGCGCACCTTTAAAGTGTAATTAACTTTGCTACAACCATTATTGTAGCCAGACAGAGCCAAACTCCATTTCTATCCCTGAAACTGAATTCTTTATCCTCTGAAGGAATGACTGTATATCATTTTCTGTTGCCAAAGAAGACTAGAGATCAGCACTAAGATTCAAGAGCATATAAAAGTAAAACATCTTACTGTAATTGTATAAGGCCTTGGGGAGGCCAGACCTGAAGTGGAGTGGGCAGTTTTGAGAAGATATACCTGCCATTAAAGGGTATGCAACAAAAGTTCACTAAACTGATTCCTCGGATGAGGGGCTCATCCTATTTGAATTGTTTGGACAAACTAGGGCTACATTCCGAGATAACAAGGTGTAGAGCTGGATGAACACAGCAGGCCAAGCAGCATCAGAGGAGCAGGAAGGCTGACGTTTCGGGCCTAGACCCTTCTTCAGAAATGGGGGAGGGGAAAGGGGTTCTGAAGTAAATATGGAGAGAGGGGTAGGTGGATAGAAGATGGATAGAGGAGACGATAGGTGGAGAGGAGACAGACAGGTCAAAGAGGCGGGGTTGGAGCCAGTAAAGGTGTGTGTAGGTGGCAAGTTAGGGAGGATATAGGTCAGTCCAGGGAGGACAGACAGGTCAAGGGGGCGGGATGAGGTTAGTAGGTAGGAGATGAGGGTGGGGCTTGAGGTGGGAGGAGGGGATAGGTGGGAGGAAGGACAGGTTAGGGAGGCGGGGTCAAGCTGGGCTGGTTTGGGGATGCAGTCAGGGGAGGGGAGATTTTGAAGCTTGTGAAGTCCACACTGATACCATTGGGCTGCAGGGTTCCCAAGCGGAATATGAGGTGCTGTTCCTGCAACCTTCGGGTGGCATCGTTGTGGCACTGCAGGAGGCCCAGGACGGACATGTCGTCTGAGGCTACATTCCCTAATGTTTAAAAGAATGTAAGGTTATCTCACATAAACATAAAACTCTTAGGAGCCTTGTCGGAGTAAATGCTGCAGGGATGTTTTCTGTGGTTGGGGACTCTAGAACAATGAGTCACAAACTTGTAATAAAGGGTCAGTCCATTTAGGACTGAGAGGAGATATTTCTCAATGTAGTGCATCTTTGGAATTCTCTACCCCAGAGAGCTGTTGACACTAGATAATTTAGCATATTCAATTTGGAAATTGATGGGGTTTTCAGATATTAAGGAAATCAGGGAATGGGCAAAGCATGAGGGCAAGTGTAGCTGAGCAGCCACCACATTTATACATGGAGGAGCAGACAAGAAGGGCCAATGGCCTAATCTTCCTATTTCTTAGGATTTTAAAAAAAATTAAGTATGCAATTTTTTAAATTAGTATTATACTGTATTACACTACATTTATTTCAGAACCCCTTTCCCCTCCCCCATTTCTGAAGAAGGGTCTAGGCCCGAAATGTCAGCCTTCCTGCTCCTCTGATGCTGCTTGACCTGCTGTGTTCATTCAGCTCTCAACCTTGTTATCAAAGGAATTTATACTTGGGTTTACTGCTGAGGTGCATTTACCAGCTTGTCAAATAATATGCTTCAACACTTTTGACTTAATATTAAATCCTGGCTGGGATTTTTTTAGGATCAGTGGAAAACAGGTGACGAAACATGATCATCATATGAAGCCTCATATGCCACTACCTCCTCTGTTTCCATTGATACAATTTAAAACAACATAGACAATACTTCAGAAATATTTAATTGGATGGAAAGCATCATGAGATATCCTGGGATTTTCCTCCTTCTTTCTACCAGTGTATATAATTCACAATAGTCTAGATATTACTGTTGCTGATTTTAATATAATCCTATCATGTTTTTCGTTCTGACATCTTCAAAGAAAAGTACACAAGATAAATGGGATGAAAAAAATCTCATGCTGACTCATTAGGGCTGCTTCCTCTTCTCTTGTGTCAAATTTAATTGCTGGCTGTCTCTGGTTTGACTGCCATGTGGTCTTATCAATTTAGCACTAGTTGACCCTGCCTGGAACATTATAACACAAAACGGTGACCTGAAGGCCAAGGAACAATGAGAAAGACAGCTCCACAAAAATAGTATTACTTTGGCAATTTCTGCCATTTGCAGGACCAGAGCAAGACCAGTGGAAATGAACAGAAAGTTCAATCATCAAGGCCAAACCGTATATTCTTGATTCTGAGTCCCAGCCTGAGGAGGAGAACCTTATAATGTGTGTTGCCTCTGGCACAAATATTTCATTCAAAATATGGTAGCACAAGATGGAGCCTATGAGACAGCACTCCCTCTGTGTAAGGGAGATTATTGGCTGGTTTGTTAAGTTACAGGTTAAATTTTCTGGATCATTCCCGCCCTGGGAAAGAGTGTCTTGAAAAAATGATTTCTCTCCAAAGTACACATGTGAGTGGGTCCACCATTCTCAGAAACAATTCAGAGGTGGCCAAGGTGAGCTGCTGAATTCCAGGCAAGAAGGTTAGAAGACCCACCTCAGTTCTCTAGGACTGTCCCAGTCGTTGTTCAATATTGGGCCTCTAGACTTCACCCTTCACATCCCATCACTCCTAAACCCATCCATGGCAGCTCATGCCAACCCATGCCCACAGTCCCCCAAAATGGCCCCCCATTCTCTCAATGCCAAATCATGACTCTACCCACCACCAATGGCCTGTCTTACACCACATATGAACCAACAGCATTTCCATGCCCATCCATCTAGTTTACACTTTGTACGGAACCAATAGAAGTAATGGCATGTATGGAAAAGCTTTTAAAAAGCCATTCATAACTTTCTTTAAAAGCTGTTGCTGGGAATGGAGGGTTTGATTTGTAAAAATAGACTGAGACTTTTTCGCTGGAGCATGGGAGGTTGAGGGGTGACCTTATAGAAGTTTATAAAATCATGAGGGGCAGAGATAAGGTGAATAGCAAGGGTCTTTTTCCTAGGGTGGTGTAGTTCAAAACTAGGGGACATATCTTTAAGGTGAGAGGAAAAGGTTTTAAAAAGGACATTGAAGGGCGATGTTTTTACACTGGGAGTGGTTTGTGTGCGGAATGAACTCCAGACAAAGTGGTATTTGCACATAAAGTTACAACATTTAAAAGACATTTGGGTAATGGGCCAAATGCAGGCAAGTGGGACGAGTTTAGTTTGAGAACATGGTCAGCGTGGACAAGTTGGACTGAAGGGTCTGTTTCCATGCTGTATGGCTCGATGACTCTGCTGTGTCAATCAATTAACCCTGAAGAATAAACTGCAGAGACTATAAGTATTTGATACTTCCTTGTATTGTGCAAGTCTCCTTGATTCCCTGAAAACCCTGAAGCTCCCATGGTTAACCAAAGATGGAATTTGTGTAATAATTAGAGATGGTACAGGAGATCCAGATGTAGAATAGGTTTTTGTGTCAACAGGAGGAAGAGAGATGAGGAATAGGCTTAGACATAACTACTGACAGTGATCTACAGACCCCCTAATAATAACCATAATGTGGGACAAATATTGTGTGCTCGTGATAAAGGATCAGTGGCAAACAAGGATATCTTTAATTCACATATAAACTGGAAAATTCTGACTGGCAATGGTAATCCTGGATTTGAGTTCATAAAATGTTTTCAGAATAAATTTTTTATTTGAAGTAACACATTCTGGAACCGGCCAAAGAATAGGCTATACGAGACTTGATATTGTGAAATGTGACAGGATTAATTGTTGATCTCAGAATAAAGGTCATCCCTGGCAGTAATGAGCACAATATGATTGAATTTTACATACAGTTCAAGAGGGAGGAGATTAAGTCTAATACTAGAATTTTAAACCTAAATAAGAGCAACTATGTGGGCCTGAAAGCTGAGCTGGCTGAAACGAACTGGCGTACAAGGCAAGGGGATAGATTAAAACAGATGCAGTGGAAGATATTTAAGGGGATATTTTAGAATAAGTTATTCCCACTATAAAGAAAAATTCTAAAGGCAGGACCCATCACCTAGGGTTCACTAAATAGGTAAGGAAAACATCAAACGTAAAGGAAAAGCATACAACTGCAGAGATGACCGGAAGGTTGGCTGATTGGTCAGAATATAAATAATGCTAGCAAATTACTAATCAGTTAATCAGGTGGAAGAAATCAGAGTATAAGAGGTCATTATCTAGGGATGTAAAAACAGACAGTTTCTACTTACACTTTTCCTTTTCAAAATACCTGTAACGCGAGTGTTGGTCCTCTAGAAAGTGAGAATGAGAGTTAATAGTAGAATATAATGGAAATGGCAGAAGCAAAATATTTGTTTATTTCTTCTACCTTCACAACAGAGGATACAAACAACAGTCCAGATGTATAGTTGTAACTTGGAAGGTGATTAGAAGAGAAGAACATAGTGAAATTACTATCAAGAGGGAAACATACTGAGCAAACTGATGGAGCTGCAGTTTGACAAGTCTTCAAGTCCAGGCGGACTTCATCTTTGGGTCTCAAAAAAAGTTATTAATGAGCTTGTAGATGTGTTGTTTAATTTTCGAAAACTCCTTAGATTCAGGAAAGGTTCTACCAGACTGGAAAGTCGCAAATATAACCTTCCTATTCAAAAAGAGAGAAAGGCATAAAGCAGGATACGATAGGCCAGTTAGCTTGTCATCTGTCACGGGGAAAGTGTCAGAATCAATGATTAGAGAGAACTGTGCACTTAGGTAATTGGAAGAGTCAGCATGGTTCTGTGAAAGGGAAATAATGTTTAACCAATGTTTTGGAGCTCTTTGAAGGAGTAACACACACTAAACAAGATAAACAGAAGCTTATAGACATACAGTGTTTGGAATTCCACTAGGCAACCGGTAAGGTGTAATATCGAAAGTTCATTGGAAAAAAAGTTTTGGTGGAAGGAGTAGGTATTTTCTAATCAACCAAGAGATAATGATATGCATCTCTGGAGCAGGTCAGACTTAAACCCGGGTCTCTTCAGTTGGTGTACAGGGGATTGTGTTAGCATGGACAGAAGAATGGCTGATTGGCTGATAACAGACAATACGTACAAATGGATCTCTGTCTGATTGGCACGCGTGTCAACTGCAGTCAGGTACGGGTCTGAGCACAAGGTAGCTAAATTTGTTGATGACACCAAGATCGGTCTAAAAGTAGGTTGTGAAGAAGACATCGATAGGTTGAGTGAGCAAGCAAAAATCCAGCAGATGCAGTATAATGTGAGAAAATGTGAAGTTGTTTACTTTGGCAGGAAGAAGTAGAATATTACTCAACTGGAGAACGACAGCTAATTCTAAGGTGCACAGGATTTTAATTATTCCAGTGCATGAGTCAAAAAAGCCTGATATGTAAGAACCACACATTATCAAGGAGGCTGATTGGACAATATCCTTAACAACAAGAGAAATTGAACTTAAAAGTAAGGATGTTATACTTCAGTTAAACAGTGCTGTTTTGAGACACATCTCGAAATGCATTGGAGGTGATTTATAGAGGTGTCCTAGACTGATGTTGTGTTTCTTTATGTGGAACGTTGGACAGGCTAGGCTTGGTTTCACTAGAGTCTAGAAGAGTGAGGGATGACTTGATTGAAGTGTACAAGATCTGAATGATTTTGTCAAGGTGTATTTGGAAAAGATATTTCTTCTAATAGGTTTGTCCAGAATAAAGAGTCTAAAAATTAGTGGTCACCCTTTCAGAAGACACATAGGGAGAATATTTTTCATCTAAACTTCAGTGAAAACAAGCCGATCCTATAAGCTGCCCAAGCTGTTGGACCCTTTTGAGATTCCGCACATGCTGATCAGCATGCGACATACTGACTTTCAGACCTTGAAACCTGCTTCATTTAGGGGTTTGATATAACAAGGTGTAGAGCTGGATGAACACAGCAAGCCAAGCAGCATCAGAGGAGCAGGAAAGCTGACATTTAGGGCCTAGACCCTTCTTCAGAAGGGTCTCTGATGCTGCTTGGCCCGCTGTGTTCATCCAACTCTACACCTTGTTATCTCAGATTCTCTAGCTTCTGCAGTTCCTACTATCTCATTTAGGGGTTTCCAACTTCTACAACTAATATGGAGTTTTCTTGCCACTTCATGGGTAAAATGGACATTTTCCCATCTTTCACAGTCTAAAACACTGATCACTTTCTTCTACACAAGTTTGAAAAGAAAGCTCTTTGGCTGCAACCTTTATAAATCTTGTCAACAAAACTGCAGCTTAATTACAGAATCCCAGTCCTTTTAAACCTCTAGTTTCGCTGGCTTTACTTTTCTGCTAGACACTTCTATTAGATTTTTTAAAACGTTTTCAGCTTTAATAAATTCTGAAACCTTTCCAATTCTGGAAGTCCAATCTAAACTTCTTTTCCAATCCTTTCACTGTTCCCAACAGCTACGCATTGTAAAGTTAATGTTGATAGTAACAATGCACATTGTGAACAGTAGGAAACCACATTTACATCCCATATCTTTCTATAGTTTTCCTCAAAGTTATTCCCTTTTTCATTTGGGATCTCCAACTTTACTCCCTGGAGCATTCAGATGCTCCTTACGAAGACGTCTTCACTAAGGCTTCTGTCCATTCCAAGCAAAGCTAGTTTTTCTATTTGTCCAGACCACAATCTTACCCCAACATCTCTTATTAACTTCTGGATGAAGCTTTATCTTGAGTGCTGAGCTTCATAGCTGTTGCTACATTCCTCTGAGGGTAATCTTACTTTAACTGCTAACTGACTGTGTAAAGTGGTAATGTTCTTAAAACAATAATGCTCTTAAAATGGTAAACACATTTGCTTGAATTTCTTTTATTCTCTGAGCCTTCTGGATTTCTTTTGTCCTTGTAGAAGACCAATCTGCTTTGCTGCAACTACATGGTACTGTTTCCAGATGACAAATTCCTGGTACCTGTGGTGTTCACTGTCTATACAAGTATGTGGTACTGAGTAAGAGTTGTTTGAGGTAGTTCATGGTGATGAATCACCTTTTGTTTTGCTTTTCCATGGGCCTAAATAGTGATCAGTGGCAAACAATGCACCATTTTAGAATATCTACAAAAGATGCAGTTTTCTTAGAAAACAGGAAATTTTATTGCATGATGGCAACATGGAAAACTACATTTGGTCAGATATAATTTCAAGGGACCTTAGGAAGCTAGAACAGATACAATTGCATTCTTTGGAAAACTACTAAAGAACTCCTTGTCTACATCCTCACAGACTATGTATGACATCAGTAGAGCGGTTGGCGTCAACGTAACACGAACATTAGCAACTTCAGAACCATTATCTTACATGCCAATTTCTGCTGGTGTTTGCCTGGAGCACAAAGCAATCTTTAATCTGGTGCACATCGAAATTAAATGTCATCTTCAGAATGGAAGATAAAAATATCCATAGTAATAAAATTTTCACCAGAATTGTTTTGATATAGGAATTTGGAGAAGATATTCAGTCACAAGTATCCCACAAATAGGAAAAACTACAAATTAATGTGGGGCAAAATTATGAATGACTTATAATCAGTGCCAAGAGTCGAAAGAGTGATTGCTTCCCATGGTTCACTGTATATTTATACCATAACTAGATTAAGTAATTAAAATGGTACAACTTAGAAGTCAATTTTAGTTTGAAATTTGAACTGAATTGATGTCGATATTGCATGTGTGGTCCAGGAACATCCCTGAAATGCTGTTTTCTGCACTGTTGCTGATTTTCCACTGTGATATTATTTATAAGATCCACAGGACAAGTTTTAAATTGGCACATATTTGTTTCCATCGCCATCAATATTAGCTACATACAATAAACATCACAGTGATTTTGACCCAGCTTCGATACAGTCAGAATACAGAAGGGAGATAGCGGGCTTGGTGACATGGTGCAATGAGAACAACCTCTCTCTCCATGTCAGCAAAGCTAAAGAATCGATCATTGACTTCATAAAGAAAGGAAGTCAACACGCCCCCATCTACTTCAATGGAACTGAGGTTGAGAGGGTGGAGAGCGTCAAGTTGCTGGGAGTGACAATAACCAACAACCTGTCTTGGACTTCCCACGTAGATGCGATGGTCAAGAAGGCACAACAACACTTCTTCTTTGTCAGGTGGCTCACGAAACTTAGCAGGTCCATAGGGACCCTCACAAGCTTCTAGAGATGCAACACTGAAAGCATGGTGTCTGGGTGCATAACGGCCTGGTATGGCAACTGCTCTGCCCAGGACCATAAGAAACTACAGAAACTACAAAAGTAACTTCACAGGAGAGCTCTGACCTGATTGGCTGGTAGGAAAACTGCAAAAGTGAAAAAATCCATAATGGGACTTATGTACAGGCCTTCAAACAGTAGAGAGGATTTGAGGCAAAAGTGATATCAGGAGATAGAAAAGGTGTGCAAAAAAGGCAAGGTTACAGTGATCATGGGGGATTGTCAATATGCAGGTAGACTGGGAAAATCAGGTTGGTAGTGCATTGCAAGAAAAGGAATTTGTGGAATGTCTACGAGATGGCTTTTTGGAGCAGCTTGTGATCGAGTCCACTAGGGAACAGGCAATACTGAATTTAGTGTCGTGTAATGAGGCAGACTTGATAAGGAAGCTTAAGGTGAAGGAAGCTTCGGAGGCAGTGAGCATAATATGACAGAATTTATTCTACAATTTGAGAGGGAGAAGATGGAATCAGATGTAACAGTATTACAATTGAATAAAGGCGACTACAGAGGCATGAGGGAGGGGCTGACCAGAACTGACAGGGAGAGGAACCTAGAAGGAAAGACAGTGGAACAGCAATCGCAGGAGTTTCTGGGAGTAATTCAGTAGACAGAGCAAAAATTCATCCCTAGGAAAATGAAGCATACTGAAGAGAAGATGAGGCAACCGTGGGAACTAGGGAAGTCAGGGACAGCATGAAAGCAAAAGAGAAAGCATATAATGCACGAAGGGCAACAGGAAGCCAAAAGATTGGGAAGCCTACAAAGATCAACAGAGGACAATGTAAAAAGAAATAAGGAGGGAGAAGATTAAATATGCGAGTAAGCTAGCCAGTAATATCAAAGAAGATTGCAAGAGTTTCTCCAGACATATAAAGGCCAAAAGAGAGGCAAAAGTGAACATTGGGCCACTGGAAATGACGCTGCAGAAGTAGTCATGGGGAACAAAGTAATGGCTGAGGAACTGAATAAGTACTTTGTGTCAGTCTTCACAGTAGAAGATATGAGTAATATCCCAAATGTTCAAGAGAGTTGGTGGCAGAGGTGAGTATGGTGGCTATCACCAAGGAGGAGATGCTATAAAAACTGAAAGGTCTGAAGGTGGATAAATCACCAGGACCAGATGGACTACACCCCAGAACCCTGAAGGAGACAGCTGAAGAGATAGTGCAGACATTAGCAGTGATCTTTCAGGATTCACTGGAGTCAGGGAGGGTCCCAGAGGACTGGAAAATTGCTCATGTAACCCCCTATTTAAGAAGGGAGTAAGACAAAAGACAGGAAATTACAGGCCGATTAGCCTGACCTCGGTTGTTGGTAAGATTTTGGAGTCCATTGTGAAGGATGAGATTTCTGAATACTTGGAAGTACATGGTAAAATAGGGCAAAGTCAGCATGGCTTCATCAAGGGGAAATCATGCCTGACAAATCTGTTAGAATTCTATGAGGAGGTAATGAGCAGGTCAGAACTAGGAGAGCCAGTGGATGTTATCTACCTAGACTTTCAGAAGGCCTTTGACAAGGTGTTGCACAGGAGGTTGCTGAGTAAGATAAGGGCCCACGGTGTTAGAGGCAAGGTGCTAGCATGGATAGAAGATTGACTGTCCGGCAGAAAGCAGAGAGTGGGGATAAAGGGGTCTTTCTCAGGATGGCAGCCATTGATTAGTGGTGTTCTACAAGTCAGTGTTGGGACCACAACTTTTCACTTTATACATTAATGATCTAGATGAAGGAACTGAGGGCATTCTGGTTGGTTTTGCAGATGATACAAAGATAGGTGGAGGGACAGGTAGTATTGAGGAGGCAGGGAGGCTGCAGAAGGAATTAGACACGTTAGGAGAGTGGGCAAAGAAGTGGCAGATGGAATACAATATGGGAAAATGTGAGGTCATGCACTTTGGTAGGAAGAATAGAAGCATAGACTATTTTCTAAACGGGGAGAAAATTCAGAAATCTGAAGTGCAAAGGGACTCGGGATCCTAGTCTAGGGTTCTCTTAAGGTAAACTTGCAGGTTGAGTTGGTATTTAGGAATGCAAATACAAATGTTGACATTTAGTGTGAGAGGACTAGAATATAAATGCAGGGATGTAATACTGACGCTTTATAAAGCTCTCGTCACACCACATTTAGAGTATTGTGAGCAATTTTGGGACCCATACCTCAGGAAGGACGTACTGGTCCTGCAGCAGGTTCAGAGGAGGATCACGAAAATGAACTCAGGAATGAAAGGCTCAACATATGAGGAACGTTTGAGTACTCTGTGTCTAAACTTGATGAAGATTAGAAGGATGAAGGGGGATCTAATTGAAACTTACAGAATACTGAATGGCCTGGCTAGAGTGGACGTTAGGAAGTTTCCATTGGTAGGAGAGTCTAGGATCTGAGGTCACAGCTTTAGAAGAAAGGGAAGCCCCTTTAGAATGGAGATAAGGAGAAACCTCTTCAGGCAGAAAGTGGTGAATATATGGAATTCATTACCACACAAGGCTGAGGAGGCCAGGTTATGGAGTATATTTAAGATGGAGGTGGATAAGTCTCTCAATTCCCTTGACAATCAAGAACCTATCAGCCATGATTGAATGGTGGAGCAGATTCAGTACACTGAATGGCCCAATTTGTGCTCCTATGTTGTATGGTCTTACGGTCTAAAGTTGAGTGAACAGCCCAGACCATAATGGAAGCCAACCTTCCATCCACGGACTTCATTTACCCAGATTGTTGCTGTGGAAAGGCTGCCAATATCATCAAAGACTCATCACATCCCAGTAATGATCTTCTACAACCTCTTCCATCAGGCAGAAGATACAGAGGCTTGAACACACATACCAGCAGGTTCAGGAACAACTTCCTCCTATTATTAGATTGATGAATAGACTCTCTAGCCTCAACTAATGTTGATCTTACCAATGTCGCGCTCACCTAGCGCACACCCTGTGCAATGTAACCTGTATGCCTCTAAGTATTTTTTAACAAACTTTGATCTGTACATCTTGCTTGCTATGATCTGCCTGTACTGCTCATAAACAAAGCCTTTCACTGTACTCTGATACACGTGACAATATATCAACCAATCTCTGAGTCAATGGAATTCATTTGAGTTGATGTTAAATGCATTTCTAACAATTTTCTTACAGTTAATGTTATGCCACCAAATTGGGGTTGACAAAAAGTTGATGCTGTTGTCAAATAATTTGATCATTTTAATAGCTATTTTTAAAACAGAAAGAACTGTTTCAGTTTTCTACCCAGTTTCTATAATTAGTTGACTGATTGTCATACCACAATCAGTTATTCCTCTTGAAAGATCCATACACAGAGCTAACAAATAGCTCTTGAAATTTGTTGACAAACCCCATCTTAATGATTAAACAGCAAACAAATTGCTCCCTTTCATCTCATTATGGTTTGACGTAGGACACAAAGGCAAGGTTTTATCTCAGACTTAGCATTCTGGTGCATGTTTAACTGTGTTGTGATACACTGGATTTTTAAAAAAACACAGCTTTACACACTGAAAAAGATATGGACTATAAGGGTAGGAAAAGATCCACTACAAAAAAACCATAGCTGTCACTAATATCGTGTCTTTTTGAATAAGAGAGTCATGTTTAATAATGACCATTAAATTTATGTTCTGTCATTGCTAACAGTCCACTTATTCTTTTAAGTTTGGTCCTGAGGGAATTGTCTGTTTCCCAGTGGAGATATGACAAGATGCTATGAGAAGGCCAGTGAAACTTCAGGGTCAGTGATCCCTCTTGGAAAAGTTCTGTAGTGTACCCTATGGTACCTCAACCTCTGCATAAGTGAGAGCAATGAGCACTGGTAAGCTATTCCATTGTCAGGGACATCTCAAGCTGACATTTGTCAGTATGCCCATTGAATAACGATCAGACATTGAAAATCTCTCTGATATTTGTGGCCCCTCCCCATTCCCCAGTAGACAACAGGAGCCAATGCCCATTGAAGAACCACTATTATGCTTCAGGCTATGAGGCATCATCTTGGTAAAATTGAGAATCAAAAGGTGGTACTTTCCAACCAGGTAATTTATTCTGTCACAAAGGAATGAATTGAGGAGACAGTGATACCATAACATCTGCAATGTAGCTATCCAGGTTTATTTTAGGGGCTACACTGATGTGAAAGTGGCCCCACTTACTTTTCTTTCAAATTGTTCCAAAATAAGGTTCAAAGTCTACCTGAGACGTTTTGTATGGGAACAAGGAAACATTAGGTTACAAAATTAAAATTCTCTTCCCCACCTCACAGTAGATTAGCTTTTAAGGTGATGCAGTTCAAATAATTGACTTCAGTGTCTTCAGGCTAGGGCGGGGGGAAAAAGAACATTCGTCTACTTCTGGCCACTATCGCTGACTGCTTCTAGAAAGTGTGCACATGTGCATATGTTTGTGTATAGGGACATCCAAAAATGACGCATTTATACCTGGCTGTGATATCAAACCCATCCTCCACAGTCAGAGTGCCTTCCAAAACCCACAGTGTCAGTTTTGGCTCAGTAATGTCCTCTCGGCTGTGAGTCAGTAGGTCATGGACTCAAGCTACACTCTAGAGGTGTGACTGCAAAATCTCAGCTGTTGCAGCCACTCGCTGTCGTTGGAGATGCCATCTTTCGGATAAGACGCTGAACCTCATTGTTTAAAAGGGCCCCGTCAGTTTTCTCGGGAAAGCACAAAAGGATCCCGTGATGCAATCTGAAGATGTTGCAAGTTTTTCTTTCCTGGCTAACATGGGAATAGAACTACCCGTCAAACCTTCCGCCAGCAAAAATCACCAGCTTTAAGAGACCAAGAGCAATAATTATGAAACACAAAGTTACCTTTTGAAAGGTAGATTGCACTAACAATCTTACATGTCAAATATCAGATTGCCAGCACTCTTATTGGGAGAATGTAATGCACTGAACCCAGAACTCCCTACTTTTAGCACTGATTGACATTAACATTTGATTATGACAGTGCTCTCACTGTTGGAAATCCTTTTAGACTTTTTCGAAGGAGGAGGAGTGGTGCCTGCTGAGAAGGCAGTAAGATCTTAATGTCACTCAGCAGACAGTTCAGTGCTCGTGGTGGGATGTCACCAGTCCTGCATATGGAGCTCCTGTGTGGTTATGGAGTCAAACTACATTCTGAAAATGAGTACCACACTGTGATCTTAATTGCCAGTGCCACAAGTGGGCAAATTATTGAATTACATTTTGTAAAAATAAAACATTATGAAGGTATGTTTACACTTTTTCCAACTGTCCCTGAAAACACAATTTTGTACAAGAATTCAAAAAGGCAGACACAATGATTTTTTCCCCCTATCTTAACCAGCAACTTTAAGGATTTCTGAACAGTGTTAGCACCATTTCTATTCTTGATTCTAAATTCCTGCAGACTCACAAAACAAAATCATAATTTAAAACTGAAAGAAAAATAATGACAACTTACGCATTCAAGAGAAACCAGAAAAACATGAGGGAGAAATAGCTTATTCTGATTGGGTTAAATGATGTTGGGTAGGAGGAGGCTCATGTGGAGCTGAAGTACCAGCATGGGTCAAACTAGGCCAAATGGCCTGGATTTTTTGTGCTGCAAATACATATGTAATCATTTCTGTTTCAGTGCACAACAGGTACCTGCATATCTGATCAGTTGTATTTTCCAGTCTTACATGCTCTTGAAAAATACCAAGTGGAAGGGTATCAGTGTATCAGAGTATTAGACCTTGTTAATACAAAGGTAAACCAGGAAGACCACTAGGTCACACACCATCCTGGCTTGGAACTGTATGACCTGGGGCTAAAGGGATCAAAGAGTATGGGGTGAAAGCAGGAACGGGATACTAAGTTGGATGATCAGCTACGATCATATTGATTGGCCTATCCCTTTTCCTACTTTCTACGTTTCTATAACTGTTCCCTCATTGTTGTTGGGTAAAACACGCAAAGACCTCGAACAGCACTTGAAAGCATATCTACACCAGATGGACTGCAGAAGTTCAGGATGGTGGTGCAACATCAAAGCAATTAGGGATGGGTAAAAACACTGGCCTTGCCAGCAATATTCACATCATATAAAAGAAGGCATTTAAATGTTTCTTTTGTTCAATTTATAATTTCTTTATATGCATATACACATACATCCATGTGTGAATACATATGTATGTGTTTGTATGTGTATGTGGGTTTAAATTATTGTGTGATTTACATTATTATGTAGGAGTAATGTTTGTCCTGCAGTTGGCGTAGTTATAGTATAATGTTCGCATCAAGTCCAATGATGTATATGTCTCCAAACCTGAGTGCATCTTTTAAAGTTTTGGCGCTGGGAGTCCAGCACAAAATGGAAGCCATTGCAGCACAGGCCATCCCAGCATTTTAGTACATTCACAACATTGCTAAAAAGAATGACCATGTGCTCGTCTTGCTTCATATAGACTCATACCATCATACAGCACAGAAACAGGCCCTTCAGTCCAAACAGTCCATGCTGACTGTAATCCCAAACTAAACTAGTCCCACCTCCCTGCTTCTGGCCCATATCCCTCCAAATCTTTCCTATTCATATATTTATCCAAATGTCTTTTAAATGTGGCAATTGTACCCACATCTACCACTTCCACAGGATTATGTTAATAAACTGGTGACACAACAATATCAGGTGATGTAAATTAAAAAAAAGACATTTCACTGGAATCAAGATGACAAAACAAAAATATGCCGGAAACCTAGAAGAAAATGAACAAAAAAAATCCTAGAAACTTTCAGCTGTTTTGGGCGGTGTCTGTGGTGACAGACATAGAGTTATCATTTTAGAGTTACCAATGTCCTTCCATCAGGACTGGATGAATGGTTAGCAGTTGAACCAGCCAGATAGAAGTATAAATCCACTTCGGTGATGTTTGAAGCCCTGACAAACTGCATCACAGAGTGGTGTGACCCAGTTTCATGGCATGATCATCCATATGCTAAGCTACTGACATCAATCTGTTTCCATGGAGACTCAATAACTAGAGGAAGGCGATTTGGTGGAAGTGTCAAGCTGTGCCTGTCTGGAGGCCTGCTACACTGGGATAGGAGTGGGACACAGAAGCAGTTCATTTGCCCCTCCACTTAGCTGGGAATGGTAATTGTCACTAGACTAACCAAGAAAGTGGGTAGGGGAAGAAAGAAAATCTCAGAAAGAAGAATAAAGGGAAGCTGAGAGATACAAGTTATATAAATGTTCGACATGTGTATCTTTTGACAAAAACTGCACTTAATAAAACAATTCAGAGTCTTTACGCAATCTAGATTTAGTACACAATGAAAAAATGAACCTCAAGTAATCAGCCCCTATCATAAATAGAACGGTAGCCAGGAAAGACTAAGTGAATGCTTGCAGACAATATTAAATTCCATTTGCAGCCATTATTCAAAATGAAAGAATATCACCTAGCTAAAGGGTACAAGGGTAGGATCCCTAACTCTGGGCCAGAAAGTCAAGTGCTACCTGCTACTAAGGTGTGTCATTACACATCCAAACAGGTTAATTAAAAATAGAAGCCTGAAAGGTTCAAGATTTTCACAGTTTTGCAGATAACAACCTAGTATCCTAAGTATTTAAATCCGTTTTCAGGTGAATAGGTTTGCACCTTTTTTTTTCCAGTTTCCTTTTTGTCATACAGCCTTATCCGTTTGAAACAGTAACAGGTGTTCTGCCAAAATCAAAGCCAAGTACTACAGATGCTGGAAATCTGAACTAACAAAAAAAAAAGTGTTGAAGAAACTCAATAAGTCTGGTGCATCTATTGAAAGTGGAACAGAGTTAATGTTTCTAGTCGGGCATGACCCTTCTTTGATTCGAAGAGTTTCTTCAACACTTTCTGTTCAGGGACATCAGCCATCGCTATCCTGAAATTAACCTCCAAGAACCAGCCTTGTTGACTCCAAATGAGAATTCTGCCCATGCTCTGGACAAGTGCCCTACTTAGTCATAGAGATGTACAGCATGGAAACAGAGCCTTCGGTCCAACTCGTCCATGCCGACCAGATATCCTTAATTAATTCAGTCCTTTTTGCCAGCATTTGATCCACATCCCCATAAACTGTTTCTATTCATATACTCATCAAGATGCCTTTTAAATGTTGTAATTGTACCAGCCTCCACCACTTCGTCTGGCAGTTCATTCCATGCAAGCACCACCCTCTCCATGAAAAAGTTGCCCCTTATATCCCTTTTAAATCTTTCCTTTCTCACCATAAACATTTGCCCTCTAGTTTTGGACTCCTCTACCCTGAGTAAAAGACCTTGACTATTCATCCTGTCTATGCCCCTCATGACTTTATAAACTTCTATAAGGTCACCCCTCAGCCTCCGATGCTGCAGGGAAAATGGGCCCAGCCTATTCAGCCTCTCCCTACAGCTCAAACCCTCCAACCCTGGCAACATCCTTGTAAATCTTTTCAGAACTCTTTCAAGTTTTCATAACATCCTTCCTTTAGCAGGGAGACTAGAATTGAACACAGTATTCCAAAAGTGGCCTAGCCAATGTCCTAGCAGAGCCACAAACTCTGCTCCTATATTCAATGCACTGACTAATAAAGGCAAGCATACCAAATGCCTTCTTCACTATCCTGTCTTCCTGTGACTTCACTTTCAAGGAATTATGAACCTGCACTCCAAGGTCTCTGTTTGGCAACACTACTCACCATTAAGCATATAAGTCCTGGCATGATTTTCCCTCTCAAAATGTAACACCTCACATTTATCTAGATTAAACTCCATCTCCACTCCTCGGCCCGTTGGTCCATCTGATCATAGTCGCATTGTACTCTGAGGTAACCTCCTTCAAAGGTCCAATCCACCACCAATTTTGGTGTCACTAGCAAACTTACTAACCATACCTCCCATATTCACAAACAAAACATGACAGGGGATCAGCTTTTACTGTATCCCTGTTCTCTAAGGGGCACAATCGAGTTATCAACCTACGGCAAGAGCTTTAAACTCCAAATACAATTAACATTTCAAAAATAAGCATTTTGAAGGTCAACACTTTTTGAAGCCCATTTTGTTACAATATTTGCAATGAGCAGAATGTAAATGTAACGGAATTCTTAACAGAGAATTTATGTTAATAATAGAATAGCTCAATAACATTTCATATTTTGTTTGTGGTAAAGCAGGTTCAATTGTAACTTTCAAAAAGGAACTGCATGTACACTTAATAAGGAAAGGCTTGCAGGGCTATGGGGAAAGAGAAGTTCAATGGGACTAATGGATAGCTCTATCAGAGAGTCTGCAAAGATACAATGAATTACATGACTACTTTCTATGCTGCACGCTGTCACATTTGTAGTTAACTGTTCGCCTGAGCAGCACTGAAAACAAAATGAAACCTAATTGGAGTGAGATAGGTGCTTTGATAGCATACCAAAGTAATTTGTTCCTTTTTTTGATTTAGCTAGACATGGTTCAGATAGAAAGATGTGGCCTTCATCAGCAGTCAGCTAGGTCTTTACAAAGCTACAGTATCCCAATGACACAAAGTAAGCTACTTTGCTTTCAGGATGAGAGCTCCTCTTTTCAAAAGCCTTCTGCAGAATAAAAGATGACAAGAAGTTTTCATTTACTGGCCTGTGAGGGGTTGAACTGAATGTAATCATGTACTTGGCTGCTAATAAAAGTCCCATTTTGAATGGATAAAGGGTAAATGAATGTTCAGACCTTTCCTGTCAACCAGCATGATTTTTGTAGTGTATTCCAGATTGTTCAGATTATTTTGTAATAGATCACCAGCAATAAGTAAGAATTGAGAGCAGATCTTGTTATCATTGAATGCTGTGATATGGTAGCTTCACTAAGGCACAGAAGCTTTAGCAGTGAGCTTCTGTTGAATAAAGTTAAGTGAGAATAAAAATAAAAGCTATAATTCTAATTTTTAAAATTCACTTCCAAAGTCAGATGTTGCAGACATAAAATTGCCATCCAAAACAAAATTGTTAGTGTACTTCAAATGTATCTAAATTGTAAATTTTGTTCAAGTAATCACTTAAAGCCCGCCTTAACCACTTGATTTTGTGATGCAGGAAAAGTAATTTCTTGATTTTTCTATTTTAATTTGTCAAATACACTGTTAATATGTGACTCAGTCTGAGAGAGCTTCATGCTGTGAAGCTCATTCGTAATTGATCCTTTCTTTCCTAAGTAGGACAACTGCCTTTCTTCTTGACGTTAAACTACTCCAGCTACCTCTGTTCCTATATTCATCCAGAATTCAATTCTTGTGACTCAAATTCAATTTATACTTTTTCCCAAAGCACTGACCTTTTGATCCGTCCCAGTTAGCTAGTGTTCATTTTGAGAGAGGAACTGACATTTTGTTAACATAGTGGATACAGAAATGGATGCTAAGTGTCAGCATAGTTAGCCAAACTCCCATCTCGAGGTTGCAGACATAAGCTAGTGCAGTACCGAGTGAATGTTTCACAGTCAAAAAAGTGTTATCCTTCAGACGAAACGTCAATCCGAAGCCTTGGCTGCTTGTGTCAGTGATTCAGCTGGACGCTAAATGTTTTGTGCGTAATTGAAAGAATAACAGGGAGAATTCAAATTACAATTAGACTTAGGTTTATTGTCACATGAGTAAAGTGAAAAATTTACAAGTCACCACTTATGGCACCTCCTTAGGCACAGGGAGAGGCAACGGCGTAGTAGTATTATCACTGGACTGTTAATCCAGAGACCCAGATAATATTCTGGGGACATGGGTTCGAATCCTGCCATGGCAGATGGTGGAATTTGAATTCAATAAACATCTGGAATTAAGAATCTCATGATGACTGTGAATCCATTGCCAATTGTTGGAAAATCCCACCTGGTTCACTCATGTCCTTTAGGGAAGGAAACTGCCATCCTTACTTGGTCTGGCCTACATGTGACGTCAGACCCACAGCAATGTGGTTGACTCTGAACTGCCCTCTGGGCAATTAGGTACATAGCAGAAAAATAAAGAAACAAGGTTAAAAAGTTAAACTTTATAGTCCGCCTTACTGAAAAGTAGAAACACAAAGAAACATGGTTAAAAATTCAACACTATGGTGTATAAGTGCCTAGCCACACTTGGCACACCCTCCTCACAAGGGCTGACCTCACTCCTGCTGCCACCCCAGGCTGCCTGCTCTTGCCATCCTGAAGCCTGCTCCTGCTCCTGTTATTGCGCTAGCTGCCTCGGGATGCCTCCATCTCAG
>JAHRHZ010000023.1:12624296-12673036 GCA_024137785.1 Ginglymostoma cirratum | reverse complement strand
TCTGATGCTGCCTGGCCTGCTGTGTTCCTCCAGCTCCACACTGTGTTATCTCAGACTTCCAGCATCGGCAGTTCTTGCTATCTCTCTCTGGCCACTATGTTGGGCTCATCCTCCCCACACTGGCTCAATCTCCTCTGTGCTGCACAAACTCACACCTCACGAGGTAAGTATTTTAAACTACAAAAATAAGTAGTAAGAAGAAACGAGTGAAAGCGGACAGAGTAGATGAGCTCTGGGCAGGAGCCTGCATGCTGTGCTGTTACTCTGCCTTCATCTTGAAAAAAACTAATAGTCCTACTAGTGCCCTGGCGATGTTTCATCAAGCAACATTATCATAAAAGACAGATTAATTTTCCATTCAGCTCACTGCTATTAGCAAGGACTTGCCATTTAGAAGACCACAGCCACACTTAGTCACATGTCAACACAGTAACCTAGAGTCATAGAAATGTACATCATAGAAACAAACCCTCCGGTCCAACTTGGCTATGCTGACCAGATACCACAAATTAAACTAGTCCCATTTGCCAGCACTTGGCCCATATCCCTCTAAACCCTTCCTATTCAAGTAACCATCCAGATGCCTTTTAAATGTTGTAATTGTACCAGCCATCGCCACTTCCTCTGGCAGCTCATTCCAAACACACAACACCCTCTGCGTGAAAAAGTTGCCCTTTATTTCCCTTTTAATTCTTTCCCACCTCACCTTAAACATAATAGTCCTCTAGTTTTGGACTCCCCTACTCTGGTGTTATAAAGTGGCAGTTGACCACCCCCCACCCCGATAATGAAAACCAAAACAACCAGAGAAGCGTTCCTCACCCTACGATCTGTTAAAAGGAGTGTGAAAAGTGGTGTAACCTGCCTTTTCCGCAACTTCTAGTGGTTAAATAAAATAAACCCCTGACATTCACTTTACAATCAACAAGTAACAATTTATTTATCTAACAGTGATCAAACTAACTAAATTATTAACAAACCAAGTAAACTCCTTCTAACTATTAACTATTCCTGAATAAAACAAGATTCTAATCCAATGATGTTCAAATAAATAAAAGTCCCACTTATATAAAATAAAAGAAAATAGGATTGACGCTGTTGAAAGTACAGCCAGGTTACGTGTTTTCCAGAATGTTCTGTGCATTCTGCATTGAAAGTTCTGAGAGGAATGCCTTCTTCAATGATTCTTCTGTCAGGAATATTAACTAGTTGTGCCAGAGGCACCTTTGATTTAAGTGGTGCTCTCTCTAAAAGAGAATTCTGAGAGCAAGCAATTCTCTCTTGAGAGCTGAGAGCTGTTAACTCTAGCCAATGGCAGTTAGCTCTCCTGTCTTTGCCCAACTGCCCCTTCTTTTATATCTTTGATAACATATCAACTTTTTACAATAGGATTGGTCCTATGTTGTCAAAACCATCAGAATTAAATTTAATTGGTTTTTGATATCTAGGTGTCTGGTTCAAATTAACTGGTTAAATTCAAGACTTGATAAAATTGCTGCTTGGGCTATATAGTCTTTTGATACAAATGTTTCAATTCAGGTGCTCTGTGTACCTGCAAACACACAAGCTGCTCACAGACATCCTTTTTGAATCTCTAAGCATAGAAAAAACACATCAACATTTAAAGGAACCACATACTGCTTTCCCCCTAACATTTTACAAACACCGATATTTTACTCCTTTGCAAAGTATGCTGTAGAGGTTCTGATAGACTACAACCCCTATTCCACTCACAAAGTATGAAAACTTCCCGCTGCATCCTGGTGTAAATAATCTTCGAAAAAGTTGCATTCCTTTGAAAAAGCTCCAACTGGGTTTTTAAATGGTGTACAAGCTTCAAAATACTGACAAACATGCGTACTAACCACGAAAAGCTAATTTTATATTTGTGTATTGTCAAATTACTCCTCAAATGATAATAACGTACACATTAAAAATGTTATTTTTAAATAGTTTGTTAATCTTTCTTTTTGCTTTTATTTAAATCCAATCACAATCATTTATTTTGCTCTCTGAAACTTTAAATTATAAGTGAAAGATATTTAAATTTCCCATTGTGTGCATATGTCAATATGATTGATTGATTGATTGATTTCATTATCTGCTTACTGACATTACTATTGCTACAAAACTATTCAACACCTTGATTTGGGATTAGGATTAACTGCCACCAGCAAAGGATAACATTACGCACAGATCACTAGATCTTTGTGGGCAGCTTTTTTCAAGGGCAGTGGCCAATAGCCTTGTTCCACTGCCAACCACAAAATTCAGGACAAAATCTGATGGTTCTCAAAATGTCTCTTTTCAAACAATACTCATCGTGAAACCTTCAACGTTTCTCCATTACAAACAACCTGCACCTTCAATGTGTGAAACACAATTTTCAGTTCTTGGCTTCTTCCCATGTAGAAATAAAGACAGCAGAGAACTAGTGAGCAAGCAAAAGCGCGTTACACTCCTAATTAGCATCAGAATAGCCAGTAAAAAACAGACTCCTTCTGCTTCACTGATATTTGTCTTTGGTCTTCACCTCCTGCAGAGGTAAAGCAGAACTGTAAGAAGGAGGATTGCAACTCTAAAGAACACTCATCTCCAGTATTTTCAAAGATTTGGTACAACAGGAAACGAAATGGACTGTAAATATGGACAGTTCACAGCCAACAATCCATTTTAATGTTCTCCATCAGCTGTGTGGGCCACGAGCCTTCATTTTCTGTTGAAAAAAATGACAAGGACTCATCTATTCCCAAGACTGTTCCTCAGTCTTGCATGTTTCCTCAATGATAATTAAATATCACAGAAGAAAAGTAATTCAAAGTCACACTATCTAAACAGCCATGAGTCATTACGTTTGAAGTCCTAGTGTATATTTTCCATCTAGCCAGCCTTCATCCAAACAAGAATAACCAATTTCCAGTGATAACAATTCCATAAAACTACCAGACCTTTTCACCAAGAAACAGAAATGTACAAATCTGATTAAACAGATTAAATCTCTGACACACTGAACCACTGAGACATGACTGACATGTTTACTGGTGAGTGTATGGGCAGCGTTCTCTGAAGAGATGGGAATCAGAAGTTGGAACAGTTTCTGCATCTTGAACTCAGGCTTCGAGATGAGGGAAGAAAGGGGTTTAGTGGTGGCTTGAAACCGTCATCGGCCTAGAGTTTCATGGGATGGGACCTCTTATTAATTGTTATGAAGATGGGTTTCACCAATTAACAACCATTATTGCACCTCCTGTTCAAGTTCAAGTCCCACCTGCTCCGGAAGTGAGTCATAACGTCACTGAACAGGTTGATTAAAAATAATGGAAACTTCTTTTAGTTCAATGGGAACTTCGATACTGTTGATGTGGGATTCCCAGCTACCACCCGTGGATGTCAATGTGCCTCACTAATGAGACCACTTACATCCATTATCGCTGAACCCATTGCCATTTAGTGGTGACTCAGGGATTAACTGAGTTTCATGCACTTCCCAAAGACAACCAGCAGCCTTCCAGGAGAGGTCCCTCGTTATTAAGAGAATGGGAAGGGTGGATACTGAAATCCACCTTATATCTCCCCTTTGCCTATGATTCACATATTCACTTTTACCCAACCGCGTTGCTGGAAGATCCTGATCCCTTGATTAGTTGGCAGCTCTTGAATGGAATGTTCACTGCCAGGGTTATGCCATACACAGATCACTAGATCTTTATGGGCAGCTTTTTTCAAGGGCAGTGGCAAATAGGCTTGTTCCACTGCCAACTACAAAATTCAGGCCAAAATCTGCCGGTGATCAAAGTGTCTCTTTCCAAACAATATTCATCACGAAACCTTTAACCCTTCTCCACTGTAAACAACCTGAGTCTTCAATGTGTGAAACACAGTAATACCATCATTCAGCTTTCAGTACAAAATGTCAAACCAGACAGATTATACTAGAGCATGTGCACAGATGTTAAAAAATGAAATCCCAGAAAGCCACTCGTCTAATCAGTTCTTTTAGTTACTAATAGGATGAAGAAATTACATGGGAGATGTCCTCACTGATATTTTTACTTGTTTGCTTCTCAGTAAACCCAAAGCGAAGAAAGTGAATGATATCAAAAAAAAACCAAGGGTTTGTATAAACATATTGTTTATTCCTCCATCTACAAAAAAGATAGATTTTAAGGAATATCTAAAGATGGAGTGGGAGATAAGGCAGAGATCAAGTTCAGGACTGTTATTGGATCTTCCAGGTTTGGATGTCATTTAATCTGCATTGCTGCGGTTAATAATGCTCTCCGAATGGCTCCTCTAAGTAACAAAGTGTAGCTGTCTTTGTAATTTTCTAAGAGCCATCTATTACTCCACATGTAATTCTTGTATCAAAACAACAGGAAATAGGATGCAAAACATTTATCTGAAATATGTTCTCATGCTTACCGGATGTTTACAGCTGTAGTTAACTATTTCTGTGACCCTGTGATCTGAGAGCTATAGTCAAAGCTATTATGACTGCTGGGACTCCTGCTCAGGCTGTTTAAATGCATCCAATCTTAGCTCCAAAGGTTACATTACAATAACACACTTACTGAAATGTTTTGATGGCTAAAGGTTAAATGATATAATGTTAGCCAAAAGCATTTTGTTCTGCAAAATATCACCAGACTAGCATAATACATGCCTGTCATTACCAGTACTCTGGCAAATAGCAATTAATTCTGATTAGTATATCCTTTTGTTTCTAATTATATTAGCCCCATCATATGAGTAATTAACTTAGTTTGAGGCAAAGTCATTTTACACTAATCCAGTGTCATTGTTGGGGTCTGCAACTGACTTAGTCTTAAGGCAGGTCTGGTTACTTAGTCCTGCCCTTTCATGGACACAATAGAATTTGAATTAATATTATTGATTAATATTATCAAAACTTCAATTAAAATGATTGCTTTCAAATGTACAGAGGTAAACAATTATCTGGTTGTGAAAAGCATCATGTGTTACAGATACAAGTACAGGAGTATAGGAGTCAGTTCATTCATAAAATATTAGATTCTAATCTTTTTAACTTCACGGAATTTATTATTGCTCAATGGTGCTTAAAAGTCAAGTGAAATCCACAAAGTTTGTTCTTCTGTAGGGAGATTTCATTTGCCTAAATTGAGTAATTAGGTTGAGAGTCCAAAGTATACTGTTTTTTGCTTGGACAAATTCTTAACACAAGTCTGAACTGTACGAAAAACGGTTCAAATGTTTCTTTTTATTCTTCCAAGGGATGTTGGTGTCACTAGCAAAGCCAGCATTTGTTACCCATCTCTAATTGCTTTTGAACTTATTTTTTAAAGGGCAGTTAAGAGTCAATCCATTGCTAGCGATTGGAAGCCACATGTAGACCAGATTGGGTAAGAACAGCTCTCAAAGGCATTTTTGAACCACATGGGTTTTTAATGAAAACCACAATCATTGTCTCATCATCAAGTCAGAAGTGGAGATGTTCCCTGTTGATTTCACAATGTTCAAGTACAACATAGCATTTATGTGGCAAAGAAGAAAATTGCCCATATATGCCTTGGACACAAAAATTCATGACTCCTTACATACTGAAGTAGTCAGTGTCCAAAGTGCAGCGAGAACTGGACAATATCCAGGCTTGGGCTGATAAGTAGCAAATAAGACTTGCACCACACAAGTGCCGGGCAATTACTATTTTAATAATATAGAATTGAACCAACTCGACAGTCAATGGCACTACCATTGTTGAATTCCCCTGTATCAAAATTCTGGGGGTTATCATTGACCAGAAACTGCACTGGATTACCCATATAAATACTGTGGCTACAAGAGACGAAGAATCCAGCAGCAAGTAACTCACCACAAGTTCCCAAAGCCTATTTACCATCTACAAGGCAGAAATCAGGATCATGATGGAATGCTCCCACTTGCCAGAATGAGTGCAGCTCTAGCAACATTCAAAGAAGCTTGACAAAACCCATAACAAAGTAACCCACTTGATTAGAACCATATCGAAAATCATTCACTCCCTCCATCACCGATGCGGTGTAGCAGTAGTATGTACCATCTACAAAGTGCACTGCCTAAATTCACTAACACTCCGAGGACAGCATCTTCCAAACCCTTGGCCACTACTATCTCAAAGGACAAGGGTAGCAAATACACGAGAACAACGAGTTCCTCTCCAATCCACTCACTATCCTGATTTGGAATTATATCTCTATTCCTTTGCTGTTGCTGGGTCAAAGTCTTGGAACTTCCTGTGGGTGTCATACAAACAAATCAATTGCAACATCAACAAAGCAGTTCACCACCCTAAAAGCAATTAGAAATGGACACCAGATGCTGGCTAGGCTAGTGAAATCCACATCCCTTTAATAAATAATAGCAGAACCCTCAATAAAGTACACAGAATGAAACAAATTATAAATGCATAAGGTAAACCCAGGTTATTACCTCAAAATAAACTACATAATTACCATTGATGAGTTCTGGTTCTAATGAAAAGTAAATGATTGATTGACCTATGTCAATCTCTTTAGGCAGACAGTGAAATGAAGTTCAGCAGACTTAAAACAGAGCCAAGGTGGAAAATAATTGCTAAATTTGTTCTCTGCAATTTAACTCACATATATTGATGGCGTACAGAGTGTGAATACCTCCAGCATCACTCTAAATTGGACCTCCCAAGAAGTTTGCAGTTGCAAGTATTCCTGATGCACCAGGTTTCACAAGGGAAGACAAAGTATTCAATTTGAGAGATATTGATGACCAGTCCAAAAGTAGCTGATAATAGTTTTGTATAATCCCCTGAATTTACAGGAAGAGTCAATAATTAGAATCATTATTAATTTTATGAGCAATGCATTTAATGTGACAAGTCGCTATGCAGACTTTTCGTGCATCGTGCATTAGTATACCATGTTCTTTCCTCCATAGTGAAGTTGCAGTTGGAAAAAATACATCTGGAGGATTCCCAAAAAGTGTCTTCGATGACCTTCATGAGACTTTCCCGACTGACAGCCTCAACATATTGAACAGACTGACTAGATGACAGAAACTATTGTACCGTTCTGGCTGTGCTGGGGAGGGGTGTTGCCCATGCTTTGTGCACTGTTCCTATGACTTGGAAGGTTTCAGAATGACTCCTCCATGGCTATATTTTGTGCTTTTACAAGTGTGTTCAAAAAGTACTGAATTGTGGGCCACCATGTCCTAAGATAACATCAGAGGGAGTACTATCTGTGGTTGCTTGCCCAGGTGCCTGAAGTTTCACTTGCCTAGGCTACTGATGCAGTGTTCTGCTCAATATCACTCCAGAAAGCAGACAGTTCCTGCTGCATGAAATTGCCCAATTAGGTGTAAGGATCTGTAATTCTATCCAGATGAGCTTACACTCCCTCATGGAATGAGACATCTGAATTGCTCTTTAGTTAATGCTTGTGAAGGTTCATGTTTCATTGGTGTTTTTGAGAGGGCAAAATTACAAAGCAACTCAGCAGGGCTCATGGCTACGCTGTGGCCAACATAGCAACAGCCAGTGCTTCTTCAAAGGAGACACAAAATAAGTACGTGGGCATTGCCGCATATGTTACTGTAATGGTTATTCACATTATGTTCTTCACAGCGCATCACAAAGCATTCATTTGAGTAAGATGTCATTTTGCAGATGGGGAAGCCAAGGGTTCTCTATGCCTGAATGAAACACAAAATTATTGGCTACAGCCACAGAAGTGTAGTCAATGTTATCTGTGTGTAAGAAAAGCCAAAATGATCTATTATATTAAGGCAGAACAGTCTGTTGTGATCTGTTGTAATACAGCAATAATCAGTATTTATAAAGCATCTTTAGGAAAGCATGCCAGAATATGCCACAGAAGCATAACCAAAACATGAACTCCAATGTACTCACTCCAGGGTTTGACTGACACACTTGCATGTCCTCAAGGGGCCGGTATCATTGATTCGGCAACCGTTTTTGTTAAAACTAGATATGGAAACTAATTTTAGTTGCAACAACAGAAACACAACACAGAGACTAATTTGCAACTTTTAATGTTCCAAGATCATATAAATTTCCTGAGTGGAATCTTGGAGAAATGTTTTAAACCATCTCTCCAATACTACATTTGGCCCATTGAAACAGCAAGATTATCAGTGTTAATTTTCCTCGTTACTTTCAATAGTTCCCCAGTTACATTTTCACTTACAAAGTGAACTATGATATAAAGATTTTGCAATCCCATTCATTGACCAACTGTTAAAATAGTCATAAGAAGAATCCTGGCAGCTGATGCCAGTGGAACATTTGATGTTGATTTAAAAGGTTTCTTTCCATTTAAATGAATTCTCAGTTCAGCCACAGTGCCGGTTACTTGCCGTTTACAGCTACACTACAGGACAATTCCAGGCACCAAAAATTATACCTAATACTATTGTCAAAACGGTCTTTCAAATTGGCACTAATGAAATCAAAGTTTTTTTTTCTGCATTGATCTTTTTCCATTGACATAAAAAGTCATTAGAATGGCTGCCATTTCTCTGTAAGAACTCCGTTTAAGTGGTGTGAGTTGAACAATAACCATATCTGCCCCAAAACTGCCTTGGTTCCTCCTATTTGGCCTCAAGTTGATGCAACTAGCCTGAAGCATGCCAGTTTGAGTGACAAGCAGCTGCAAGACTTATACTTGAAGCCTACAGGTAACAGATCAAATGGCTCCTCTCTATGGTCATAATACCTAGATTAAACAGTTGGTATCGCTTTTCCATCAAAGTTTATCAAATTTACTCAATTAAATCACAGAACACATCCTTTTAAACACATTTTAAAATTCACTGAACATAGTATTAGAAGGAAGAGTGGTGCATTTATAAAATTGAATAACAAAAGGCTGCAAAAATACAGAAATACTCAATTCTGCAAAATAGCTAAGTTAGCAAGTCAGGTGCAGTCTCTTTTCTAGAATGGAAAGGGCTTGTTCATCAATTTATTCAACTCAAGCATACAAAGCAGGGGAAAAAAAACTAGTGGTAGGTCTCAGGATTGCAAATTTTTTTTAGAAACCATAAGTGGATAACTAAAAAGCTAACACAGATGAAGAAAATTGATTATGAACGTAAATTAGTAAGAAACTTACAAACAAACAGCAAGAGCTTCTATGGCTATATAAAAGAGCAGCAAAAGTAACTGCAGGGTCCTTGGATGAAGCTGGGAATTGATAAAAGGAAATACAGAAATGGCAGATGATTTAAAACCAATATTTTGCATCAATCTTCACACTGCAGGACACTGTAAACATCCCAATGATGTGAGATAAACAAAGGTGCTAATGAGAGAAAAGGTATTTTAATAGTCTCTTATTACGAGGATAAAGTATTTGAAAAACCAAAGGGTCTGAAGGCACAGCAGGACCTGATGGCCTGCATCTTAGAGTTTTAAAAAATGTGGGTGCAGAGATAATGGAAGCATTGGGTGAAATATACCAGAACTCCTCATGTTCCTGGAACGTTCCAGAGGATTGGGAAATTATTAATGTGATGCCCCTGTTCAAGAATGGAGGGACACAGAAAGCAGGAAACTATAGCTCAATTAACCTCACATCTGTCATTGTGAAAATGGTAAAATCCATTAAGAAAGAAGTAGGAGAACACTTAGAAAAGCTTAATGCAACCAGTCAGTATGGTTTTGTGAAACGGAATCATGTTTGTCACATTTACTAGAGGATCTATGATATAACAGAGTGTTGATGAAGGAAAACTAGTAGGTGTAGTGTGTTTGGATTTTCAGAAGGCATTCGATAAGGTGCAATTTAAAAGGTAATTGCACAAGATAGGGGTTCACATTGTTGGAGCCAATGTATTAGCATGGATTGAGAACTGGTTAACAGACTGAAGGCAGAGCCAGGATTAATGGGTTATCAGGTTGGAAACACATAAATCGTGGACTGCCACAAGGATCTGTCCTACAACCTCAATTGTTGACCACCTGTATTGAGTTGGAGGAGGGCAAAGTGTGTAATGTATCTGAAATTGCTCATGATACAAAAATTGACAGGACGGCACATTGTGATCACCAAATCAGAAGGTGGCCATTCAGACCATCCAGTCTGCGCCAGCTGTCTGAATGAAGATGATGTAGGGAATCTTGAATGAGTGGCCAAAAACTTGACAGATGTAGGTTAATGTAGAAAAGTTTGAGGTCACCCATTTTGGTAGAAAGAATCAGAAGACAGATTATTTTGGGAGAGAGACCCAAAATAGTGCCATAAAAGAGGGATCTGGGTGTTCTTGTGCGTGAAACACAAAATGAGCATGTGGCCGCAGCAAGTGCTTAGGGCAAATGAAATTTTGGCCTTTATTGCTAGGGGTATTGGGGTTTAAAAATAGTGAGCGTTTATTAAAATTGTACAGGGTACTGATGGGGCCCTACCTGGATTGTTCTGTACAGGTTTGGTCCCTGTATTTAAGAAAGAATGTACTGGCACTGGAGGCAGTTCAAGAGATTCACTAGGCTGATTCCTGGGATAAAGGGGTTGACTTTTCAAGAACAGTTAATCAGGTTCGCCCTTTATTCAGAGTTAAGAAGAATGAGGGGTAATCTTACTGAAACATTTAAGATTTTGAGGGAGCTTGACAAGGGACACGTTGAGAAGATGTTTCCACAAGTGAAAAATCTCAAGCTAGGGACACAGTTACAGAAAGGATAGTCAATTAAAGTTGAGATGCAAAGGAAGTTCTTCTCTCAGAAGATAGTGACTGTCTGGAGATCTCTACCTTAGAGAATGGTGAAGGATAGATCACAAAATATTCAAAGAGATAGACAGACTTTTTTAAAATAACAAAGAGGGTGGTCTACGAGAAGCAGGCAGGTTAGAAGACTCGAAGCCTGGGACAGATCAGCCATAATCTTCTCGAATGGTGGGCAGGCTTGAGGGGACAAATGTTTTATTCCTAATTCCAAAATGTTAAAGACAAGAATTTACAGAAATAAATAGCAGCACATAAATGACATTCTCCCTCTCTTAATTCTACCTTTTCTTGCTCCCTCTTTAAATGATTTTCATACCTAATAACACTGAATACAGCTGTTGGCATGTTTGCCAAGCCGGTGGGTTTGGTTGCAAATGTTTTATCACCCTGCTAGGTAACATCGTCGGTGCACCTTAATACACAAAATACCATGCAAGGACTGTGAAAAAAACTACATAGGCCATACTGGAAAAAAATTCACTTATACGGAAACATGAACATCAACTAGCCACCAAGAGACACTACCAATTCTCACCTGTCTCACTACACATGAAAACGAGGGACACGCATTCAACTGGGACAACACATCTATAATCATAGAAACCAAACAGAGATACACCAGGGAACTCCATCAACACACAGAATGAATTAGACCCTGTGTACAAACCGCTGAGAAACAAAACCGAAAGTAATATCGACCACCCCAGCAAACCAAGGCATATAAATAACAAGCAGGAGAGAACACTGATGCTTCACCAGAGACGCATCCTGCTAGATGACGAAACATTTACGACCAAACCCACAGACTCGGCAAGCATGTCTACAACTTCATCCACGACCCGAGCTACAAATCTTCTCGAAAACTTTAAACTGAATACAGCTACTGTAATTCATTGCCTTGGTTCTTCCTATTTATTTCTCAATCCTTAAATCTCAGCAGGAAAATCTCACTTTTAAGCTACGTCCCAGATCATCACCAACCCTCAGTTGCCAGCTCACACTTGCAACTTAGGGCAAAAACATTTTGAGTCAGAAGATACAAATAAAATGTACCTAACTGTGTTGTGAGATGCCTATTTACAGCAAACCTGGGTTATGTATGTCTATTTCCAGCACTTTGCTTTTATTTCATAGATTTTTTTTCTTTTTACCTCTACTTAAAATGGTCCTGCCATAACTACAATAAATTAAGAAGATACTACAGTTGTAGAACAAGGATAAGTGGTGCCACTTGTGAGAAGCAAGTGCTTCAATCCTTCTTTTATTTATTTCATTGAGATGTGGGACATCACTGGTGAAGTCAGCATTTATTTCTCATCAATAATTGCCTTTGAGATGGCCGTGGTAAGCTATTTTCTGGAATCACTATAGTCCATGCATGGTCCATAGATATATACCAACAGCTGTTAGAAAGGGAATTCCAGGATTTTGACTCAACAATAGTAAAGGAATAATGATGTACTTTCAAGTCATGTTTTATGACATGAAGAAAATCTTGCAGATGATGGTGTTCCCATGCCTCTACTGACTTGTCCTTATAGATGGTAGATGTTCTGGATTTGCAAGATGCTGTCAAAGGAGCTTCAATAGTGCATTTTGTACACAGTACACATGTGGCAGTGGAAGGAGTGAATGTTTAACGTGATCAATGAAGTGTCAATCAAGCAGGTGTTTTCCTGATGCATAGTATTCTAATCCTCTACCATTTGATCAATCTGGTCTGTTTTCTAGCAATCTATGTGGAGTGTGATTTGCTCAGAAGCAGCAAACAGAACAAACTATTTAAATTTTAATTCTCTTTCAAAGAGACTGAATTTTGCAGTAGTTGCTTTCCCCCTCAAAAATCAGGGTATCAATCTTATTGCTATGAGTATCATTTAAGAAGTTAATTTTGTAACAGTTGTTATTTTCTTTGAAGATGGTTGTCTTCATGTGCACGCAATGAAAACATTGAGAAGCAGCAGGGTTTTAGTGAAAGCATGATTTCCATTTTTAAAGCAAGGGAAAGATCAAAGGAAACCACATTAAAGGACTTGCCCTATAAAGTGGTAAGAATTCCAGACTGCATAGTTACCAAATTCCTCCCGTGCAATTGCCAGCAATGATGTTGCAGATGGAACAAAGCTATCGGACGCTGAAAGACTATGGATAAGAGATGGCTTCGCATTACTGAATGATAACAAGAACTTCTAAATTGCTACAGTAATGTTCCAACTGAAACTTCATACATTTCATCATGAAACTACAATGAAATTCCACAAGCATTTCTTTCATGCTACAGTAACTGCAAAGAGCTATGGGGACAAATGTCAATTTGAAACTGGTTTCACACCTTCAGTAGTACGAATATTACTTGTTACTCTTTTGTTTACTACACTACAACAGTGGCTTCACTTCAAAAGCACTTCAGCTGTAAAGCAGTTTTGCTAGTGAAAAGCACTACATAAATACTACTCTTTCTTTCAATTTATCACATCTGTGTGTTTAACTGCAATTCTAAATTCTTTTAAAGGCATGTATAAGCTCTTCAAAAGCATTTCACTACTAAATTGAAACTTCAGATGCCTAATCCTCAAACTATCTAATTCTGTGCCGAAATCTCTCTGCCTCTCTTTGCTTCTTTATAACACTCATTAAAGCTTGCATCTTAAACCAAAGTCCCTATCTATCATTTCCCCTATGTAGGTCGGCGTCACATTTGCTTTGATAATGCTGTTGTGAAGTTATCAGATGTTAGCTACTGTCAAAGGCTTCATAAGCAGTTGTTGTTGTAAAAGCATTGCTTCCATGCTCTACCAGTCCTTCTCCAGCTACTAGGAGATCGAGTGGAAAAATAACTCAATTTTGGTTTGGATTTCCCCAAACAATGCAAGTTCCACTTTCAGTCTCAAAACACGTGTCCTACAATTTCACAGCACAAAACACTGGATAGCTTTTGTCCTATTTCTTTGAGGTTTATCACCAAGCATCCATGCTGTCTTCAGAAGTAGCTTTACTGTTCTGGAAACCAATTATACTGCAGTTGAGCAAAAGAATTTTTCTCTAAGATCAATGCACTCACATTTCTGCAGATCTTACTTTGACACAACCAATCTCATAATTGTTCTTTAGTTGTTACCTCTGCATAGTGAGCTGTAACTTTTGAAAAAACAGATACAAATTCCAGTTGATAGTTCAAAGAATGACATGACAAGATTACACATTATGAAACGTTTATTGCAACAAATGACTAAAAGTACAATTAACTATTTTCTTTTTGTGGATAATTTATACTTTAATCAGAATATAATACCTCTCCTTATTCCAAGCCCAACCAAAAAAAACCCACACTTCACTGGTATTCTTTATACAGTCCATTGGGTAAACATTCAATTTTTCCAGAATCAATCCAGAGTGATTCTTGATTCCCAAGCATTTATTCCTGTTCTTTTCCCAGTCTGGCAACTTGAACTATTAGAACTGACTTCCACAGTAAGGTATTCTTTTCCTGGAGTCTCTTGCCCAAGCAAGGCAACTCTTCCAGCCTTATTTTAACTCCTCACAAATTTGGTCTCTTCAATCTGAGCATGAGCTTCTGTCCACATTCTTGTGTAGTGAACCAGAGAGACCTTTTTATGGCCACTAGCTGCTCCCTCTCTCCTGGATGTAGACAAAACGTTGTGATATTTATTGATATCCCAGTAAAGCTTGTAACCTAATCTTTATAATTACTTCCTCTACATACTTCCCCATTGCAACATGTACTTCCTGAGGAAGTGGTGGATGTGGGAATTACAACATTCAAAAGACACTTGGATAAGTACATGATTAGGAAAGGTTAAGAGGATTTGTGGGCCATGTGCAGGCAGGCTTGACTAGTTTAGTTTGGGATTATGTTCTGAATGGACTGGTTGGACTGAAGGGTCTGGTTCTATACTATATGACTCTATGAAACACTTGGGTCTTGTATTCAGGTATAAAAGTTAGCTGGCTTTCCTCAAGAGCCCAAACCTCCTTCTTCTTCCCAGTAAATGATTTAAGCCCTCCTTTGATCTCTAACAATCAACCCACACAGGCTCACAGACTGGCAAACTTCAGAACAAGTCACGACTCCTTCATTTTCCCTTAAATTTAAGGACACAGTACCAAAAACAGAACAAGCTTCTCAACTAATAGCTGCAATAAGTGTTGTGCAAGGTACTATAATCACTTCTTCCACCGTTGTTTATATTTAATTTATTGGTCAAGGTGTTATGATTTTTTTTTGAAAGGACATTAATCAACTTCAGCAACCATTGTTGAAATGAGCTCATGTAACATCTTTTGCAATGAATCACAGAAATCTAGGAGCATAGCTCACTGACAGCAGGCTTCCATCTGTATGTTATTACAATTGAATTCTCTCTGTCAAGTGAAAAGTTTTTTTTGGCACTTCAATAGATTTTATTCTTTGAGAAATGAATAATAAAATTTTAAAGGATGGAAGCTGGCAGAAGTAAAATTTCCATGCCAGTAACTTCTGGTAAACAAATTCTTACTTTCTTTGCCCTTGCTCAGTAAATTGCTGCCAATCTTAGAGCATTAACAGAGTGGGGTTTTATGATCATAAGCAATGAGACAGATATGACCAGAAAACTGAGCTCTTCAAAGAACTTCATTGCAAAGATCATTGACAGAGAACATTGTGGAAATAATTCAGAAAGGTAATCACAACATGAGACATGCAAATGACACAGTATGCTGAAAATTTGCCTGTACAATATGTGCCAGAAGCTTTGCTTTCATTCTTACTTGAAAAGCATTTTTGTTTCTGCAATGTTTGGACTTTTCTTTCTATCTAAACAAAAAAGTCAGAGATTCTGGGAGTTATTTTGGTGTAAAGGTGAAAACAAGCATTAAACGGATGCGGTGTTAATAAGGCACACCTGTTTGAAAGTCTGATTTTAGCATACTATTTTATTCCTAATTGTTGATGCTGATTGCCATAAATTGAACTTGCCCGGAGGTGCTAAAACAGAGACATCTGCAGATTTTGCACTCAAATGCTGATCAGACACAATTTTCATGGAGCAACATATTTTGGCTTCACTCACCCACTTTGAAGGTGTGGAATGGTTTGGCTGACTTACGGCAGCTGGTTTCAGGATGACTCGAGTGAGAAAATGCATATAGCTTTTTAGGTCCACAGAAAAAGGCATGTCCTGTACCCACACTGGGTGGACAAAGGCCATCTCATCCTTTTGTCCCACTTTTAAGCAGCAGCTAGTGCTGCTCTGCCTGGTTTTAATGCTTTCTTCCCATCCTCCCACTTGGGGAGAGCTTCAAGTAAAACATCCATGATCGAGGTTTCTCCTGGTGAATTCTACAAAATGTCAATTTTGGTAGAGTAGCAAAGAACTCATTCATGATACTTTCCAAAATGAGCGTTGATTGTTGAATTCTTGACAAACTGTCGCAGAAAATCATCCAGTGTGTCTTCAAAGACCTATACACAATTCCAGTAGTAAGTGAACAATAAATGGTGATACTAAGAAGCATTGGAAATCTCTGAGAAGACAAGTTTACTGTCAATTATCAGGTCACTGTTAGGAAAGGCTGATAAACCAAAGCTAAAATGCCAAACATGCCTCATAATGAGCCCTTGCAGCCAAATTAAATGGCAATCAACTTAATGATCCTTCAGCCATTGAGTGCAATCTTCAACTTCTTTACCAAGATGGAAACTCGCACCAAGTGTGGTTTAAACGGAATTGTCTAAGATCCTGTCTTGGCTGCCTGAGGAGTTCTTTAGTGCTTAAAATATTTGGGGAAAATCACCCGCTATAAAGGAAACAAATTGGAATAGCAGAGATAGTCGGAACTGCAGATGCTGGAGAATCTGAGGTAACAAGGTGTAAAGCTGGATGAACACAGCAGGCCAAGCAGCATCAGAGGAGCAGGAAGGCTGATGTTTCAGGTCTAGACCCTTCTTCGGAAAGGTTAGTGTCCCAACTTTTGAACCAGGTCTGGGTTCACGTCTCACCTGTTGTGCATTTGTCATAACTTGTCCAAATAGGAGGATTAAAGTAACTAAAACCTGTCACTATTCCTCGTTCGTGTCGTGCTTTTTTTTTTCATTCCAATTCACAAGGACTGAGATTTTTTTTGTATCCATGACTCATGTCATTTCACTGCAACGTTAAAAGGTAAAGTCAAAGCATGTAGTATCATATACTCAACAATGTACAAATCTCGTACCCTGTGAATTTGAGAACATTTTCATCATGGTCCTATTCATCATTGACATGTCAATTCTTTACCACTGCTGAATCCAAAATATCACTCTATAATTTTGTACTCTGGCATCTTGTGCATCCCTCCTTTGCTATTATCAGTGGCAACTTTCCAGGCACTATGTTCTCCCTTCCCACTATCCACTCCTCTAATTAAATTGCACTCTTTGACAAAGCTTTAAGTCAACTCTACTAACATCTTCTTTTCTTTTAGCACATATTTTTTGTCTGTTTGTAAAAATAAGCTATGAAATGCCTTGTAATTTTTTGTATGTTAATAATGGCATACAAATGCAGGATGTTCTTGTCATGAAGACTGGCAATCCAGTGAAATATCGAGGAAATACTGCATGGTTAGGCATTTGAGGTTCATCTGCTTATTCCAGTGGACACTAAAAACTGTTTGCATGACCAACATTATTCCCTGAATCAAAACCATTAAATTAAAGATCAACTAGAGAGTGTTCTCATTATTGCTTGAAACATATGCAAAATAGCTACCATGATTATCAATACAACAGACACTTTACTTCCAATATTTCCAACTGCTGAAGATTCCTGTGGGGAAAAAAAATTGAATCCTTTGATATGCTAATCAAGCTCTTATTCACCAAAGTAATTGTTTGGGTTTTGAGCAAATAGAATGTAAAAATAAGGTTTTTTTTTTGGGGAAACCTCCCTCTGCTTTAGAATGATCGAAATTTTGATCACAATTAAGTCATGTTTCGTGCAATGTCCTAAATGGATACTTTATTTGAAACAATGAAGTATTGAATTTAATCTGGAAATATTTGACATTCTAGTATAATTCTACATAACATCTCAATAGGCTCTGAAGGAGGGTCACTGGACTAGAAACATTAACTGTTTTTGCTCCACAGATGCTGCTGGGCCCGCTGAGTTTCTCCAGCAATTTCTGTTTTTCTGTTTCAGATCTTAGGATTCACAGTCGTTTGTTTTATTTGTCTCAATAGGTCCCTTCACTTAGGAAGAGAGGGTGCAAAAACTGGACAATAGCATTGTATATAAATTGGAAATGAGCTACAGAGGCAAAATCTTCGCAGGTCCTCAATGACATGGCCTGTGCGAGATATTTTCTCACCAACCTGTTCAGAGTGGGTGGGACTTGAGTCCTGACCTCCTGGCTCAGGGGTAAGGCCACCACCACTGCACCATAACAGCCCCTCACTGACGGTGAGAAATTTAGGAAAATCAGATGAGATAATAAAGAATATACTTCACTATGCTATGACCAATATAGTCACACTTTCCAATCTTGTTCTGGACACTGAGCCAATTAACAGGGAATATAGCTCATTATGAAGGGTCTAGGCCCGAAACGTCAAGTTCTCCTGCTCCCATGATGCTGCTTGACCTGCTGTGTTCATCCAGCCCGACGCTTGTTATCTCGGATTCTCCAGCATCTGCAGTACCTTTTATCTCTGATAGCTCATTATCATCCTCTTTATTATCCAATCTCACCTCATTATTACTATGGAGACTCCCGTTCTCCCATGCAGATAGAAAGTAGACACAGACTTCACGACATGGACGTCTGAGTGGATGTCTGGCAAATTCAGTGTATTTCTGGCTACTCTGGACCTCCATCTTGGACACTATCAAGAGCAGCTTCTAAAGGCAGCTGCTGCTCACACCCTAGAGCCATCAACACTGGCATCCAACATGTGCCAGTCTCACCACATCATCATGGCACATCCTGGATCCACTTTTATAGTTCTGCACTATGTTGTCACACTTAGGAGTGCATAGCAACATAGAAAGTATCTGTTTTAGGCTATTCAGCCTTTGAGCATTCAATATAATCATGGCCGATTACCCAACACATTCCCTATGCCTGCTATAGCTAGCATTTTTAGCTATGGTGAATGGAACAATTGAGCTAGTGTTGGGCAAGAGTGGCGCCATTGGGGCATGGTAGGTAGTTAATGAAGCAAGTTTGGGCCAATCTTAGGGAGAAAAATTGTTAGGCCTCTTGGAGAGAAACCTCGCATCAAACTTGCCGAAAATGAAGATTAGTCAAAATATGGGTAGATTCAGTCACAGGTCTGTGATATCTGATCAACCTGGGTTCAAATCCAGATCCCCACTGACACAAAGCTTTTACTTGGATCACCAAATGTTTCAATGGGACACGTTACTTCAAACTACTGACAGGTTTAACACTATGCTTTGGAAATACATTTATTTACGCAGGTTCATGCAACAGGAAAAGTCATGCATTATTTCTACACTAAAAATACCCTCATTACATAGTCATGCATTGCATTATACACTTACTGGTGTCACTGCAAATTAATTGAAATGGTCACAAATTCTTGACATACACTGTTTGGAGGCAATGTCTCCCACTGTTATTCAGCTTGAGGGAGAGAGGAATGTATTTGAGACTTAAGTGTAAAATAAAAAGGGAAATAGGAGCATATGAATGCAGAGTTGACGAATGTGAAGTGGCACATTAGGCTAAAGGACAGGTCAATACAGATGCAGAGGCAGACATTTAAGGAATTGTTTTAGAATACACAGAATAGATACATTCCAATGAGTAAGAAGATTCCAAGCAACAGGCCTACCATCAGTGGTTGACTAGAAGTGTTAAAGACAGCATCAAAGTCAAAGAAAGAACATACAAATTTGGGCAGCACGGTGGCTCAGTGGTTAGCACTGCAGCCTCACAACACCAGGGACCCGGGTTCGATTCTAGCCTCAGGTGACTGTCTGTGTGGAGTTTGCACATTCTCCCTGTGTCTGCGTGGGTTTCCTCCGGGTGCTCCAGTTTCCTCCCACAGTCCAAAGATGTGCAGGCTAGGTGGATTGGCCATGCTAAATTGCCCATAGTGTTCAGGGGTGTGTGGGTTATAGGGGGATGGGTCTGGGTGGGATGCTCCAAGAGTCGGTGTGAACTGTTGGGCCAAAGGGCCTGTTTCTGCACTGTAGGGATTCTGATTCTAAATGTGCAAAGAGAGGTGAAAGGTCAGAAGATTGAACAATATAATGAAAACAGAAAAGAGTTGTCGAAAATATTAATAAGGAGTCTTTATTGGTCAGTGCATTGAGTATAGGAGTTGGGAGGTCGTGTTATGGCTGTACAGGACATTGGTTAGGCCTCTTTTAGAATACTGCATGCAATTCTGGTCTCCCTGCTATAGGATGGATGTTGTGAAAACTTAGAGTTCAGAGAAGATTTTAAAAAATATTGCCAGATTTGGAGCGTTTGAACTATAGAGAGAGGCCGAATAGATTGGGGCTCCTTTCCCTGGAGCATTGGAGGCTGAGGGATGATCTTACGGAAGCTTACAAAATCATGACGGGCATGGATAGGATGAATAGACAAAGTCTTTTCCCCGGGGTGTGGAAGTCCAAAACTAGACGGCTTAGGTTTAAGCTGAGAGGGGAAAGATTTAAAAGGGATCTAAGGGGCAGCTTTTTTATGCAGAGGGTGGTGCACGTATGGAATGAGCTACTAGAGGAAGTGGTGGAGGCTGGTATAATTACAACATTTAAAAAGCATCTGGAAGGGTATATGAATAGGAAGGGCTTACAGGGATCTGGGCCAAATGCTGACAAATGGGACTGGATTAATTTAGGTCTGGTGGACAAGTTGGACTGAACAGTCTGTTTCCATGTTGTACAGCTCAATGACTCTGTAAGGGAAACATCAGAGTACAAGAAAGCTGGGCAGAAATATTAAAGCTTAAGTTGTTTTTTGAATATTTAAAGAAAAGTTGTTAAAATCCTGTAGAAAGAAAGTGAGAATGCAGAATTAATAATAGAAAATAAAGAAATGGCAGGTGAATTGAAGAGGCAATTTGCACTGGTCTTCACTATAGGAAACACAAGTAACATCCCTGAAGCAATGACAGATCAGAAAATGGAAGCCTGGGTCGAACCATTACAAGTCTCAATAACCAGATAAGTGGTACTGAATAAATTGTCAGACCCGTGGGTAGCCAAGTACCTGGGTTCCAATTGACTTCATCCTAGGGTCCTACAGGAAGTGGTTAGTGAGATCCTTATGTATTAGTTTTTATTTTCCAAAACTCCCTGAATTCAATATGGTCTCACTAAATTAGAAGACAGCAAATAGAACTTTTGATTTCAAGAAGGGAGATAGAAAGCAGGAAACTATAGGCAGGGAAAATGTTAGAAGCCATTATGAAAGAAGTTATAGCAGGGCACCTAGATGAGTTCAAGAAAATCAGGCAGAGTCAACATGTTTTTGTGAAAGGGAAATTATGTTTGACCAATCTTTTTGGGTCCTTTGAGGAGTTAACACGTGCTGTGAATAAAGGGGATAAATGTACTTCAGTTTCCAGAAGGCTTTTGAAAAGGTGCCACATCAAAGGTTATAGTAGAAAACAAAAGCTTATGGTGCAGGAGGTAACATATTGGCATGGAAGCAAGATTGTCTGGCTAACGGGAAGCAGAGAATAGGCATAATTGGGTCTTTAATTGGTTGGCAAGGTGTTATGAGTGGTGTGCCACAGTTGTTGGTACTGGGACCTCAACTATTTACAATTTATATGATTGACGTAGACAATTTTGTATGGATGCTAAATTTGGTGACAACACAAAGATATGTGGGAAAATGAATTGTGAAGGGGACATAAGGAGGCTACAGCTTAAATAAGTGGGCAAGCATCTTGCAAATGGAGTATAATGCGGGAAAATATTAAATTGCACATTTTGTCAGAAAGAAAAAAGTTATCTAGATTGAGAGAGATTACAGGGCTCTGAGATGCAAAGGGATCTGGGTATCCTCATGCATGAATCACATGTTAGTACACCAAGTGACAAGGAAAGCTAATAGAATGTTATCATTCATTGTGAGGGAAACTGCATACAAGAGAAGGGAGGTTAATTTTCAGTTATACAGGGAAATTGTGAGATTTCATTTCATGAACATGCACAATATCTTATTTAAGGATGCAAATGCATCAGATGCAGTTCAGAGAAGATTTATTCGACTTGTACCTGACATGAGTGGATTGTTTTATGAGGAGTTTTTTAAAAAATTTGTTTATGGAATGTGGACGTCACTGACTAGACTGCATTTATTGCCTATCCCTAATTGCTCAGGTAAGTCAACCACGTTGCTGTGGGCCTGAAGTGGGTGGCAGATTTTCTTCCCAACAAGATATTAGTGAACCAGGCGAGTTTTTAATAACAATCGACAGTGGTTAGTTATGTGGTCGCCATTAGGTCAGCACTTTGTTCCATATTTTATTGAATTTAGATTTCACCATGGTGGGATTCAAGCCCATAAACTACTATGCCATTGCCTCCCAATTGGACAGGCTAGGCTTGTATCCACTCAAGTTTAGAAAAGTAGGAGGCACCTTGATTGAAATATATAAGATCATGAGGGGTCTGACAGGGTAAAGGTAGACAGGAAGTTTCCTCTTATGGGAGAATTGAGTAGTAGGGGTCACTGTTTAAAAGTCAGGGGTCAAAATTTAAAGAGATGAGGTAATTTTTTTTTACCCTCTTAGAGGGTTGAGTCTTTGAAACGCTCTTCCTGAAATGGGGTGGAATTAGAGTCCTTGAACAGTTTTAAGGCAGAGCTGGACATATTCTTGTTAAGCAAAGATGGGGAAGACTCAGGCAGGGGGGAATGAAGATTTGGCCAAAGCAAAATACTGTCAATCTGAGAAATCTGAAATAAAATCAAAATGCTGGAGAAACACTGCAAGTCTGGCAGGAATCTGTCGAGAGAGAAACAGAATGAGCATTTTGACTCCAGGATGACTTCAGCAATGCAAGCTGGAAGAACAGCACCTAAATTTTCTATTTAAAAGCCTCTAAGACTTAGACATTAAATTCCACAACTTCAGAATATGATATCTGCATTTCACTTTCCTTACATCCTCCACCCTCTCCAGCCATGTCTTGTTTATATCTTATTGATTTTGCTCTCAGCTGAGGAGACCTGTTTTCTCCTTCTAGAGCTAACATGTACAACTATTTTACATATCGCTCACTCATTTACACCAATTCTCAATGCTTTTGTCTTTTCTTCTGGGCATGTTCACTATCTATTTCACTTGCTGCCCTTCCTCCTTTACTAACAGTATAAGAGCCATAATTTTCCAGTTCCTTTCAGTTTTGAAGAAGAGTCACACTGGGCTAGAACCATTAACTGCTTTTCTCTATCTTTCCACAGTTACTACCAGACCTGCTGAGTTTCTCCAACATTCTTTGCTTTTATGCAGATTTGAAGTTACAATCAGATCAGCCATGATCATATTGAAAAGCTAAGCAGGCTTCAGAAACTGAATGGCGTACTCCTAATTTGGCAACTAATATGTGTGTTTGTATCCATTTCCATCTGGTAATTTTTATTAGAAAATGAAACAAAAGCTTCTTTGAACTATAAATCTGTATCTACTCCTTGATAAAATTTTATGTTGAGGGCATTATCCTATTTAACTTAAGTGAGTACATCAAACCATTCTGTGTCCAAATTGGGATGGCTGTAGTGTATATATGTTTACTTATCAAGACATATCTTGAAATATCAGACAAATGTTCTGTACAGCTTCTAAATTAACAAAAGAATTAGACTCCACTACAAAGCTGTAGTCTGATCTGTTTTGAGAAAGCAAGATGAAAGCTTAAGGCCCGTACTGCAACAGTGAAATTCAGAGCCAGGAGAATGATGTTTAAACAATGCCAAGCTTAAAGACAGTGGACTATAGGAGAAATTTACTCTTCTTCCTGCAGCACTAATCTTAACTAATTTCTAGTTATCTACTTTGAACTCTCAATACTTTTGCAAGATGCAAAGAAATAATAGGCAAGGAAATTGAGTTTTCAAATGGCACATTTTCTGGTTACTGACAGAATATTCTCAGCAATATACTTCAGTAGCCATCAAGTTTTAATTGCATTAAGTGATTATCGAGCTATTCAATGCTTTGACTTCAAGCACTGGTTAGAAGATTATTTGGCATCCAGCAATATTGCACAGCAGCTGACGTCTGACCCGAGGCTACTTAGGGCCTGATCTCATGCTGCACCTTATTAACAATGCATGTGCAAACAATACTGCTGTCTGCTTTTGCTTCACCTCTGTAAACTCAGTATTGTAATGAAAACAATAACTCAAGCCATCAAAAACAGTAAACCTTCCAGTTTCAAACACTTTCATCAGCCATATAAAACATGTAGTGAAACTATAAAACAATCACTTGGAAACATTTTCTGCATTTCATGGCTCTTGCCAGATATGCTTTACTAGACTATTAATTAGATGTCACTAGCTGTTCATGCAAACATTAACATATTTGATAGCTTAATTATTCTGTATTATCCTATTTTCTCCTGTTTCAATGAAACAGATTTTAATTGAAATATCTCTGCATGCGCCAGATTTTTCCAAATTCTCATTAAGTTTGCAAACAAAAAAGTCTTTAAATGAAAGGTATGTCAAAGTAGCAACTTTGCTTATGCTAGTGGAATACAGTGAAGTAATCAGAAAAAAAAAATCACTGCTGATATCAGCAAGACACAAACAGCAAAACAAGTACATATTATCAGGGACTAAAACCATGTATATCCAGTTGGTATAACAACGTCCATATACGTCAAAATCAAGAATATAAGCTCCAAGTGAATTCCTCAACTTAATTACTGCACACTATTAGCTTCTTAAACTGAAACATAACATACTAATGAAAAATATTAAAATCTTTGCTTGAAACTCAAACAATTTCAAGTAATATTCAATGCAGATCCAAAAGAAAACAAACAACTTTTGTGGAAAATTTGTTTAGGCAAATGGCATATACTTGGTCAATGCATGAAAGCAGCATTACTATCAAAAGTGCATTTATATACAAACACAAATTACCCACTGAATGACTTACTTTATTCACCCTATACCACTCACTAACAACAATGAAGAATGCTGTACACTGAGGCATCCTCAAAAATTTGATATAAAAAGAAATTGCTTGTAATATTTGGTAGGTCAGACAACTTCTTGGAAGGAGAAAAAGAGTTGATGTTTCAAGTTGATGATCTTTAATCAAAACTAGAGGATGTCTGAGATGAACAGCTTTTAAGCAAGTACAAGACAAGGAAAAGACAGGTAGGAGAGAAAACTATAATAGTGGTTATGATCTAATGGTGTTAAACTCCAATACAGAGTATGGGAACATGCCAAGTATAAAGATATGATATTTCTCCTTCAGTTGCACCAAATTTAAGCAAAATATAATCTCTTCCAATACATCTGCTCTCCTGGTATCTACAATGTATTTTGGCGAAATTTGAAAATTATGAAAATGAACAAAATTCAGCAAGGTTTCCATTTTAATTTTTTAAGAGCTAGGTGATGTTCCTCATGAAAGCCATTGAATTCAACAAATTAAGAAAGTAACAATTATTTTCTTTGTAAGACATAGACTTTAAATTGTTTCTCAAAATAACACAACAAGCACACCAAAAATATCCATAAACTGATTCTTTTCAACTTATTTTTTCCCTGCGTAATTACAAAGAACTGAAAATGTTCAATAATGTGCAATTTAAATCCTTAAATTCGAGAATCTGCTCAGTCAAGCTGAAAGCTGTTGGGAGTTACAATGCATTGGTCTGCTCTAACGCAAAGAAGCTGCATGGCTCAGCTAGCATATATACTGTACTGTGCCTGTACTCCTTTATTCTAACTGACCATGAAAATGTACTGTGGCTGTACATTACAGTGTAATTTATTTCTTGCCCAATTACGTAAAGACAGAACAAAAATGATATAGGAGTACAATTACTTTACTGCAGTCACAGTTAACAGAGTATGTATATGTATTACTCCTGCAAAACTAGTACAAGTTTAATACTGATAAATATAACAATACATTTACACTCATGAAGGCCTAATGTCGATAACTGTTTTAACAGAGTTCTATATCCTGCTTTTTATCATTAGAAATTAGTAGTTGAATCAACAGCGATTCAGCGATACTGGCTCTGAAGAGTTTCGGAGTTGGGGATCACTAAGATTCTGAGGGCTGGGGTTAAGAACTTTTACTAACAGTTTAGACCCTCACTAATTGTATTTCTATCCTTACATTGTATGTATACATCAGTTGATTGAACTTCAGATTTGTGTTTACACCTGGTTACAGCACAGAATGTTTCTGTGGAATAGCCTGAATGAGCATTGTGTTGATATTAAGTGGCTGAGGTCATTCTAATCATACATCCAGTTTCAGTTTGCATTTTGTCTTGAAATTGAGACCAGTTTTTGCCTTTTCCCACACAAGGTACTGTTTGTCAGCACATGAAACAAGGTCTCCAGTGGACAATGGCTCGGATCTTCTGAAGCATGGCAATCATTAGATTGCTGCTCCATTCAAACACTCTGGTTAGGCACTGCCCCCAGCATCTTTTGAGACTTCCTAACCACAAATGTAGAGTACAGATCCCCATGGAGAGCTTCCTTACAGCAGAGTGGGGTTGGAGGAGGGGTTGGTGGGACAGAATAAGTCTGTTTTTTTATGGCACCAGCAGCCATAAGATTTTTACGGGTTGAATGTTAGTGAATGGGTCAATGGATAAATGAGTAGGATTGTAAGGTAAGTGAAGAGGATGGGCAAGGTGACACGTGGCAAGGATGGCAGATGGGTGCAGTGGCAGTCGGAGGTGGTAGTAAGAGCAGTCAGCGTAAGTATGGGGTTGAGGGCTGTTCTGTAGTTACCCAGGAGTTAGACAAGATTTTATAGCATCTAACATTTCTATGATAACTGTCCAGTTAAGTACATCAGACCATTTTAAGTCTCTAGGCATTTTTAAAGATGTACTTTCCCAGGCAATTCCAACATAGGGAAATGTGTCAGGACTTGCGCAAGGCTCCGATGATCTGGGGACCAGAGGATTTAGGCTGTTATCATTTCATTTCCATCTATATAAGGCTTCAGTATGTGACCAACAAAAGCAAATGTATGCAAGTTACAATATATATAGTTACAAATTTATGAACCATTTTTTTTGTAGTTTTGTGAAGTGCAATTTACCTGCTGCAATGCAAATTTTACATAATTTCTGACTCAATAGATATATTCACAAACATGTTCAAGCGAGAATGCATTGGTCTTATTATTGGTAAAGGTCTTTGCAAAACAGACTTTGAGACAATAGTCTTGATTCCTGTTCGGCAATTCAAACAATGAAATGTTTCTTTTATAAGGTATTTCACTAAAATCATCTAGGTAAGTGATGGCTCTTCTATCCCTATATTTTGTTATTTATTCTCCCTCTTTGCTTAGTCATCTTACGTGAGTTGCCTTAAAAAAGGACAGCTCATCATATGTCTTTAAAAATATAAGCTTCTCCGATGTCTCAGTGGGTGTTGCTTGGTGCTGTGCCATAAAAACAATCGCATGCATAGCTGAAAAGAGTTGTTTGAGGGAAGCTTTGACATTTGCAGGGCATTAGGACCTGTTCTAGAACAAAAGGATGTGTGTAGGAGAGATTAGCTCCACCTAAAACGACTGGCACCAAAGTCCTGGGATCAAGAATAGAGCAGTGGGTAACCATTTAGATCAATGTACTTGGGGGTGGAGTGGACGAGTGGAACGCAGAGTGGATGAAAGAATCAAAGTACAGTTAAGCAAATAAGGAAAGGTGAGAAAGGTGTCAAAGGGATAACAATGTTATAAGATTGAAGTGCTTAGTATATATGCATGAAGTATTAGGGATAAAAATCAGGAAACTAGAAGTACTAATTACTATATAATTACTATGATGTTTTAGGTTAGGCAGAAACTTGGCTTTCAAATGTGGCAGTACAAGGAGCTAAATATTGCCGGCTTTAAAATGTGCAGACGAGATAGAGAAAGCATAAAGGGCGGAGGGCTGCATGACTCAGTGGACAATTACAGCACTAAGAAGAATATCAAAGATGCTGTTCAAACTGAGTGTCTCTGAACTGAATTAAGAAATCATCAGGGCTCTGCAACAGTATTGTACATTAATCATGGACTACCAAATAGCCGGAAAGAAACGGAAAGAGAAGTATCTGCAACACCAAGAGATTTTCGCAAGTAACAGGGTAGTAATACCAGCAGCCTTCAACAATTGGCATACAGCCTGCTGTGAATACCATTCAGGAATAATGTAGGTTCAAGCCAAGATATAAAAGGTTTGGAGGTGGCAAGGGAGAGGAGAGAGAAAGAGGAGAGGAAATAGAGGGAAAGGAGAAGGGAAAGAGGAGAGGGATAAAAAAAAGGGGAAGAGAGAAGCGAGAGAAAAAGAGAGAAACAGAGAGAACACAGAAGGGGTTGAGCCTGGGGGACAAGACCATGGGGGTGGGGGTGGGGGTGGGGGGGGGGGGGGTGTGGTGCGTGCGTGGGGGGGCGGGGGCAGCAAGAGCGCAGGGAGGGGGGGGGAGGTGGTCAAGCAAGAGTGAGACAGTGAGAGAAAGTTCTAAATCTTACCTAAACCTCTTCTGGAGCTTATTGTTGCCACCAGACAAGCACCAAACAGACACCAGCTAAACTAGTGAAGCTACAATATAGGATAACATGCATGCTCAACAATGAATTAGCACACTATGAACAACACAGAATATGCCACCACTAACAAATCAGATGAAACTCTGCAGTACCGATACATACAGTTGTGAATGCTTGTGTGCAATTAAACAAAAGAAGGAGGTAGTTCCAGGAATATTCCCATCCTCAATGACAGCAAAACACAGCATGTCAGTGTGAAAGACATGGCTGAAGCCTTTGTAATCGTCCTGAACAGAACTGCCAAACAGATAACCCATCATTGATAACATAGTGTGGAGCTGGAGGAACACAGCAGGCCAGGCAGCATCAGAGGAGCAGGAAAGCTGACGTTTTGGGTCAGGACCCATCTTCAGAAATGGGGAAGGGTGCTCTGAAATAAATAGAGGGGTGGGGCTGGAGAAGGCAGGTGACCCTTCTGGCTCTTCAATCAAGCTTAGCCCAGCTCAGAGCCTCCCTCTCCCAGACCTGCACCCCTCCCCCATTTCTGAAGAAGAGTGCCGACACGCAACATCAGCTTTCCTGCCACTCTGATACTGCCTGGCCTGTTGCGTTCCTCCAGCTCCACACTGTGTTATCTCCGACTCCAGCATTGGCAGTTCTTACTATCTCAGATAACCTGTCCTGGCCTCTTCCAAAGATCTCCAGCATCATACAGACCAGTCTCCAGCCAATTCGAATTCAGTTGGCTGGATGCGATAGCGACACCAACAGGGTGGGTTCAATTTCCGCACTGTCCAAGGTGCCCACGAAGGTCCTATCTTCTCAACCTCATCCCTCACCGTAGGCGTGGTGACTCTTGAGGTTAAACTAATCACCAGTTGGCTCTTTGTATTGAGAGCAGTCCCATGATCCTCTGGGACCATGGGGACTTTACAACTGACCCTAATTTGTACAAAAAAATAGCTGAAGACACTGAATGCATCAATTCCTCACTTAATGTCCTAGTTACATTTTCTATAAATACGACTTTAAGCAAATTAGCATTAAATCAATCAGATTTTCCCATAAAAGTTAATGTATAAATTGGAGTTAGGTTTCAAAATGAGTTTCTCTCCTGATCCCGAGCAATTCTCTCGCCACCACAATCTCCAGTGAGTCTCTCCCCAGTCTCTGCCGCCTGGATGTGGAAACAGAGAATCAGTTATATTTTTGGCTATTTGGAACAAGATAACAAGCAGGACAACTGGCATGACAGGCAGAAGCTAGCTGGAAGCAGGGCTATAAGTCCGGGCAGGAGTGGGGTGAGGATGGGGGGGAATGGGTTGCAGACAGGATCAGGATCAGAGTTGCAAATAGCCTAACCATCTTCAGCTGCTTCCTCCTTGTTCCATCATAAATTCAAAAAAGTGGGAATGTTCACTTGTAATTGTGCAATGTTGAGTTCCAATGGCAACTGCTCAGCTAAAGAAGCAGGCCATGCCTGCATATAGCATTAGCTCAGCAACATTCAGGTTGGGGTTAAAAAGTGGCAAGTAACATTCATATCACACAAACTGTCATTGCTTATAATCTCCAACAAAGAGTCTAACCAGTGTCCCTCAACATTCAATGTCATCAGCATCACTGAATACCCCCCACCAGCAAATTCTCTGGGGGAAAACTCATAATTGACCTGAAACTTAACTGGAGCAGTCACAAATACTGTTGCTATAAGTGCAGGTCAGAGATCGGTGACAAGCAACTGATCTGCCAGCTCCCCAAAGCCTTTACGCCATTGACAAGACACAAGTCAGGTTAAGTAGAGTTCCAGAAACACCCAATAAATATGACACCATCCAGGCCAAAACAGCCCAATTTGTTCGGCATTCCATTCAGCTTCTTGCACATTCACTTCTTCCACTGTCAGTACACAAGGTTGCAGCATGTGCCAGTACAAAAGCTGTATTCTAACAACTCACCAAGCCCTTTCTTTGCAGCACTTTACAAACCAAGAATCTTTACTGCCTGGAAAGACAAGGGCAGTAAGCGTAAACTGACCTCCAAGTCATACACCATCCCTGTGTGGAATTGTGTTTCCTTCACTGTCACTGGGTTGAAATCCAAAGCATCCTTCCTAACAGCAGTGCTGTCATATCTATACCAAACTGACAGTAACGGTTTCAGAAGGTGGCTCATCAATACTTTCTGAAAGGCAGACAGAGAAAGGGAATAAATATTGGCATTGACTATAATACCCAGATCCTTCAACAATTTAGAAAACAGGACTCCCACCTTGTTGAGGTTAAAAATAAATTGGGGTAATAGCTTTTGGAAGCCCAATAGTCCCCTGTCCAATTTTAGCAAGTGCCTTATCCAGGGTCTGAACAGCCAATATTAATTATAAATATCATAATGAATGGGAATTGAGTCAGGCTGCACAATTTCAATGTTTTAACTACCAATGTTTCCTGACTCTGTACCAATCAGAAGGCTGGGGGGGTCAAAGTTGAGGCCAATGTGTCCTTGTCAGTGAACAGGCATCAAGGGAACATCAGTTTCAATTAGCATTAAAGCATGAAGATGAAGGGTAGAGTATTACTGTTATGCATTGCCTAACAACTGATTCACAGTGCCACTGACAAAGAGCTGTCATTTATTGATGTTGTTAGGGGAAGACTGTAGAACATTGAAAAACTTACTCTGCAAGGAAAGGAACAATTGTGTACACTGTGCAGACCACATATTTAATTCAGAGGCACTCCCATTCAATTAACCTTGTTTTGAGTGACATTTAATGAAAATGCAGCACATCCACAAATAGTAAATGCTACCAAATATGCAGTAGCCCAGGCTATCAGAACCCCAACTGAGAATTAGTGAATAGGCTACTGCTGCATCAGTGCTGTTAGACTATACTGTTAACAGCTCCTTTGCTGATGATTAAGAGGAAACTGATGAGTGTTAGCTTAGACAAGATTTCTTCTGGAGAACAGGACGTAACTGGACAATTTTCCAAATTGTCAGGTAGACGCCAGTGTTGTACCTGTACTGGAGTAGCCTGGCTACAGGCCTGGCTAGTTCTGGAGCATAAAGCCTTCAATACTATTGCCAGAACATTGTCAAGATTAATAGCCTCTGCTGTATAGAAATGTTTTGCTTGTTTATTAAGGGAAATGCATCAAACGAATTCATTTGGCTTATATTTTCTTTCCTACCACACTACCCGTGCTATTTCTAAGGTGGGAAAATGACCTTCCGCAGGCGTTGTGTCACATTGTACCATCAGCTCCAAGATGTGCAACAGAAACCTGAATTGACACTCTGCAATTTCCCCTTACTGCCTGTGGGGAAGTATGTGTGGAACATGGGCATTTTCAAGAATCAAAACGTCAAAATGTCAAAATGTAGGAAATTACACAAAATGTGTGTCCTGCTACTTCAATGTGGAAATGTTGAAGCATAAAAAAAACTTCCAATACAGCGCTCATCAGTTGACTACTCTGACTTAGCATCGCGTGAACTGCAAAGCTGCAGAAAGAAAAACATAGCTTTCCATCCTCTTTCCACACCTGCAATGACAACAAATATGTAGACTATTCACTTCAAAGGGGAATTACATATACACTTGATAAGAAAAAAAAAATGGGGAAAGGGAAGAATAGTGCAACTAATACAGTGGTTATTTTCATGGCCAGCACAGGTATGCTGAGCTGAATGGCCTTCTTCGATACTTCATCATTTTATAATTCTAATATCAAATTAGAGTACACAGTCAAAACCTTTGGATTTCATGGAAAAATCATCCAAAACAATGTATAAATAATTATATGGCTGAAATATAATTGAAGATACATCAATGACAAACATAAACCACGACAAAATACATCTCTGCCATTCTTGCATCATTCCCTTCAAACTATTCTTTCCAATAGCTATCAGACCATTTTCTGTTTTTGTCAGTACTTTTGGCTTTATTGTTTATGGCTGTGGTCCCGTGTCTGGAAACTGTGGACATGTTTCCTGTCAACAGTTAACAGGCTTTTATTAAAAAAAGTGTTATGGCCCTTCTGTTGTTGGATAGAAATGACTCTCCGCTCATCAGTAAAAAGAGGATTGACAGATCATGAGCATTTTACGTTCTGATGGTTTCTGAGATGCTGCTGTTTTCATTCTGTGTGGCTCTCTGTAATAAACTGACAGCTGAGAGAGGAGTGGTGTGACGTTCAGGGAAGATATTGAAAGTGTTCTGCTAGCATTACTGCAGGTTTTCAGAAAAATAAGCTGCACAAATATTGTATATATGGTATACAATTCGAAGAAATTAATGACAATTGAGCTTTAAATCAGACACATGAGCTCCCGTTAGGGAACTATAGTCATTTTGTGGCCTTTGAATGGCACATTTAATGGGGAAAAAATGGAATAATTTTAAAAGCCTGGAAGTAGGACATTGAGTCTTCAAACTACCTTTGATGTGACCATAAAATATTAATAAGTTATTAAACAGTATCTGGTATGTGGTAGAGAGTACTTTTTAATAACCTCTCTTAACACTAAAGCTTTTCATATTCAGAACTCTTGACACCGGTCTGTCTTCACACAGTCTTAGAACTGTTTATGCAGATAGAATTCGGAATAACAGACATTTTGGATTAAAGAACAAACAAAAAAAAAGGTGTGTTTTTTTTCTCACCTAGCTGTTGCCATAAAGATTTTTTCACGTATGAGAATCCATACACGCCTCATTTTTCAATTTAGAATTCAAGAATGCAATTGTATTGTCCAGCAGCATAAACAGGACTTAGCTATCAAATCGACATGCACATTCAAACACTCAAGCTACATTACAGCACTGAGTTTCATAAAAATGCAAAACTTCTTTTCATCAGTGCTGGAGGCACTGCACACTAACTCTGAAATTCACTAGGATCAATCTGAATGCTTGACTATGGGTTTCACATCCCATATTTCACTCAGTATGTTACTAATATAAGTTATAGACCTGATTGCACATCTTCCCCACACAAATAAATGAGGTGTGAAATGATAGAAAAGTCAGGTACAACCCTAATTGAGATTTTGAAGGCAACTTGGAACAGGTGAGACCATTCTGATCATGAAGGCACCTTCATTGCTTCATCTTCATGGCATCATCTACTGAGCCAGCTGAATACACTTTAGCCAGTTTAACATGCAAATGGATGATGCTATGACGCTGACATTCGGGAAGGATCTCATCCCAATCATAAATTGACAAATACAACACTGCTTTGTCTTAAATAGTCATAGATAATATGAGGGGTCACTTTTATAAATGAGCATAGGGGAGACTAGGACCCAGTGGTATTACCACTACACTGTTAGTTCAAAGACCCAGTTAATGTCGTGATGACCCACGTTTGAATCCTGACGCAGCAGCTGGTGGAATTTGAATTCAATAAACATCTTGAATTGTTGGAAAAACCCATCTGGTTTACTCATGCCCTTCAGGGAAGGAAACTGCCATCCTTACGTGGTCTGGTCTACATATGACTCCAGATCCAACGTGGTTGACTCTTAACTGCCCTCTGGGCAATTAGGGATGGGCAATAAATGCTGGCTTTTATGCAACACTTAGATAGTGTTGTGTGATTGGAACCAGTCACATGACATTACTTTCTGTGAGGAAAGTGATTTTTAAAAAAATTTTGAATTTACTCTTATCTACCTAGCTCAAGATGGCCTTGTCAATATAACATTTCATCTTCTTTTATGGTATTTCTAAGATGGTACGCTGTTAATTGTGGAGAGATGAGAAGCAGCCTATTATGCTTATAAATAGGAACAGTATGCAGCCAGATTAGACACATTGATATTGTAATATTCCCATTAATGAAGTTAAGACCTAGTGTAAAACTACTGGAAAAAAATTCAACCTAAATGAACATGGTAGAAACAACCTAAACTACAGGACTACCAGAAATAGATTACACCATGAAAGGAAGTGACAATAACTTAGTTTGGAGTTACAGGCTTTACACATTACACAACACATAATTTTGTTGTACCCATATTGAATAACTTGTACGTACTACTGGCCTGGGACTTTAGGAGCATTGATTTTAGCATCTTACCAATAGTCTTGTAAATTACAGTGTTACTAAAACAGACTACAGTAATTTAGTGTTAGGAAATCTTAGAATAACAAAATAGGGATACAGCATGTTGGATATAAGGACCAACAATAGTAGTGCAACCACCCATCCTGTAAATCTGGGGTCATTACATAATCATTATTTGTATCTTATGACGAAATGAATCCTGAGAGATTTTGGAAAGGATATGTATTTATCCTGTTTACTGTGAGGTAGAACATAGAACAGTACAGCACAGTACAGGCCCTTCGGCCCATGCTGTTGTGCTGAACTTTTACCCTAATCCTAACGTCTATCTAACCTCCACCCCCACTTTATACTATCATCCATATGCCTATCTAATATCCACTTAAATGCCCCTAATGAGGCTGACTCCACTACCCGCTCCAGCAATGCATTCCACGCCCCAACCACTCTCTGATGTCTCCCCTATACCTACCTCCACTCACTTTAAAACTATGCCCCCTTGTAATAGCTACCTCCACCCTTGGAAAAAGTCTCTGGCTGTCCACTCTATCTATACCTCTGATCATTTTGTACACCTCTATCAAGTCACCTCTCATCCTTCCTCATTCTAAAGAGAAAAGTCCTAGTTCTCTCAACCTTTCCTCGTAAGACCTTCCCTCCATTCCAGGCAACATCCTGGTAAATCTCCTCTGCACCTTTTCCAACGCTTCCACATCTTTACTGTGATGAGGTGACCAGAACTGGACACAATATTCCAGATGTGGCCAAACCAGGCTTTTGCATAGCTGGAACATAACTTCATGGCTCTTGAACTCGATCCCTCTATGAATGAAAGCTAACACACCATACGCCTTCTTAACAACTCTATCCACTGGGCGGCAGCTTTCAGGGAACTGTGGACATGAACCCCAAGGTCCCTCTGCTCCTCCACACTGCCAAGAATCTTTCCGTTAACCCTGTATTCTGCTTTCAAGTTTTTCCTTCCAAAATGAATCACCTCACACTTTTCAGAGTTAAACTCCATCGGCCACTTCTCAACCCAGCTCTGCATCCTATCAATGTCCCTTTGTAACCTAGAACAGCCCTTCGCACTGTCCACAACACGACCCACCTTCGTATCGTCTAATTAGGATTAGGAAAATTAAGGTTCTAGGCTTATGTCCCCAGATTTCACCGGAAACTTTAAATGTAATCATCGTCCATGAACAAACAGCCCATGTTAAGATTGTAAATGGATTATCAAATACATTTTACAGGATAACTATATCTGGGTTGGTGGAATAAAAGAAGAATTATTTTCATAAATTGCATCATCACTCAGTATTAGTCAATAAAATAAAGAATTCTATTTGCATTTAAGCACTAAGCACATTTTTTAAAATTACAATTTAGATTGCAAGATTATGCTTTAAATTGAAATGTTAGTTTTAATGTGGTTATGATGAAAATGGCTGGTTGTTCACTATTGTGCAGAATTTCAGAAATTGCTTCTCACCTCTCTTGGGGAGATATTGGTCTACAATCCTGACAAATTTCATCAGCAAAAATATTACAGTTTCATTATTCCTACGCTATCTTCACACTGTTCCTATTTAGCAATGAAGTTGCGATAAGGCCAATCTTTAACTCAGACCACTGGTAGTCGCAAAGTGCTTGACTTCATCAGTTTTTATACTCACTTTTAGCACAGGGAACAGTAATACAGTATATAAACAGAAACTAAGTTGGAAACCTATTTTACATACCACCATTTATATAAAGCTTTAAATTGAAAAGCACCCGCATAAAAATATCAATCCAATGTAGACAACCAGACAGGAATGTAAAGCATCAAAAAGAAAAATTCCCTGGTCATATGCAAATTTACAAAGTTAACTTTACATTAATCAGAAAATAATTAATATGCAACAGTGGAGATAAATGTTGAGCACTTAAAGAAAAAGGTTGCATTAACAAAGCTGATGAACTGTCAATATCAGTTTGTCCAGCCTGCCAGAAATTAATTGGCAATTCAAATTCGGACAGTGCAAAGGGTGGAAAGTCCCCAACTTAGGTTACAGTAATGCTGCACTAACTGCACACTACTTATAATCTATGTACAATCATTTTTAAAATTCAGAATATAGGAAGTGTTTGTTTCTCCCTTTTTTGTCAACATTCACCTTCTCACATTACAACAGTGACAACATTTCAAAGTACTTAATAACCAGTAAAGCAATTTGAGCTGCCCAGTGGTTACAGAAAGTGCTATATAAACGCAAGTCTTTTCATTTCTATCCCTAAAGACATTGACAGTGTGCTGAAGCTTGTATACACAGGCACCAGTCACCCTCCAGTACCCCCCTCAAGTGGTCATTCTGTATCGGTAACTTTGGCTGCCTGCTAACAGGTTTTTTTAGCATGTTGTGTGTGCGTAAGTTAAGGTTGCCAACCATCCGAGATTACCGAGGATTTTGAAGGAATGTGTCCCAGGTATACTGTTGACTAAGATGATCATTATGTTTAAGATTTCATGCCATAGAAGTGTCCAGCCCCACACCCACTCTTTGATACCCTGGCTACTCACACAAAGAGCCAGGAATTTCAGGAAAAATGCAACTGATGCAGGAACTCAGGATAGGGGTTTCAAAAGTCAAGAGACCTCATGTCAGGATGGCTTGAGAATTGGCTTGGGTTTCCTCCCCCAGTCCAAAGATGTGCAGGCTAGGTGGATTAGCTATGGTTAATGTAGGCTTACAGGGATAGGGTAGGGAAGTGGGTCCGGAGGGATACTCTTCAGAGGGTCAGAGTAGACCCAATGGCTGAATGGCCTCTATCTGCACTGTAGGGATTCTATGAATTGATCTCAGAGATTGAGGGTCGAATGATGAGAGGAGATGCTAGGTATGGAATGGGGGAAAATCACTTTGCTTGAGCGTCGGGAGTACTTCAGCAATGCTGATACAAAACTGAACTTAACTTAAGACTATATGTTCTGAGAGGTGCATTACAAATGCTGAGCTCATCCCCCTTTGAACAATATCTATTTTGTTCTGGAGGGTAAGTACCAAAAACGTTACGTACAGAGTGACTGAGACTTCCAATTCAAAGTCAAAACACTCGCACTAATATTAAATACATGAAGATAGGTAGAAACACATTTGAGAAATGACATGATCAGACATGACATGATCATTTCATACAGTTTGAACATTACATGATCTAATCTTCAGTATTGCCTCAAGCCACAGATGCCAACTCTTTTCTCGATTCAGATTAGGAAAAGAAAATTCTTACCCAAGGAAAGCTTAGCCCAATTGTAGCAGTTCTATTATCAGAAGAATGCTATTAGATAACTCAGGAGAGATTGAGAATAAAGTACCTCTTTGGATTGTCTAGCTCATGACATATGGAAATAATGTTAAATTATTCTTAGCTCATTGAAAAGATGAAACATTAAAAACTACCTTTGTAGCATGCAAGTGTCTTTCTGTTTTAACTCTTCAAATGCTTTAGCCTCCTCCATTCCACCTGTATATCATTCCGGGCATGAATCTGTAGAACCTGGATTCCCTTATCCAACTTTCAATTTACTTTTGAGTAATTTTCTGGCTTACCTTTACCAGAGTGTTATGTACATCAATTTCCAGTTCATTAGATAAACACACCAATCCATGGAAGTAGCCAAGCAATTATAGGGTATTTAATCAAAACGTGAAAGTGATGCAATAAAGTTATTTTACCTAAATGAAATAAAATGTAAATGCTGTGCTTACTTAAAGCTCATAGGTTTAAATTATGAGTTTAGATATTTTTCTTTTACTCCTTTGAGTTTAGAAGGTAACATCATGATTTAATTAAGGTATTACAATGATCTAACAGAGTAAACAAAGCGAAATTATCTTATCTCAAGAGGAAATCCAGAACAAAGGTGATCATATTAAAGTTAGAGCTTGGCAATTTGGAATGAAATCAGAATGCTATTTTGTTTCACAGAAGGAACCTGGAATTCTATTCTTAAAATACTGCAGGTACTATGCCATTTCACATTTAAGACTCTGATTGATAAAGATTTTCTTTTGCTTCGGCAGGGTGGGTTAATGGAAGTGAGTTCAGCCATGATTTATCTGAATGAAGAATCAGCCTGGATGGGTTAAATTGCTTAATTCTTCGTAACCCCCCCCCCCCATTTGCGAGCGTAGTACGTAAAGAAACATTAACCTGTTCCTAAACATTTAACATATAATCCAATGATAGGCCTGGGACGTTCAACTGAGCAGAAGTTTACTCCTTTTTTATTTTTCATAACGCTTTTTACGATTGGTAGTATACAAACCATGACTTACAATAGCTTAGGCCTTAAACCTGTGTTTATAGACATACAGAAGATGATAATAAAACAAGAAATAAAGTATGTTTGCTCCGTGGAAGGAAAATAAGATGAGGACTACCTTCCCCAAAACGTACAATATAGTCGCCACCATCTGAACTCACTAGAAGAGCAAGTCAACGCGCTGCACTTGGAGATCGCGCCTGCGCCCCAATCCGCGCGATGCCCTGTGGGTATTGTAGGCCTAGCTTTGTCGTCAATGGAAAAACCGGGGCGGCCTGGACTACATGCCCCGACATACCTTTGGGCCAGCTCGACAAATCAATATTCTGACCGGGTGCGGGGGAAGGAGAGGTAGAGATATTGGGGGGGGGGGATGGAAAAGCAATTGAGGGAGGGAGGGAGTCGATGAGGTAATGGATCGCCGAGCACAGCAAACGCTGAGGCTTTTTATTCTCTGTCCCTTCCCCGCCCCCCCTCTCTCTCTTAGCCCAGGGAAGCTTTGATGAGGTCCTACCTGATGAATAGATGAAAGGGAGAGGGAAGGTGGAAAGAAACTTCGATCCTTTTCGCCGCTTTGTTTTTCAACCAGCACACGCGTTCGCCAGGAATGTAGTTTTTTTTGGGGGGGAGGGGTGGTCGCGGTGTGGGAAGGGTGGGTGGGTCGGAGGGGAAGGGAAGTGGGGGGGTGGTTGAAGAGAGAGAGATAGGGTTTGTTGTTGGTGTCCCTCTGAAGGAGTTAAAAGTGTGCGCGAGATGAGGAGAGTTGGTGCGTTGAGCTGTCAGGACCTGCTGCTGGCGGCGGCTGCGCTTTGATGTCGCGCGCGCGGGGGGCGGGTGGAGGGGGCAGGCGGTGCAGGGGCTCGGAGTTCATCGTTAGAGGCGGTTAGTCGCGAGCGACAACGAGGAAAAAGAGAGCAACGGCTGAGGAGCAAGGGGAAAAAAGGGGGGGGATCCTTTAAAAAATATATATAGGGCGTCGTGATTCCTCCACAGTTGCATAAAATCTCTTTATTTTTTTAGAAAAGACTCGCCGCTCTCCCCGGAGAGGGTGTATTTTTATTTCACTCCCCCCCCCCTCAATGATCACCTACAGAGATTTTTTCCCCCTTTTTCTTAAGAAAAAATTCTGATTTGCTCCTTGTTGAAATGTGATTATATTTATTTTCCTTTTTTACAAAGAAAAGCACAGTCAACCCGATCTAAGCTGGTTGTTGTGTGAGGGTGGAAGTGGAGGTGGTGGTGGTTGGAGAGGTGGTGTTGTTCTTACGGGTGGGTGCTTTTTTTCCTTTCTTTTCCTTGTTTTTCTTTTTTTTTGGGGGGGGGGATTGAGGGGTAAAAAAAGGATTATATTGAGACTGTAAAATCATGCAAGAGCCGGAGCGGAGGCGGCCGTCGCCGCCGTCTCTACCCGGCCGTGACCACGGATCCTCCTCATGGAAGAAACTTTCTCACAGATTCGCTTGGGGAAAGGAGTTACCCGCCACGGTGCATGTTGTGTAGGACGCGGGGAAAGGAAGTTTTGTGTGTCCAGGTAACAAAAACAAAACCAATCAGTTTTTTTAAATGTTTATAACGAGTGTATGTGTTGTTTGCAATGGACAAAATTAAATAAAATGTAAGTGGGTCGGTCCCAGTAGCTCTTTGAGCCACCGCAACAAAAGCGTGGGGTTTGTTTATTTTTTTATTTTGGGGGTGGGATTGATTTCAAATTAACTGTAATTTAAGCAATAATTAGGAGAAACGTTGGTGCTACAAATTCCGAGATTCTGCTCACACGTTGTAACTCTTTTTCTTTTAAAAATGGTGGTGAGGAACTTGCACGAATCTGCAGATCTGGTTTGAAATGCATTTCCCCACATTTTTTATTTTGCTCAATCGCGATTGATCGTTCTGCGGGACCCCGGTCGAATGTTTATTCAGCAATACCTGTTCCCGCTTGTCCGCAACTCCTCTACGGGTTGCTCGTGACCACCCTGCAACTGTTGTGCTCTGCCGGCTCTTTTCTGGGGGAAACTGCAATTCCTCCGCAGAGGAAACATCGCCTTTTGGAAGGCGACCCGCAAAGAATCTAGTCATTAAATAGCTGGAAACTTTGTCTAACTTCACAGTTGTTGGTCCAAATAGCAGTGGCATCTGTTCGCGTTCCTGAGCTGAATTAGCTGTTGCACTGTATTTCAAAAAAAAACTGGACACCAAAGTTGTGCTTTAGCATTTGTTGGGCTTCAATGTTACTCTTGTCAACTAAACTTAAAAATGTGGACCTGTATCCCTTTACTATTCAGCAACACTTTTTTGTGTGTTTGACAGGTGGTCTACTTTGCATTCTATTTCTTCATGCACTGATCATATTCATACAATATGTGATAGTGTCTGCTTTAACAGAGCTGCCTTTATAATGGTTGACTCCGCTTGAGCAGAACTAATTTTAAACCGCACTCTTGATCAGCTTTGAAAGTGCGCGACGTTCACTTTCAGTCTGTTGATGCAAAGGTATGTTTGGTTTAGGCCTTTTGGTGGTTGACAATAAGTAATTATCTAAGAAGGCGTGAACAATAAGTTGTAAAACGCGCGAAATGGTAATTACTGACACTACAGTAGTTTAATACAAGAATCTAACTTGACTTTCTTGTGGGTACTTGGGAACTCTTGGGGATTGGGCCTTTTGAGAAAAGTAGAATTAAGGTTTGAATTGTTTTTATGATGAATGTGTTGGTGAAAAGTTGACCTTGGCTGACCTCTGAACTTCGAATATAGCTTATTGCTCTACCTAACACCAATCGAATTAGAAACCGAACTAAAAAGAGACAAGCTAATGCGATGCTTCCCGGTTTCCACAAGTTTGCTTTTAAAAAGATTAATTACTTCATAACCCGTATTTGCAGGAGAGCTTGGGCTGGTGGAGCTTAGGAAATGGGGAACAAAAAGCAAAATATGTAGAGCTGTTTGGCATTTTCATTGGGCTTTAAATGCAATTTTATAATAAAAGGAGCACGCACACGATTTAAGGGATTATGGTTGCGTTGAATTCTAAGTTTGGATCCTTAGGAATACCCGTATCGGGCTTAATGGAAAAAAAGTGAAGTATATTGTATTGCAGGAATACTGTTTACTTCATTTTTGAATGCGCATAATTTATTTTTGTGTTGCATTGCTTTTCAATTGAATTGTTTCAAAGGACAATGGATAAGTACTTGGATAAAGCTTGTTCTGGTGATTTTTTTAACTAGGTGGAACGTCTAAAGCATGGCTCATGGTGTGTGGAATAACAGTATTCCATTGTTGGTGTCATACTTTTGTGGTTAAACAAGAGATTAGGCATTTCTGATCGGATGTAATTAGTGCAGAGTACTTTTTTCTGTATCTTGTTTATTTTCTACTCCAGGGTATGAGTGACCTGTTTGTTCTTGCTAGTCCATTATGTAAGTTATTTTCTGTGACCTGCGCCAGAATAAATAATAATTGCAACAATGTGAACAAACGCCGTTTCTTCGTATTTTTCTTGGTTAGGCCTTCTGCTAAAAATGCTAATGCCCTGCAAGTTAAACTATACTTTTGAAGTTTGCCTTGACATTTAAACGTAGTTTATACAAAACTGTTTTTAAATGGTCCATTAAGTAGAAATAGTTCATGAAGGTTTGCAGCAGTGTAAACATAATTTACGATTGTCAAGTTTTGCTGTTTAGTATTCTGTTAATTAGACCTTGGGATATGTTTGACTATTGAGAAGTACATCTTACGCTATGACAAAAGGTATTATAATTGGCATAAATGAATATAGAGAATATTCTGAGACTCCCTTTTGATGCAGTAAATGCAAAAATGATTAGCAAAATAAGCAAATTTTGTAGATTTTACAAGTCGTTTTATTATTGATCTATTTGAGGAGTTTAGGCCAAAGGATTTTCGGTTTCTGTGATGAGTAGATGAACTCCTTGCAGTGCAAGTACTAAGACAGGGGGCGCTATTTAGCTCTTTCAAGAAGGACCAGGGAATGTGTATGGGTGCCTGAGTGCGAGAGATTGAAAATAACAAAGAAAGTGTTTAAGTATTTTCCTGTTGTTAATATCCTAATGGTGTTTGAGATTCAAAGATCTAACATGCGAACGGAAGCAGAACATAGATTTTTTTTTACAGGTAGGCCTTGAAGCTAGAAGCGTGTTTTATTGTGGGGAAAGAGGTTCCTGAAAATGTGCATGGGGGTTTGAATCGTGCTGGGGTTTTATGCCAATCATTTCTAGATCAAGTTTAGATGAGATTTGTTTCCGACGAAATCTTTCATTAATTTGATATACTGTTACGACATTTGACGTTAGAAAGTTGTGCAAGCTGCAGTGTTTTTTTTAAAAAAAGGGCCTGGGCCGTTTTATTAGAAACAAAACGAAAACTGCAAGTAGCCAAAAGGGGTCTCGTTTGCTCTTTTCCCATCCCCCACTGTGCCGGAGAGGCCAAGAAATGAATGCGATGCGGGCTGCAGATGTATCAGTCAGATCAAGGGGACTGATGCACAAACATCTCGCAAGTGTAAGGTACAGCTTTTCACCACCAACTCGATTTACCGTTCTCTGTAACTAGCCTGCTAAGGTATTTCTATTTAAACATAGACTGACGGTGGATGGTGGTGTTTTTAAAAAAAAAACCTCAGCAGAAGATTCCGTAGGAAAAAGTCTCTGATGAATGATTAGGGCGGAATGGTGGCACATTACTGCCTCACAGCGCCAGGGACCCGGGTTCAATTCCAGCTTCGGGTGCGTGGAGTTTGCATATTCTCCCCGTGTCTGCGTGGGTTTCCTCCGGGTGCTTTGGTTTCCTCCCACAGGGATGATGTGCACGTTAGGTGGTTTAGCCATGGTTACTGTGGGTTAGGGGAACAGGGTAGGGGCTTGGGTCTGGGTGGGATCTCTTCGGAGTGTCGGTGTGGACTCGATGGATCGAATGGCCTCTTTCCACGCTAGGCATTCTATGATTTATAGCTTATGCACTGCAGCAGATTAAATAGCGATTGTAGGTGGTTTTAAAATATCAAACGAACGGACCGCCTTTAAATGTAAGTCGATGCGTGAGAGTATCAGTTAGTAGCGTTTGATTATTTTCATATTCAGTATATGCCATTGGAATGGATTTGCAAGAAGGTGTCTAATTGATTTAGTTGCTCTTGGAATTAATATTAAATGTTATTTACTAAGTATACTTAATGCAATCGACAGCTTTTCAAGCTTTTATATTTGCAGGACCAGATGCGTTTTTTTTAACAAAATATATTCCAGTGGATGGTTCCCCTGTGGAGTGGATCGTTGGAAACTAGGCCACTCTAGCACTAACAAATACTGTAGACTGTTTATATAATTGTTACTCTGTTCTTCCTAGCTACTGTAGAGTCATGGAGCATGGAAACAGACCTTTCGGTCCTATCAGTCCGTGACGACCATGTTCCCAAACTAAATGGCCACCTGCCTCCTTTGGCCCATATCTGTCCAAACCCATCCTAGTCATGAACTTATCCAAGTACCTTTTAAACGTTGTAACTGTACCGGCATACACCACTTTCTCTGGCAGTTCATCCCAAATCACTTTTTTTTTTTAAAAAAGGTTGCTCCCATGTCCTTTTCTGAATCTTTCTCCTTTCCCCTTAAAAATATGCCCCGTAGTTTTGAAATCCCCAGTCTAAGGAAGAATCACTTGTCATTCACTTTGTCTGTGCCCCTCATGATTTTATAAACCTCAATAAGGTCACCCCTCAACATCCTATGCTCTAAGGAAAAAAGTCCCAGTCTTTCCAGTCTACTTTTACATCTCAAACCCTCCATTTCCAGCAATATCCTGGTAAATCTTTTCTGAACCCTTTCCAGTTTAATAACATCCTTCCTATAACAACGCAACCAGACCTGCACACTGTACTCCAGGAGAGGCCTCACCAACATCCTCTGCAACGTCAACATGACGTCCCAACTCCTCTGCTCAATAGTCTGAGTGTTGCAGACAAGTGTGCTAAATGCTTTCTTAACCACCCTGTCTACCTGTGACACAAATTCAAAGAATTATGTACCTGAACCCCTAGTCTCTCTCTTCTGCAAAACTACCCAAGGTTGTACCATCAATTTCATAAGTCCTGTTCTTGTTTGTAATAACAAAATGCGATACCTCACATTTATCTGAATTAAACTCCATCTGCCACTTTTCAGCCCATTGATCTCTTTATAATCTTAGATAGCCTTCTTTACTGCCCAACTAATTTTGCTGTTATCTGCAAACTTACTAACTATGCCTCCTATGCTCTCATACAAATAATTTCTATAAATGACAAAAAGTGCAGTGGACCCAGCACCGATACCTGTGGAACACTGCTGGTTACAAGCTACCAGTCAAAAAAAAACAACCCTCTGCCACCAGCCCTCTGTCTCCAATCATAAAGCCAATTTTATATCCAATTGGCAAGCTCACTGTGAATCCCATGTAATCAAACTTTACTAATTAGTGTGCCATGCAGAACCTTGTCAGAAGTCACCCGACTCCAGGTTGTAGGTGATGAAGGAGCCATGCTCTGAAAGGTTGTGATTTCAAATAAACCTGTTGGACTATAACCTGGTGTTGTGTGACTGCTGACTTTGTCCACCCCAGTCTTAACACTGGCACCTCCATATCATGCAGAATCTTGTCAAAAGCTTTACTAAAGTCTAAGTAAACAAGGTTTACCTCACTACCCTCCTCAATCTTTTTGGTTACTTCACTAAAAAGCGGAATCAAGTTTGAGAGACATGATGTTCCTCACACAAAACTATGCTGACTATCCCTAATTGATCCTTGCCTCTCCTAATATACGTAAATCCTATCGTTCAGAATTACCTCCAAAAACTTACCCACCACTGACATCAGACGCGCAGGTCTATAGTGTTAAAATATCTTTCAAAGCTAGCTTTCAAAATATCTAAAATCAGTGAAGTGGGTTTTGTTCAAAATGCAAATTGGAGTTTCATGATTATCGGTTTGCATATACAAAGTGACAATAAACTTGTTTGTGCACAGAGATAGCCATAGACTTCAACCATATTTGTAACTTGAGTTTAGAGTTTGACAGTACATTTCAAGAAGTTCTGGATATTTTGAATATTAGTTGTCATTGATGATTGTTGAATAATTACTTTTAAAAGTTGAACTGTGTGGGGACTGCTTACTTTGGTGCTTGTGACTGGTCCATCTATTTATCTTCGGTATTTAAATGGAAAAGAAGCTGACCCTTCACTTTTCCCAGAAAATATATAATGAAGTTTTTTTCTGAATTCCTTGTTGGTTTCATGATGTATCATAATTCTAGGATCTGTTACAATTGGAAGCAATTCTGTGTTCTCATTCTACTCCTTTTTCTTGACAAAAGCATTTCAAATGCCAGAGCATAGTCAGCTCTGGACCAAGTGCAGGTAAATGAGATTAGTATAGTTTGTTGTTTATTGGGTGGGATAGATCTGATGGGCTGAAAGACCTTTTCTAAGCTAATATTTCTATGAATCTCAATTGTTGGGGCATCTATTGGTGCAGCTATTAAACCAATTAGGAAGGAGATATGATAACAGTGGACATAGAATCATCATTGTTTTTAGTGGAATGACCTTTGCTTTCCTTCTGCATGGCCCAGATAGTTTAACATGTTGTACGTTATACATTCCCTTGCATGGTACATGATTGTGTGAAGTCTGAGGCTTTGCATAAAATGTGCTATATTATTAAATTTATATCTTTTATGTCTCCACTCCAAAAATAGCAAGTAGGTTTCTGCCTAAAGTCAGATTTAATTTGAGACATGGTAGTCTTTTACTTTGAAAGCACAAGTTGTGACTGTGGTTTAGTTAACTTGAAATGCTGTTGGCTGAGAAAAGCTCATCAGAAACGGTGTATACAAGCTTGTTTTTAAATTTGTCAATCTTGTTAGACTCTACGTAATTTCTAATTATGCATAACATAATCTAATAACAAAGAACTGTGGATGCTCGAAATCAGAAACCGAAATAGAAATTGCTGAAAAACCTCAGCAGGTCTGGCAGCATCTGCAACAAGAAAGCAAAGTTAACATTTCAGAACTGAAAAAGGGTCACTGGAGCCAAAACATTAATTCTGCTTGCTGTCCACAAATGCTGTCATAACTACTGAGTTTTTCCAGCAGTTTCTGTTTTTGTTTGTAACAATCAAATCTTGGAGTGAAATGCCATTCTTAAAATGTAGCATGATAATGGTGTAAAAAGAACATGCTGTTGAACTTATGCAAAATGTGTGTTGCATATTTTCAAAAGCAACACAATGTATGTACTGGCAAAAAAAAAATCTGAATTGGTGTGCAAGGATTATCAGTTCGATGGCTTGGATTTTCATTTTAATCTTGGATGTAATACAACAAGCAGTTTTCATTGATTTTATTGACTTGAGATTGGAGATCTTCGATTTTCTATTGAAATTTAAAAACTAAAGATCCTGAAAATCTAGTTCACAAAATAGCAATGATAGAAATTTAGCTTAACTTATCAGAAGTTTTAGTTTGGTTTTGGCTTTTGAAATTGCAGCTATCTGGGATTGGTCTTGTACCAGTCTTTGCATAAAATAGTAAGAAAGGATGTATTCAATGTAAAATGCTCGTTGCTATTTGCCTATAGATGATAAGTATTATTTTAGATGAGAAGGTATTTAGAAAAGGTTAGACGAAATGGGGGTGGGGGGGGAGGAAGTCATTAAAAAATGATTGAAGAACAACCATGTACTTAAAAGGACTGGAAAAGAATCAAAGATGATTCCAAAGCACTTTATAGTCAATTAATTACTTTTGATGTTATGTCATCATGTTAATGTATGGAAACACCAGACAATTTGCAACAAGCAAAATCATATGATCAGCAGTGAAATAAATGATCAAATAACCTATTGTACAGATCTTGGTTGAGTGGTGAATGCTGCCAAGTCACCAAGAGAAGTCCCCTAATCTTATTGCTGCAGAATCTTGTGTAACTATGAGAGAGCAAATGCAATAGTACTTTAATGACACCTTTGATAGTACAATGCTTGCTTGGTATGCCACTGAAAGGTTAATCCAGATTATGTGCTCATATTCTGGAGTGGCTTGAACCTGCAATTTTCTGACTTGGGTGATAATGTCACCACTGCAAAGGAACGAACTTTGCATGGTATTTTTTTAACTGCTTTAGTTATTCACTTTGTAAACATAAATCATCTCCCAAGTGTTTTCTTAATAAGCAATTTTGGGATCTATAAGTATAGAATGGAGTTATGCTGGAAATGTCAGAAATGATGACACTTTCTCCCATCTTTTTATTCTGTTTTTTTTTCTCCCCCTGGGCATTGTACGTCAACATTTGATTGCTACTTGACTCAATGTGCAGCTTGTTGACTGCAGTCTTACCATCACCCTTTAGCATTTCAACGCAGAAATCAAGTTTTATTAAAAATGGACCAAGGCGTTTAGTCCCTTAACTAATATTAGTGTCTGAACTATGGAGGCCTGCTGGTGGCTTTGGTTTGAAACATTTGAAAAGCTTAATGCACTTCCTTTGGGAAAACCTTAAGAGAATAGGCTAAACGAAAGTCATAAAGACCTTTTATAGAATTGATGACTTGACTCTGGACTCATTGTTTTCATTTATGGAGTGGGAAGTTTGTTTCATGTTTAAGTTTTTTGTAGCTATCCTGGTTTGTAATTAACTATTGTCTTATGTTAAAAAAACTAAGTGGCATGGCATAAGCTAGACTTGAGTATTTTGTTATAACAAGCATGGGGCTGGATGAACACAGCAGGTCAAGCAGCATCATAGGAGCAGGAAAACTTGACGTTTCGGGCCTAAACCCTTCATCAGAAAATGATTCATTTTCTGATGAAGGGTTTAGGCCC
>JAHRHZ010000023.1:12573463-12623896 GCA_024137785.1 Ginglymostoma cirratum | reverse complement strand
GGGCCTAAACCCTTCATCAGAAAATGAATCATTTTCTGATGAAGGGTTTAGGCCCGAAACGTCAAGTTTTCCTGCTCCTATGATGCTGCTTGACCTGCTGTGTTCATCCAGCCCCATGCTTGTTATCTCGGATTCTCCAGCATCTGCAGTACCTTTTATCTCTTGAGTATTTTGTTGTTTGTTTTTGTACATTATGTTTTAGCTTTAAGAGAACCACTGGAAAGAATGTTTGTCATCTCTTCATACCTGCAATTTTAAGTAATTGCTGTCTGATCTACACTATCTACGCTCACTGGAGCTGCAAAGTAAAGTTCATTGTGGTGTTTGCTGTTAAAATATTGCTAGAATTATTAACTTTTATTTTTAATTACAGGAGGAATATAATATCAGCAACACTTGGTCCCTGTTTGAATATCTGACTATAAGAGGAATTGAGACTGTACTGGATTTGGTGCTGTACATGAGGTTGCTACAAAAATGAGTGCCAGAGGAAAGGCGTATTTGATGGACCTAGGGGGAAGCTTTACTGAAGATGCACCAAGGCCACCGGTTCCAGGAGAGGAAGGTGAGCTGGCGACTACAGACAGTAGGCAATTGAATCACAGTTTCTGCCCCATAAAAACCGAAGGGCTTAAAAATGAGGCATCCACAGCAACCCCACGGAGGCCAGATTTGGATTTAGGTTATGAACCTGAGGGTAGTGCTTCACCAACACCCCCATACCTGAGATGGGCAGAGTCCTTACACTCTTTACTGGATGATCAGGATGGAATAAATTTATTCAGAACTTTCTTGAAACAAGAAGACTGTGCTGACCTTTTGGATTTTTGGTTTGCATGCACTGGATTTAGAAAACTGGAACCAAATGATTCTAATGAAGAAAAGAGGCTAAAGTTGGCAAAAGCCATATATAAAAAGTACATTTTGGATAATAATGGTATTGTGTCCAGGCAGATCAAACCAGCTACTAAAAGCTTCATAAAGGATTGTGTTATGAAGCAACAGATAGATCCTGTAATGTTTGACCAGGCCCAAACTGAAATTCAGACAATGATGGAGGAGAACACCTACCCTGTATTCCTGAAGTCTGATATTTATTTGGAATATACCAGGACAGGTGGAGAAAGCCCAAAGTTGTACAGTGATCAGAGCTCAGGGTCTGGGACAGGAAAGGCATTATTGGGATATTTACCTACTTTGAATGAAGATGAGGAATGGAAATGTGACCAAGACACAGATGAACAAAAAGGGAGAGATTTGGCCACTGTAAATAGGCTTACACAGAAACTGCTTATGGAAACAGCCCCACAACGTGCTGGTCCAACCAGGAGATTTGATGAAGGTCGGGAGTGCAGGTAAATGGTTTAATAGTGTTAAGGATGAGAATCAGAAAATGTTAATCATATTAAAAATCCATATAATCGCCATATGTGTTTAATGCATTTGTAATAATAAATTTTGTGGGAAAGGTCCAATCATGTTGTAGCATTAAGGTAGTTTGTATTCAACAAGTCAAATGATCCAAATCACCACTTCTGTAAGATAGGTACAGCCCAAGGTGAAAAGAATGAAGCTAACAGTCCTAATGCTGTTACAATTGAAGTTAATATGGTATGGAAACTGTTGTTAGAAAGGGAGTTTCAGGATTTTCATTCAGTAACAGTGAAGGAACGACAATACAGTTCCAAGTCGATCTGGTATAAGGTCTGGAGGGGAACTTGCATGTGGTGGTGCTCCCAGGCATCTGCCCATTTTGAATTGATGAGTCTTTGCATTTGTTTTGAAGACATATCTTTGCTTCATTTCTGAAAATTGTAAGCAATTTCTCAACAATTTTGCAGAATTATGAAATTGTTCCTAATAGTGGGCTTAGAATGAACAGGCATGATTTTCTTGATCACTTGTTAAGGCTTGCCTGCCTCTCAACATCCATTTTCAACTTTCAACATCGCTAGACAATTTTGCAGAAACACTACTGCCTTAAAAGAAAAGGAAATACTGTTTTACTGTAGCCAAAGCACTACATAATTGATATAAGTTAAGGAACATATCTTAATATACGTGTACTTCAGCTGTATGAGACTTTCAGATACTGAACAAAGTAATTTTGAAATATGTAGATGTGAAATTGATGCAGCAAATGGATACAAATCTGGCTACTCCTGTATTTGCTAAAGTGTTTTGAAGCAGATATGATCTAACTGAAATGACAACCAAGAGTAGATACACTTGAGATGAATTTGAAATAAAAGTATTTATTTTGACACAAAATCTAGGGGAAATTTTGAAAATCTTGAAGAGCATTCGAGAAACAAGTGGTGGGGGTGGGGAGAGTATAAATAAGTCTGTAGCATCTCTCCAAATAGGATATATTTTAAATTTTAAAAAAGCTCTTTCATCTACACTCCTCCTGCTGGGTATCAGATGCCTGATGGAATGTAATATTTTCCTTCTTATCTTGAGTCATTGGCAAAAGTAATTGGGGCTAGATAAATAGCAGAATACGTGTGAAGCCTCACATTCTTTCATCAACATTGTTATATCGATGTGGTTAGAATTAGATTTTTATTTTGTTTTCTGAACAATGAACAATAAATTACAAAGCTTATTCCTTTGAATGATCATGTGTACTTCAATGCTTTTTGTAGAATGGGTATTTGCCATGTACAGCGCAAAAAAAAGCACTAAAGTAGTCACATCTTTTACACAAATGAATAAATATATGAAAAATGAAAACCAAATCCATTCACTCTTCTACATACTTACTGACAAATGGTGCTCTTTCCCGATGCTTAGTAACAATTGTTTACAATGACGTGCTGTCTAGATTCAGTATGGAACTGAGGCACTAAATTGAAATGTTAACCACTGAGTGTGCCCCAAGCTGGGCTGATATCCGCTAGTACTGTCTTAGGCAATGTACTGCCTGTATCAAGAACAACACAATTTCTCCAGTTCAGACAATATTTTTACTCCATTTGCTGCTAAAGGCTTTTAAAAATTGGAAAATGCACAATTAGTGTATAACATGCCATTACTACCTGTTCGCTTGTCTCACTTTATCTGTTCGTGCTCAAAGACGTCTTCCTTTCATTTGTTATTTTCTGCAATTTGTGGCCAGATTACTGATTCCATATTAATTTTTTTTGTTCACATTAGTGTATCCACTATTTGAACTTGTTGACTTAAGTGGTTTCAGTTTTGCCTTGCGGAATTACTAATTTGTAATCTTGTGTAATCATGGAAAAATGCTGTACATTTTCATGGAAAAATTGGCATTTTTCAGTGAAAATTGATAGAATTATGGTATCCTTTTATAATATGACTGAGTTTCAAGTGCACTTTGCTTTCTGAAACAAAGGGCGTCTGATTCCTGCAGTCATTATAGAATGTTTTCTGTTGCACTACTTGGAAGATTGATGCTGTATTTGAATTCCAGTGGAGCCTGTTCGAACTTCAGCTTTGGATAATTTTTTCCCCCAGACTGGATGAAATGCTATGCATCAGGTGACACCAGAGGCTTGGTAGCTGTCTGTTAATTTTTGGGGAAGCTACAAGCCTGACTGATGCATGGTCGACAATGGCTTTGTGGAAGTAAATGAGACCTTTTAGAAATTATAGAGAGGCGTGGGGAAAAATATGGGTAAGCAGGAAATAAAGTAAATTTAATGCACGTATTTGTGCATGGAAAGGATGAGTAATGAGTAATGCAAGCACATTTGTATTAAGAGATAAGGAGCAATTGCAAGATGCATTGGTGCCTTAGACACATGTCAGCTTCTCAGTCAAAGCACAATGTTAGTACCAGGATGTTAAACTGATATCACTGACACAGTGGACTTTGTCAGGGGAAGTAGTGAGCAAACTACAGTTTTGTTTATTGTCACAGCATTTTGAGCGATGTGTCTAACACTAGTACTGAGAAAAAAATTTGAAGCTGAGCAAAGAAGTAAGATGCAACTCATCCCTAACATAAATTGTTAAAATTATGAAGTGCGAATGAAGAAATCCAGGCTTTTACAACAGGAGTGGGTATATGGGCAGAGATATGCATACACGCATGCCCACACAGATGTGCAAGAATGCAAACACACAACCGCACATACACACATGTGCACGTGAGCACCCATGCTCCTGTACACCACGTGTGCACCTACATATGATCATTATGGAGTTGGTAAATATGTACTTTAATTTGCCAGAATAGGAGAAGGGATCCTAAATTTAAACTGGTAAAAGCTAAACTAAATTTCCATGTGAAAAGTTTCCAGGTGGAAACCAAATCTGAAATTGTTGACTGATTAAATGCAACTGTGGGGGAGGTTGGATTATTGAATGTTTTCAACCAGTTTGGCATTTTGAATATTGACTCTATATATTTAATAACTTGTAAATCTGAACCAAGTGTAGGCGCCCATCTTCAACTTTACTTAGCACTTTTTCTGGAAAAGTGGGTTGGAGTGGGATGTTAACCTAAAACAAATATAGAATTTTTTTAAGCTTTCTACGGGGTCAGAGTTTTCCCTCTTTTTGCATGTCTTCCACGGAGCATGAGAATCAAAATATCCAGTAAATATGAAACGCATCGCAGGTTTGCTTTGTTCACTTTAACGATTTTGTGTTACATGTATTTGAATATGAAGTGGGCTACTTTAGCACTTGAAAAGCAAGTTTTTCAATGGGTTATGAAGTTATTAATGACAGATGAGAATTTATTTTCTCCCAGAGTTGTGAAACTTTAAAATTCTACTTCAGAAGACTGTGGATGTGAAGTTTATAGATTCTAATCAGGAAAAGGAATCCAGTGTTATCGACTTTGGATGGGAATGTAGAATTTGAAGTGCAAATGGATATGCCACAATCCTATTGAATGATGGAGCAGATTTTGAGGGGCCAAATGGTCTACATATGTTCCAGTTCATATGTTTGTAATCTATGCCCGTATCTGATGCTTTATTTGGGCCCAGAGCAGTCACAAATTTATTGGAGTATTGTGTAAATTCTTACAACTATACTGTTACATTTCTTTAATTAGTTAACCAAATCCTTATGTTTTGTTCAGTGTTGTTAGATTTAACAGTGCTGCTTTGTCATTCAATAAGGTCATGGTTACTCTGATTACACTACCTGCTAGCTGACCTTTGATAACCTTTTGCTCCCTTATTTGTCAAGAATCTATCTATGTTTACCTTTAAAAGTATTCAAAGACTGCTTCCACCATCTTTTGAAGTGGAGTTTTCCGAAGATTCATGACCCTCAGTGAGGGGGAAAAGATCCTAATTTCTCTCAAGTGGGTTAGCATTCATTTTTAAACAGTGATCCCTCTCTCAAGATTCTCCACAAGGAAATCACCCTTTCCATATCCAGCTTCAAGCCCCCTCAAGATCTTGTATCTTTTAATTAAATTGCCTCTTGGTCTCCTCAGCAAATAAAAGCCTAGCCCGTTCAGTGTTTCCTCATACAACAGCTCCACTCCTCACTTTCAGATATCCGTTAAGTAAACCTTTCCTGAATTGTTTCTAATGCATTCATGTCTTCCTCAAATGAGAACACTGTTGGAACACTCTAGTTGCAATCTCACCAGTGCTCTGTATAATTAAAGCATAACCTCAATACTTTTGTGCTCCTCTCCCCTCGCAATAAACGTACCACTTGATTAGCTTTCTTGATTACTTGCAGGACTTGTACGCTTATCTTGTGCATTTTATATAATAGGACACAAATCCCTCTGCAATTTCAACATTTATATTTAAACTTTTTTATTATTCTTGCCAAAATGAACAATTTCACATTTTCCTACATTATACTCGATGTGCAGTAATATGCTGTCAGCTGCACCATTAAAATATTTTCTAATCAACCTGTTCAGAGATGCTGTTGCACACCTCTGGAGCAGGTAGCAACTGAACTTGGGCTCCTGGCCCAGAGGTAGGCATGCTATACACTGCACCACCTGCACCATGAGCTTTTATTTTTTTGTTTTGCAATAGTGCAATGTGCCTGGAAACCTAACTCCGCAGTTCTCCTAGATCCACAGCATATGTTACTTCCCCTCAAAGCACTCTAATTGGTTAAACAGGTTTTTTTCTTCGGCAAAGCCATGTTGACTCTGTCTGATTTGTCCTGACCTTCTCTTAGTATCCTGCTATAATGTTTTCACTTGTTTCTAGCGTCTACCCTATGACCGATGTTAAGCTAACTAGCCTGTAGTTTCCTGCTGTCTGCCTCTATCTTTTTGATCAAAAACATTACATTCACTCTTTCGATCCAATGAAACTTTTTCTGAATGAAGGTAACTTAGGAAATTTAAAACCACTGCATCAACTATCTCATCAGCTTCTAAGGGAACTAGGGACTTCACAAGGAACTAGGGACTTGTCGACACTCAGTGCAAGCAGTTTGCTCAGTACTACGTTCCTGGCAATTGTAATTTTTTTTTCCAGACTTCCCTTCCCTCACTTTGATTTACAACAATTTCTGGAAAGATGCTAATGTCCTTTAGAATGAAGAACAATTTAAAATACCTGCTGAATTCATCTTCACCTCCTTAATTTATTACTCACTTTATTAACTCTTCTTTTAAATATCTTTCTCTCTCTCTCTAATTTTCTTCTTACTAATTCTTTTGCCATTCTTTGCTTTATTTAAAATTTTGTCTAATTTTCTGACTTGCCCATCTTTGTACAATTAAATGAGATAACAAGGTGTAGAGCTGGATGAACACAGCAGGCCGAGCAGCATCAGAGGAGCAGGAAAGCTGACGTTTCGGGCCTGGGCCCTTCAGGACCCCATTTCTGAAGAAGGGTCCAGATCCAAAACAGCAGCTTTCCTGCTCCTCTGATGCTGCTCGGCCTGCTTTGTTCGTCCAGCTCTACACCTTGTTATCTCAGCTTCTCCAGCATCGGCAGTTCCTACTGTCTTTGTACAATTGTTTTTTGTTTTTTTTAAGCTTGATACTATTATGACTTTTTTTAGTTGCAGTCCAGTAGGAGGACTCACCATGTGAGGTTATCTAGAGGCCCTTTCGCAATGAGATCAGAAGTTAATCCTGTCTTGTTTCACAAAATCGGATCTGGTATAGCCTGCTCTCTGGTTGGACCAGAACATGCTGTTCTAAAAATCTATCTCAGAACATTCTAAGAACTCTGTCTGGGCTACCTTTGGCCAACTGATCATTCCAGTTAATATGTAGATTAACATTGTCAGAAAGGTACAGTGATAATCATGGGCAAGTTCCCAATATTTATTCTCTTATACTCCATTCTCTCTTGGTTAGTGATACAGTCATGCAGTGTTGCTCCATCAGTTTGTTTGGATGACATCTTAAAACGTATTTGACACTTGTCAAGGCTGAGGCTCCTTTCTTCTAGGTCCCCTTACGTACTGCTGGCTCAATTGCAACCACAATCCTCGATCCAAATCACTGATCAAAATCAGAAAACTCTATCTGAAGGGCTGTAAACCACCACCTGCTACAAAATTTATAAATAACTTTTCCCTCTCTCTGTAATGTGTTTCTGTGTCTGAGTTGACATTCCTTGAGCCACAAGCACTTAGTGCAGATACGTTTGCCCCGGATCACAGTCGCGTCTGGTGGTTTCTGCATTTTGCAACTATGACCCAGAGCTTGTCCTGCCTGCCTTTTACTGAGTTTTAGTTAGCTACTACATTATCCAATTATTAGATTTTTATGAATTTTATCTTAACATCATAGAAACATGTAACCTGGGAGTCATTCAGCCCTTTGAGCCTGCTTAGCCACTCAATATAATCATAACTGATCATCCAACTTAGTACCCTCTTCCCACTTTCTTCTATCTTTTGATCCATTTAGCACTAAGAACTATATCTAACTCCTTGTTGAAAACATTCAAAACCAATTCCTATACTGCTTTAAACCTTAGAAACACAATAGATTTAACCACTCACCAGATACTCACCAACTGCTAGTTTGTTTCCTTCACTGTGCAACCTCCCAGGGCTCTTCTCAACACCGTACACAGTGCTAAGTTGTGCTCAGATGCCTCTATCTATAGACTGTGATTCAGTGCCAGTAACGCTGGTGAGCACTAGGGACATGGTTACGTTCTTGTCGGGGTGGCCTAATAATGTTTCAAGAGCGTGGATTTGAATTCCACCACAGCAGGTGGAAAATTTAAATTTAACTAAAAATAAATCTAAAATTAAAAGTGAGTTTAATGGTGTCAACAAAGCCATTGCTGATGTCGTAAAAACTTCTCGTCCGCTCGTCCTTTAGGGATGGAAAATCTGCTACCCTCTTGTAGTCTGGTCTGCATTATGACTGTAGGTTGACGGTAGGGTGGTCCACTCCCAATTGCCCTTTGCAATGGCCTAGAAAGCTACTCAGTTGTATTTAACCACTACAAAGTCAGATTGATCACCAGGCAAAGTTGATCGGTGCAAAAATGCAGTTTGACAGAGCCAATATTCAAGGGCATAACTTCTGTTAAAAGTGGAGCACGCAACTTGGGGTGATTGATCAGTGCTATCCAAACATCGTGCGCCAGAGTGGCTAAGGAAATGTATGTTTTAAATCTAAATCCATACATAAGCACATAGTCTATGCTGTCATTGCTGCAGTAACAAAAGATCGCTAAGTTGTCAATTTTGAGAGTTGTTCGATGGCCTGGATGGATCTTATAAAGATCCTTTATCACTATGCAGAGATTAGAGAGGGCTCCTTGGCATTTTTCCTTCAATCAATATAATGTTGTTCAAGTTTTGAGGTCTTGTTGTGGGTAAAATGCATTCTGTGCTTGTCCATATTACTCGATAATATTTGTAAGTGTGATTGTTTCAGGCATTTTCAAGGGATACAAGATGCCATACAAGTGTAACTCAGTAATTTACCTTTGCAGTACACTTTGTGTCTTAATTGAATGAGACCAATCTATTATGTGTTGAATTTGGTTAATGGGCTCTTATTTCATTGACAATGCGTGGTAAATAACTTTATTCCAGTAAGAGTTACTGATGGGCAACTTCATTATTTACCACGTTATTCTGCATGATATAAAATAGCTGTTATTTCGCAGTGATAGTCACTAATTTCTATGAAGCACTCAAAATACTTCTGAGTTTTTTTTCATCTTTTTATGCCTTGTGATTAAAATTTTTCATTCAAAAGTGTTTAAATGTTACATACTTCACAATATGATCTAAATTATCCAATGAATTATCTCTAAATGCCTTCATTTACGGTTCTGAAATCTCCCAAATATCTGGGTTTTCACTACTATTTTAGCTTAGAACTGTTACTGTGTGATCTGGATTGGGTAAGTTTTTATGTTCTGTAAGCTCTGGGTTATTTTTATTCAGCTTCCATTACACTCTACTCAGTTTTATCAGATGATATGAAAGCTGGGTTTATCTCTGCCCATGTCTTGTAATGGGTTTGTAGTTTTTACTAATGCTACAGGTAATCTCTAACAGAAACATTTTGTGTTATTTTGCTAAGCAGTACTAACCAACACAAATGTGTTCTGTAGCCACTGGTGATCTGAATGATCAGCTATTTTAATACTTTCACTTATTGGCTGTTTTCACATTTCCAATTTAAAAAAATCTTCGGAACATTTACCAGCATCCATTTCTTAATGCATTCTTTCTGACTTCTACTCGTTTATCTTTTCGGCGGCTTTGTGTCCAGATTGGCTATTGAGCTTATTCCTCTTCTTCAGAAACCTGCATTCTTGCCCTAGCCATTTCTTCCATCTCCTGAGATAAGTTTTATTGCAGTTATTTCTTGTTTCCAACTGTGCTGTTTCATATTTTTCCTTTTTGTGAGCCGTGCTGCTGAATGTGCTCTCCACCATGCTCTTGCTGAAGCTGCATAAACTCCTTTTTATAATGTGACAGTTAGTCTTTTTCTTTCAGCTGCCTTCACTTCCTTTTCTGTGGTGATTCTTACTGTTTCAAGTGAGCCATCCAGTCTCCCTCGATGGTGAGTTCATCACCGCAGATCTCTTTCTTCAGCATCCAGCCCACATTGCATCAAAACAGAAACAGCTGTCACCCAGCATTACAGACATATTGCGTAATTGAGGGTAAAATGGAGTCTGATTTTGTCGTGATGCAGAGATGCGTTACCAGAAGAATCAAAGGATGTGGAGGCCCTCAGAGCTGTGGTTTTGAACAGCTGGGTGTCTACACCTGTCTAAGTAGTAAAGTTTACTGTGGGGATATGACTCATGGTTAGCAACAAATTTTAAAAGAAAAACCATGGCTTCAAATTTTTGGACAGGTTGCATCAGAATGAATGGATTATTAGTAGGAATGTTAGAAAATTTTAGGGATATAACCTTCCGATTTTGTCCTTTTGGATTTAAGTGGTGTTCTGAATCTTGCTAACAAGTGTTGATTACCTTATTTCCATCTATTTATATTTATCCCACCTCATTTCTATGCAGCTCCTAATTCTTCCCTCCTTCCCAGAGAAACCAAATGACAGCCATTCTTAACATGAAAGTCAGAGCAGTTACCTGGTGGCAGCAGCTCACTGGTAATATCGGAAGTAGAAGAAAAGTTGAAAGCCGTGCATTTAAATAATAGCAAAACAAACTAAATTTTCACATCGGTTGAATAGAATTTTGAGAAAGCTACCTAGGAGAAAAAAGACTTAGCAATTTATTAACAATACAGTAAATTCAGCAGGGTAAAATTAAACAACCCAAAAATCTGTTTTCAGCCCCCTTCACACAAAAGACCGAGAGACAAATAAACACAGTTAAAGGATTAAAAAACATAACAAAACTGACCAGATTACTAAAATGGTTTTCATGGTGCGTTGTTACACAGGTGTAGCTGGTTTCTTGTTTGATTTTCTGACTATGTTGATCTGGGTCGCCTTTTACAATTCACTCAACTAAAGATAGTAATTTAATTCTCTATTCTGAGCTTCCAAGAGCTAATTATAGGTGGTTATACAGGGAGCTTTGAAGTCGTCTTGTTATAATATCGATTGATTTCTCTACAGAAAACATTCCAAAACCCAATTCAAACTGATCGCTTCCTAACTGTCTGTCTCCTCCATGAGGCCCCAGTTAGCACTCAGCATCTGCCATCTGTTTCAGCATAAGGTATTTTCCAGACTTGCTGGAACCAATTTCCAGGTACTGACCTAGTTAATATCTGACCTAGTTAATACCCAAACTCTGCTGCCTGTCTAAATACAATGCTCTTCCCTGGTGCCAAAGCATTTGCAGAACCTTCATCAGGAACCAACTTGCAATTAACTTGCTGGCCTAGACTCAAATAATAGCTTGTTTAGTCCGTTTTCCTTTTAATACAGACTATTATCCACAGTTGAAAAGGCGTGCACTTCGGTTCACCGTTTGCACTTCACAGCTCCAAACCAAAATTAGTGAAAGAACCAATTGGCGAAAGCAGCTGAACGTGTGGCTACAGACCTGGTGTAGGAGGGAGGTCTTCAGATATGTGGAACATTGGAATGCCCTCTGGGGAAGGTGGGACCTGTACAAGAAGGATGGGTTGCACCTGAACTGGATGGGCACCAATATCCTGGATGGGAGGTTTGCTAGAGCTCTTTGGGAGGGTTTAAGCTAGTTTGGCAGGGAGATGGGAACCGGAGCTGTGGATCAGAGGATGGGGGAGCTGGTATACAGATGGATACAGCATGCAGAGAGTCTGTGAGGAAGGATAGACAGTTGATAGGGCAAAGTTGCAGTCAGTGTGATGGGCTGAAGTGTGTCTATTCTAACGCAAGAAGTGTCAGGAATAAGGGTGATGAACTTAGAGCATGCATCAGTACTTGGAACTACAATGTTGTGGCTATTACGGAGACTTGGATATCACAGGGACAGGACTGGTTGTTGGATATTCTGGGGTTTAGATGTTTCAAAAGAAATAGTGAGGGAGGTAAAAGAGGTGGGGGAGTGACATTGCTAATCAGGGATGGTATCCCAGCTGCAGAAAGGGAGATCGTCAAGGATGTTAACTACTGAGTCAGTATGGGTAGAAGTCAGAAACGGGAAAGGAGCAGTCACTTTATTGCGAGTTTTCTACAGATTCGCCCCAGTAGCAACAGAGACACTGAGGAACAGATTGGGAGGCAGGTTTTGGAAAGGTGCAGAAGTAATAGGGTTGTTGTCATGGATGACTTCAACTTCCCTAATATCGGCTGGAACCTCCTAAGTGCAAATAGTTTGAATGGAGCAGATTTTGTCAGGTGTGTCCAGGAAGGATTTCTGACTCCAGGCCAAATAAAAGGGAGGCCGTATTGGATTTGGTGCTTGGCAATGAATCAGGCCAGGTGTCAATCTCTCGGTGGGAGAATATTTCAGTGATTAGCGATCACAACTCCCTGATCTTTGCTATAGTTGTGGAGAGGGATAGGAGCAGACGGTATGGGAAAGTATTTAATTGGGGGAGGGGGAATTACAAAGCTATTGGGCAGGAACTGCAGAGCATAAATTGGGAACAGACGTTCTCAGGGAAATGCATGACAGAAATGTGGAGGTTGTTTAGGGAGCACTTGCTGTGAGTGCTGGATAGGTTTGTCCCACTGAGACAAGGAAGGAATGGTAAGGTGAAGGAAACTTAGATGACAAGACATGTAGAACATTTAGTCAAGAGGAAGAAGGAAACTTACTTAAGGTTGAGGAAACAAGGATTGGATAGGGCTCTTGAGGGTTACAAAGTAGCCAGGAAGGAACTGAAGAATGGACTTAGGAGAGCTAGAAGGGGGCATGAGAAAGTCTTGGCGGGTAGGATTAAGAAAAACCCCACGGCATTCAAACTTATGTGAGGAACAAGAGAATGGCCAGAGTGAGGGTAGGGCCGATCAGGGATAGTGGAGGGAACTTGTGCCTGGAGTCTGAGGAGGTAGGGGAGGTCCTTTAATGAATCCTTTGCTTCAGTATTCACCAGTGAGAGGGACCTCTGTTGTTTGTGAGGACAGCATGAAACAGTTTGATATGCTCAAACAGGTTCATGTTAGGAAGGAGGATGTGCGAGAAATTTTGAAAAACATGAGGATAGATAAGTCCCCTGGGCCAGATGGGATATACCCAAGGTTGCTATGGGAAGCAAGGGAAGAGATTGCTGTCCCTTTGGCGATGATCTTTACGTTCTCACTGTCCTCTGCAGTAGTACCAGATGATTGGAGGATGGCAAATGTTATTCCCTTGTTCAAGAAAGGGAATAGGGATAACCCTGGGAATTACAGACCAGTCAGTCTGCCTTCTGTAGTGGGCAAATTATTGGAGAGGATTCTGAGAGAGAGTATTTATGATTATTTGGAAAAGCATAGTTTGATTAGAAATAGTCAGTATGGCTTTGAGAGGGGTAGGTCATGCCTCACAAGCCTTATTGAATTCTTTGAGGATGTGACAAAACACATTGAAGACAGTGCAGTGGATGTGGCTTGTATGGATTTTAACAAGGCATTTGCTAAGGTTCCTCAGGGTAGACTCATTCAGAAAGTAAGGACGCATGGGATTCAGGGAAATTTGGCTGTCTGGATACAGAATTGGCTGTCAATAGAAGAGGGTGGTAGTAGATACAAAGTATTCAGCCTGGAGCTCGGTGACCAGTGGTGTTCTGCAGGATTCTGTTCCGGGACCTCTGCTCTTTGTGATCTTTATAAATGACTTAGATGAGGAAGTGGAAGGGTGGGTGAGTAAGTTTGCCGATGACACAAAGGTTGAAGGAATTGTGGATAGTGTGGAGGGCTGCTGTAGTTTACAACAGGACATTGACTCCTCAAATGCTAATGCACTGTTTCCATTTGCAAATAGATCGAAGTTCGCACATATATATGATAAAAATATCAATCACTGCTTCAGAGCCAGGTAAAGAGCATAATCGACAAGCAAGGATCCAACCAGTGCCTACTGATGTACAAAGACATCACCATCAATGACCACACCCCCTCACCCAATTCATCATCATCACCCTGGAGTTTGCCATTGATCAGAAATTTAACTGGACCAGCCATATAAATAGTGTTTATAAGACTTCTGGGAATTTTGTTTTGAGTTACTCCACTCGTGATTTCCCGGAGCGTATTGATTGTATCTAAAGTATCTGACAGGAGTGTGATGGAATATAAATTGCAGTTTCTGCAACATTCAAAGCTCAACACTATCCAAGACAATGTCACCATGTACGAGGTCCTGAACAACACCAAGTGCACGTTGTGTAGCATCTAATGCATACACTGCAGCAACTTGCCAAAGAAACTTCAACAGCTCCTTTCAAACCAGCATCCACTACCACCAGAAGGACAAGGACAGCAGATGGGTGGGAGCACAACCTACAAATCCCCCTCCTAGTTACACCACCCTGACTCAGAACTATATTGCTGTTCCTTCACTGTCATTGGGTCAAAGTTCTGGAACTCCTTCCCTAACAACTCTGGGCATTCCTACACCATATGTATTGAGTGGTTCCAGTATCTCACCAATACCTTCTTGGGGGCAAGTAGGGATGGATTTTGATATTCTCATCCCAAGATAAAAATTTTGAGGGGCAGTGGAGAAAACAGTAGCTGTCTCAAATTTGATGTGAGCAACATTATTGAAGAGTTCATTAATTCAGAAGTCAGATTGCAAAGAAGCCTGCAGTGAGAAATTGCCTCCTGTTAGATGCATTTGCAGACACTTGTCTTTCTCCTGATAAAGGCAAGTCAACTTTGACTCTACTGCGTAGGGTTTTTTGTAGACATGTCTGTAACTTCACAAGCTTTCTATTTGCTTCTGCCAAAATAAGACTCCTTCAGAGCAGAAGAGCATAAGAGGCTGCTTTCAGTTTATTATTTGCACTGACTAGCGGATTCATTTAACAGCCTGAGGAAACACCTAATTGAATAGGTGTATATTGGTCTTGTGGGGTACCAAAATCTTGCTGTTTGTAACTTTGAGGAGATATTAAACAGAATGCATCCAGAATTGCATTTGTATGTTTGCATTGTTGTATGGTTCATGTCTGTTTGTGATGCCAGTATATGGTTTAACAACACTAACCATGCGAGAATGTCCAAGAAAGTTCCACTCTTCATGGGCCTGCTACTTAAAATAATTTTGAACTCATACTGACATTCTGATTAAACTTTTTAAGGTTGCATGGATAAACTGATTAATAAAGCTTCAACTAACTTTCAATGTATAATGTTATATAACAAAAAACTAAATCTCTTAACACTTTTTAAAAATGCACTACTTGTTTTCTATTACATCTTCAAAGCATGTCTATTTTAGTTTCATTATTTTTTTCTGCCTGTTATCTTTTCCAACCGGTGTGTATTTAAAATAGTTTGGTAGGGCATTGAGAAAGGCAAGTAGAAACTCCAAGCTAAATGTTTAGATTGAAGGGCAATTATGTACATGTGTAATCATGTGACCTATTCCATGAAGCGCATAAATCTTGAGTTCACTTCAGTGAAGTCCTCATGTTTAATACTGCTGTGTTGTTCCCCGTAAACATGGTGTCAGAAGGGGCACTGACATGAGTGTCATGGAGCCGTAAGAAAGCATAGCTGCTAACAGGGTAACATGAGTGTACAGAGCAGTAAGCTGCCAGTAAGGGGGAGAAAAATCAACGAAGCAAGCTCAGAACTCTTTCAGAAGATTGCTACATCTTTTTCAATTGCAGCTCCTGTTCAAATTACAGAGGATATGAGGCAGAATTGGGTATTCTTCCATGCACAATGGCAGAATTATGCAATAGTTACAACTTGTTCACCCATCCAGAATAAGCCACTCTGATATTTGTTGGAACTAGACTGTTTGGCATACATTTTGTGTGTATGTAAGTAATATGTTTCCATTTTTTTGTGCTCTGAGAGATTGAGGAAATTTCAGTTACAGCTCTATGTGAGTACAATGTGTCCAATTTTAGGGACCAAAGGAAAAAGTCCATTATCAATATATAACATGATTATTTCATGTTAATATAACTTGTAATCAACTAATTTAAGAAAATCATTTTAGGTATGAGAAATCTCATCATGAGAGCATGACTCCTAAGAGAAGAAATTTGACTTCCATGTTTTAAATATGTAGAAGCTCTGAGCTTTTAAATCAATAGCTGTAATCCATAAGTGGGAGAACAGGTTTGTCCACAATGTAGCAGCTCAGAGCTGTCCACTACATTTTTTAAGGAAAAAAATTGCTGACGACGTGTATAACAACACAGAAGAAAGCAACAAGAGCCAACAGAAGAATCATGCTCAAAGGACAAGTTGTAAATGTTGTGAAGGTCATTGCATAAAAGAAAAGAAAGCATGTCCAGTGTGGAAGAAAATTGTTTTTTGTTTTCAACTGCAAGAAGCTAAATTATTTTGCACAGAAGTGATTAGATCATGTTAGCTAAATTTTCTGGGGACCTAGGTTCAAATCCTGCCATGGCAAATGGTGGAATTTGAATTCAATAAAGAATCTGGAATTAAAGATCTAAGGATGACCATGAAACTATTGTTGATTGTTGGAAAAACCCATCTGGTTCACTCATGTCTTTTAGGGAAGGAAATCTGCAGTTCTTACTTGGTCTGGCCAAATGTCACTCTAGACTCATAGCAATGTGGTTGACTCTTAACTGCCCTCTGGGCAATTAGGGATTAGCAAAATATACTGGTTTAGTCAGAGAAACCCTCACCCTGTGAGTAAATTTTAAAAAAGTTGATGGATTCAGTGTGTTCTACTAGAGATGTCATCTGAAGATTCAGAAGATCTACTCTTCATCTTTTACAGCAGTTTAGATACTTCAGATCTAAAGGAGAAAAATGGTGTATGTTATGAGTAAAGACAGCAATTTGAGAGCATCAAGTGAATATAATGTCTCAGGCAGACAATTAGTCACAATGCTAAATCCACTCAGCAGAAGTACGTCAAAAGCTTGGACGAATAACTCTAAACGTCAGGAGATATTTGGTGTTGTGCAGGCCACGCCAACTGCTGAGCATGCAAAAAAGTTCAAGACAAGGTACCCCTTCAGGAACACTAGAATCTTGATGCTGAAATTGCAGAGTAAAAAGATTGCATTGTCAGACGCAGCTATTGCGATTCAAATATGATTTTGTGGCAACCCTAAGTCAGCAGAGCCAGCTGAGAAAATCTTGGAAACAAACCAGAGAGTACATCATTCCAACCAGTGGACATCAGAGGCAAAGCTGATAACCCGAATATCTGTCATCACAAATACAATCACATGAGATCATGTGTGCCATTCCTGGTTGGGGCAGACAAAAATGAGACTGACTGAAATAACAAACAATTGCTAATATGTGAGAACAGTACATTGTCAATGTTTGAAGACTTGGGTAACTAAAAACGTGTATGAAATTCGTATTTTCTTTGTTTTAAACGGGACTGTTTGGACTGAAAAGTGATCATGGACAAGTCCTGTTCTCATCTGCCATGGTCATGTGACCTGTACTATGAAACATGCACACATTCTAGGCAGATGGCTTGGGTTCACTTGAATAAAAACTTGGTGTTAACACACTGCTATGTTGTAACTCAACACTCTGCTTCCAAAAATAATTCTCAGAAAATGGAGACCAGTGAATTGTGCATCTTCTATCTACTGATTCTTCTGCAGAAAGCCTAAACCACATCAGCTGATGTTTACTGAAAAGTTGACCGTCATGGCACAAACCACACATGCAATATATATGAAACACGTTACAGTACTGGCTTTTTAGTACATATTCATTCCCATCATGAATTTCAACAATCTTAGTGGCATTTGCTGAAAATGGGCGCTGCTAATTTCAGTGAGGGAATCTGCACATCTAGTATCTGAACAAATAGCTCAAACAGCTGTGTGCGTACTTTATGGATCAAACAGCAAAAGACAGGGCAACTTAGAATGGGTGAATTCTAATGCCAGTTGTGGTACAGAAAGAAACAGAATGACTGACGGTAAGATTAGAGTGAGTGAGAAAGCCTTTTCAGGTGCCGTTATAGTGTCCCTATGTCTGGGCCAGAGGGCTGGGTTCCCATCTCACCCCAGTTGTGTCTTTACATATCTGAACAGGTTGATCAAAACTGTAAAATAGGATGGAAAAAGGGACCGAGTAAAATTTTTGTTTTCACAACTCCCAATAAAAATTACAATCCAGTGTCAGAGATATTAATGAGCCTAAATTACCACTTAATTTAAGTCAGCGTGGTGGCCTAGTGGGTTAGCACTGCTATCTAACAGTGCCAGGGACCTGGGTTCATTTCCACCCTTGAGTCTGTGTGGAGCTTGCACGTTCTCCCCATGTCTGCAAGCGTTTCCACTTGGTGCTCCCATTTCCTCCCACAGTCTAAAGATGTGCAGGTTAGGCGGATTGGACATGCTAAATTGCTTGTGATGTGCAGACTAGGTAGATTAACTATGGTAAATGCAGGATCCTGTGGATATCATTGGTGTGGTAGTCATGAGGTTCTTTTTTTAACCAAAAGCTGATGCCAGAGCAGCACATCTTAAACAGCAATCTTTTTGTATATCTGTATTTAACCTCTTATTTCCCCTTGCCTGAAGTTACAGTAGCATTCGTGTATAAGTAGCCAAGATACCATTGGATTTAAGAGTGTTTTGACACTAAGTTCTGATCCAAAGTATTGGAGTACTCTGTGTTGGTTTTCCAGGAATCTAGCCTGGATGTGACTTTTTGATATCCTTTCATTTTTTGTTTTTGTTGTTGTGGTAAAGGATCTTACATAAAAGGCCTTCAGTTGTGAAGAATAGATTAAATGTGATGAGCTTGTAAAAGATACAATTGTAGATAATTTTCAAATTGCAGAATATTGATAGTTTATTTTAATTTTTGGTATGTGTTCAGGCCCCATCAATTTTAAACCTTTCACTTATAGATGCTGTATCTGTTAATTTGTCCCATTTAAAATTTTGAGATGGACAGTTATGGATATTTTCAATCAACCTGTTCAGCAGTGTCATGACACAATTTTGTCTGTATTTTCTCATTGTCTGCCCTGATGTCATATCTATAATTAATTTTAGTAAAATATATCATAACTTGTTAGCAGCACAAGATTGGTTTTACGTGTCATAAAAGCCTTCTAAGTCAACTGTTTTTGACTGGTACAGCACACTTTTTTTTTCCAATTCCTGAGTAAAAGTATTTGACAATAGCAACTCTCAACATATATTTAATGTAATATAGTGCCTCAAGGTATTTCAAAAGAGCGTTTCTAAAAACCAAACTTTGGGACTAAGCAACCTAATTTGATTTGAGAAGATGACCAAACGCTTTGTCAGAGGTAGTTTTTAAGGTATATCATTAAAGCAGAATGGTCAGTGACATGATTTGTGGAAGGAATTTCAGAGCTTGAGACATTAAATATGCCCTTTGAAAAATGATAATTTTCTTACACTGCTTTTGCTTGCTTATTACTGCTGGTTCCTTACAGTATAGCAGAAGATAATCCAGAAGTCTATTGGAATGCTAGCCTTTATATCCAGAGGATGAGGGTACAAGGGCGCAGAAGTTATGCTGTTAGAAACCCTGTTAGACCCCACTTGGAGTACAGTGAGTAGATCTGAGTATTACACCATGGGGAGAATATATTGAAGTTAGTATAATGTAGGTTTACAGGAATGATGCCTGAACTTCAGGGCTTAAGTTATGAGGAGAGGTTATATAAATTAGGCCTGCTTTCTTCAGAATTTAGAAGGTTAAGGGTTAATCTGATTAAAACCTTCAAGATATTACAGGGAAAAGAGTGCAGATAAATGCTTTTTCCACTGGTTGGGGATTGTAGGACTAGGGGGCATAGTTAGTTAGTACCAACTCGGTACCCATCCCATCCCATTCCCATCGCCCCCCGCGCCCCCGCCCCCCCCCCCCCCAAAACCGTGTACAAGGCGTATTGTTTTGAGTTTCATCTGCCATTTTGTTTGGTGACTTCTTCAGTAATCCCATAGCTACCGCTTTGGATTCTCTTCCCTTTTGGTTTAGTATCAGCTGTGAATTCATTGCTGTGAATTCATTGAATTTCTGACTGCAGGGCTCATGTAGTTTAGAAATAAGAACCTCACCATTGATTCATATGACACTCAACTCTATGCATCTTTTATCTCTTCAGACAGATCCTTGTTTTAAGTCTTTGTTTAAACCAGTGATATCAACTAAACATTTAAGCAGGGTCTTATGAGGAATTTTATTGAAATTCCTCTGAACATCCCGATGCACCGCTATCACATCATGTAGCATCCCAATGTCAACTTTAAATATGATTCTCTCATGAACATCAAAGGGTTGGGCAGATTTTGCCTTGCTAAAATTGTATGCCCTATGACCATCACTTCAATTTTGCCATGGTGCTGTTTTGCATGTTCTCAACTATACCTCTAACTTCTGAATTAAGCTTGCGCTAAAAGATTTGCATTAGCCAACATTTTGAATTGAGTAACTTTAAACTCTCACTTTGCTGTAAAATTGTGCTTGCGTTGTATATTGTCAGACACTGAAATTGACCTTTCAATTGAAAAGTGACCGATGTCATATAGAGATTTGAGATGGCACTATAGCCATCATTAATTGTAAATTGCAGATAAATGTGATATGTTTTAGAAGAAACAACATCATGAGGAATTATAATTTAAATAATAGTGTTTGTGGGGAAGCAAAAGCAGACCCAGCAGAGGATGCATGTTCACCAATCTTTGAAGATGGCGGGATAAGTCAACGAAATGGCTAAGAAAGCCTACTGGATACTTGGCTTTCTAAATGGGACATTCCGTACAAGAACGAGGGAGTACTGTAAAACCTTTACACTCTCTGGTTAGGTTTTACCTGGAATATTGTGTGCAGCTCCCAAACCACCAGATTTTAAGAATGGTGCCAAGACCATGGAGAAGTTGTAAAGGAGGTTCATCATGATGATACCAGGGATGAGGGACTTCATTTATGCACAGTGATTGGAGAAGCTAAGATGTTTTACTTTGGAGAAAAAAAGACTAAGGGAGATTTAATAGTGGTATTCGAAATTGAACAATTTTGATTAAAAAGTATAGGGGGAAACTGAGTCTTGAGTGTGTCAGTAATCAGAGATCATAGTTAAATTAATTGGCAAAAGAACTAGCAAGGAAATGAGAAATTTCTTCAAACAAAATATTTGGCAGTGTCAGAAAATGTACCTTTTTTATTTAAGCTTTCTATATTTTCCCTGAGGAAGTGCCTGACAAATCTTTTATTGCCCAATTAAGTAGTATTCCATAATCTGCCTCGTTCTGTGCATGATGTACTTCCTTTTTAGTAATGATGCGATAACAAGCATTGCATTCAAACCATTTTCTTGCTAGCATTTAAGGAATAATCTCTTTTTAAGAAGCCTCAATGGGAAACTTGTTCCAGTAGAATCATTGAATATAGTAGGAGTCTGCTATGGTTTTGTCAGCTCTTAGACCGAGCTGTCCAATTGGGTTCACATCCAAGTCTTTTCCTTATCGCTCTGTAAAGTTCTCTTCAAATACATTTATTTGTGTTTAGAAAATTCCTATAAAATCTGGTTCCAATGACTTTCAGATGCAGTCTTCCAAATTTTACATGTACTTGAAGAGGATTCACTTGACAGTTCGGAATTAAATGAGCTGGGTCAAAGAAGTAAGGTTTGGAGTGGTGCAAAAGCTACAAATGTGGGAGGGATTTATGAAACCACTGAGTGATATAGCACAAGCAGATGGTTTGAACTAAGATAACAAGGTGTGGGGCTGGATGAACACAGCAGGCCGAGCAGGAAAGCTTGACGTTTCAGGCCTAGACCCTTCAGAAAAGCTTCGGTCTAGGCCCAAAGCGTCAAGTTTTCCTGCTCCTATGATGCTGCTTGGCCTGCTGTGTTCATCCAGCCCCACACCTTGTTATCTCGGATTCTCCAGCATCTGCAGTACCTTTTTATCTCTGGTTTGAACTAACATGTTTGCTGCCACTTGGAGTTAACTATGCAATTCATTTCATGGTGCCCCTTTCATCAGTCCTGCAAATCCTGCAATTTCAAGTATTTGTTCAAATCCCTTTGAAAGTTATTACTGTATTGAATCTGCTTCCACTATCTTTTTCAGTATATTCATTCCATATTATGGCTTGTTGCGTGATTTTTTTTTTTCCGTTTTTGTATTTTTTTTATTCATTTTCTGTTAATCTTTGAGCTTTTGTTACTGACCTTTCTGTCAAAACCTTTATTTAAAATCCCAGTCTGTTTTGTCTGTTCATGTCACTGAAAATTTCCATCCCCCATACCATTTTACTTATTCTCCTGAACGTCCTGTCTAAGGCTTTGACATCCTTTCTGGAGTGTGGTGCTGTCCAGACTTCTGAAAAGCTTGTTTCTGAAGGTGATAAAGATACAGTTGCCAGAGGTAAAGTGGTGACAAGCATGAGGCTGGATGAACACAGCAGGTCAAGCAGCATTATAGGAGCAGGAAAACTTGACGTTTCGGGCCTAAACCCTTCATCAGAAAAGGTAAAGTGGTGTTTTTTTTTTTAAGTGAATTCTTGGGATGTGAGCTTGGTGGCTAGACCAGCATTTGTTGAGCTTCCCTAGCTGCTCTGGAGAAGGTGGTAGTGAGCTACCTTTGTAAATTGCAGCAGTCCTTAGTTAGGAGCAACCACGGTTCTGTCAGGAAGGAAGTTCCAGGATTTTGAACGGTGATGTAGCTCCGAGTCTATTTAAATGACTTCGAGAGGAACTTGCAGGTGTTCCAATGTTATTTGCCTTTTCAGTGCTAATGGTAGTGAATTTCAGAGATGTTGTCTAAGGAGCTTTGGTGAATTTCTCCAGTGCATCTTGTAGATGGTACACACTGCTACCACTGAGCATTGGTGGTGAAGGAAAGACATTTTGAAGGTAGTGGAAGGGTCAATCAAGCACACTGCCTTTTCACACATAGTGTCAAGATTTTTGAATGTTTTTGGAGCTGCACCCATCCAGGCAAATGGAAAGCATTCTGTTAAACACCTGCTTTTTGTCTTGTGCATGGTGGACAGACAGTATGGCAAAAGGAAGAGAGTTGCTCTTGTGGCCATGATATTTATACGGATGATCCAGTTCAGTTTCTTGTTAATGATAATCTCCACGATGTTGATAGTGTGGAATTCAGCAATGGTAGTCATAGGATCGAACCATTACCCCATAATACTCAATCTATTTTGACATAGCCATTACATTACACTTGTCTAGAATGAATGTTACTTACCATTCGTCAACCCAAATCTTGCTGTAAATGGTCACAGACTGCTTCAGTATCTGAGGAGCCACGAATGGCAGGACATTGTGTACTCATCAGCAGTGGACAACTCCCCCTCTGGTCTTATGCTGGAAGGCAGGTCACTAATGAAACAGCTGAAGAAGGTAGGGCCTAGAACACTGCCCTGAGGAACCCCTGGCCGAACCAATTGTCAGTAAGCAGGTTATTCTTTTGCAAGAGATAATAGGAACTGCAGATGCTGGAGAATCTGACATAACAAGATGTAGAGCTAGATGAATACAGCAGGCCAAGCAGCATCAGAGGAGCAGGAAGGCTGACGTTTTGGGCCCGAAACGTCAGCTTTCCTGCTCCTCTGATGCTGCTTGGCCTGCTGTGTTCATCCAGCTCTATTCTTTTGCAAGTGCTGCTTGACAGCACTGTTGTAAAATGTAGTTATTTTGGACCATAGTCAGCTAATATTGGCAGTTAATCATTTCCATATATTTTGTTAACTTTAAAATGCAACCATTTAGGATACAATACTATTTGATTTTTGGTTTGTCTAAATGTATCTGACCCACAACAGTTGATCTCATTTGAACCAGATAATTGAGCAGACAGTTGTTAGCGTGTTGATCTCATTAAAATTGTGAAGCCAGCGGCTTGCTCTCTAGCATGTTAGGGAACACTTCCTTTGTACTCCCTCCTCTTTCAGTTCATCTTCCATCTGAAGGGGACATCTGCCTGGCAAACACTGTCGCCTGACCCTGAGCACTTGTTGATATACCTATTTTTAAAGGCTGGGTTTTCTCTGTTATCACTTGAATCTTTCTAGTGAGTACGGGACAGCATGCCAAGATAGCTGTCATCCCCTTTCCTGCCTTTGTCTTTAATATTGGTCTTTGTTCTTTTTTGGAACAAAACTCTTATTTTCCCAAAATGCTCCATTTCATGATGGCACATATGGTGTCAGTTAGTGTTTTGATGTCAGTTCCAGAGAACATAGTGGCCTTAGTAATCCACGTGGTCAGAATTCTCACTTTCCTTTCTGTTCTTGTTTGTTAGATATTATTTTTATTTGGGAAGAAATTTAACTGTTGTAGCAGCAGTTATAGCATGCTACACAGAAAATGCCAGAACAATTCAATTTTAAAGGAATCCCAGCTTCTGGCAACTGTCGTCAGCCCCTTCCATGACTTTACTGATGATCAAGAGTCGACTGATTGATTAAGTGGTAATTGGCTGTGTTGGATTTGTCTTCCTTTTCATGCACTGGACATACCTGAATAAATTTTCACATTATCAGCTAGCTGGCAAGATTGTACTTGTGCTGGTATTGTTTGGCTAGAGGTACAGCAGCTTCTAGTACACGGGTTGCCAGTAGTACTGCCAGAATGCTGTCAGGGCCCAAAGCCTTTGCAGCATCCAGTGTCTTCCTTTCTTGCAAATGTATGGAGTGAACCAAGTTGATCAAAAACTACCATCTGTGATACTGGGGACTTCAGGAGGAGGCCATAATGGATGATCCAGTCAGCACTTCTGGCTGAAGATCAAAGAAAACGCTTCGGTCTTGACTTTTCCACAGATATGCTGAGGATGGGGGTGCTGTTTATCCAGCCATTGCCTTCTGCTTGTACTTAATTGTTTGCCACTATTCACAACTCTGTATGGCAAGACTGCAGAGCCTGCCTCGTGATCCGACAACCAACAGATCATTAGCTCTTGTCTATTGCAGGCCATCGTTACTGTTTCAGCACATGACTTGACTTGTCCCGTGTTGTAGCTTTTACAAGTTGACGCCTCATTTTTGATGGTAGACTGGGGTTATGTCAGACCACAAAGATACAGGTAGTGGTTGTGTACAATTCTGCTGCTGATGGCCTGCAGTGCCTCATGGATATCCAATCTTGAGCTACTAGATCTGTCCACTTTAGAATGTTGGTAGTGCCACACAACATGATGTTTCATGGGACTTTCTTTCCACAAGGACTCTGCAGTAGTCACTCCTACTGATACTATTATGGACAGACACATCCTTCACAGCTAGTTTGGTGAGGATAAAGTCAAGTAGATTTTAATTAATAGTGGGGGTTTTAGTAACGACAAAGCCATTGAATTTTAAGAGGTGATGGTTAGATTCTCAACATGTAAATATCACAATGAAGCAATTGGATTTCGTAAAACAACAATGTCTCTCAAATTTCATTCGGAGGAAAACCCAATGTCATTAATAGATCCTGTATTTCCAATAGCACGTGGAAATAAACTTCAGAACTGTTGCATGCATATAATGTTTCATCAGCAGTTGTGTTTTTAACCAAGAGTTGTACGTAGTTGGTGAACTTAATTGAAGTAGGTGACCAAGAAAATGGGCAGCCCTAACTAATTTTATAGTACTAATCCATCCCAAAAGCCTATGCCTCAATAGTGATTTAACTACTATTAAGGCTGAGAGATAGTGATTCTGTATTGCCCCTGTGTTAGTATGCTTGTTACTATGAATACAGTCTGGATTTTTTAAATTGAGAAAACAGCAACATAACGTGTTGATGATGCCAAACAAGGAAATAGTAGCCTGGAGGTCACTATGGAGAAATATGATGCAAAACATTCTAAGAGAAAGAGGTACATTTTAAATGGTGAACTTTTGAGGTACATTCAGCAATGGAGTGATGTAATGTGAAAATTAACTAGTCTGCCAAGTTGGCATATCATGCAAGAGCAATTGAATACTTTTGAATCTATAGATGTAGAATATAAAATTTTAGTCAGACTGCAATTGGAACACTACACACAGTTTACTGCTTTACGCTCTATAAAGCATAAGGCCTTTAAAACAATACCGCATGGATACCCTGGGATGTTACCTGGAGTGAGTGGCTTGAGGAGTTGGAGTGTTTTTCCTCATGGTTGTTACGGATAGGTGACTTGTTAATTATCCTAAAACCTGAAGGACTGTGATTAGTTGAAGAGTAATTAATTGATTGTATGAGCAAGGTGCTAGTGCAAGAATACAAATTGAACATAAATACACAGAATTAGGAAGTTTGGAAAATCGATTCTTCTATTAAATTTGAATTCAATAAAAATCTGGAATTAAGAGTCTGATGATAATGAAACCATTGCCAATTGTCAGAAAAACCCATCTGTCTTACTGATGTCCTTGAGGAAAGGAAACTCCCTTCCTTACCTGGTCTGGCCTACATGTGACTCCAAACCCACAGCAATATGCTTGACTCTTAATATACCTCTGGGATGGGCAATAAATGCTGACCTAGCTAGTGATGCCCTCATCCTGTGAATGAATAAAAAATATTCTGGGCAGGACGTCCTCTTGTGGCACAGTAGTAGCATCCCTACCCCTGGACCTGAAGGCCTGGGTTAAAGTCCCACCTGCTCCAGAGATGTGCTTTCTGAACAGGTTGATTAGAAAAATAGGTTTTAAAAAATTATTCTGGGCAGGTGATGCAGACAGTATGTGAGGAAGAACTTTTTAATTTGCAACTGGTAACAACCTAGAGCATGCTGCATGGTTTGGTAGTGGATGCAGAAACTAAGTGATTTCATGAGGAAATACAATTGCAGGACTGTGATCACTGGGCAAAGGAATGGGACTGACTGGGTTTCACCGCAGACAACCCACGTAAATGTAATGGGCCAAATGACTGCTTTTTGTGCCATAAATAATTTACTTGATATGCACTCATATACACACAATAGTGATTTATCATTTCAGAGTAAGCTGGTACTACCAGATTAACTACAGAGGGGGCTTTCTTTAAAAGCTTGCGCTATATTAGCATCCTAAGGTCTTAATGTCATAACGGTTGGAATAAAGTATATGCTGCTACAATTTGCAGACTCAGAATGAAGTGCTCCAATGTCGCCATCCAAAATATAATTCCAAAGATGCCCCTCTTAAGGTAGAAATGTTCATGTCGTGTGGAAAAGGGCTAACTAAAGAAATGAATTCCGGATTATACTATTTGCATCAGTTGGACCTTCCCTGCCCTGGTTCACAAAGACAAATAGGACCAGGAATAAACAATATGATCTTTCAACCTTGCTCCACCATTCACTGCAATCATTGCTGACCTTGGGCTTCAACTCCACTTTCTTGTTCATTGCTTATATTCCTTAATTCCTGGAAAACAATCTACCTGCTCTTTGAGCCTTAAATATATTGAACAATTGGAAAGCCACAGTCCTCTTAGAATTGCAAAGATTGATAAGCCTTTGAGTGAAGTAATTCCTCCTTATCTCATTCTAAATAATTAGCTTCTTATCTTGAAACTCTGTCACCTCATTTTAGATTTCCCAACCAGCAGAAAAAAATTTTCGGCATCTACCTATGAAGCCCCTTCCAAATCTTTAGTGTTTCAACAAGATTGCCTGTCATTCTTCTACAGAGATTAAAGTCCAATTTACATGGCCTCTCAACAATTCCACAGGCCAATCTAATGGCCTTAATTGAACTGCTCCCAAATTAAGTGCCCCATTTTTAAGTTGTCCCATTTTAAATCATTCTACTTGGCTTTTGGTCTTTCCATAGATTCCCTGCTGTCCTTTACCTAGCACCACCTATCCTGAAACCTGCCACCTTTTGTCCTCTTGCTGACTCTCCCTGTCACCACCTTGATAACTTGTGCTTTACTTCTACCACCCAGTTACTCAAAGCTGTTCTTGTCTCTTGCCCACAGTGAAGACTCAAGGTAGACGCCTGCAAATCAGAATTGATAGTGACCTGAAAGCTTAGCATTTTTGTCAAACAGAATTTTCCTTTTCTAAATCCCTGTTGTCCTGCTGTAATAATTCTGTGCTTTCTAAGTACATTAAGACTTCATCAGTAATAAATTCTGATTTTATCAATGGTAAATGTTAGGCTTGCTGGCCTGTGGTTTCCTGTTTTTGCTCTTCGGTTTCTGAAGCATCACTTTCCATCAACTTCCAATTAAATGGGACCGTTTCTGAATCTGAAAAAATTTACAACTTCATAACTATTGTATAATCATCTCTGTAGCTGTCTTCTTTAACCACTGCGACCCAGAAATTTGTCATTTCTAATTTTTTTTTGTTAGTAAGTACCTTAATTTCCTCATGCTGTTTAGGCCCTGGGTTGCCTCCTCTTCCTGACATGTAACTTGTGTTTTCTACTGTGAAGACCGGCCCATATTAATTAATTCCTTTGGATGTTTCCTTCTTTCCCTTCGTAATTTTCCTGTCGCTACTTTGAAAGGCAAATGTTTACTTTAGTTACTCTCTTCCTTTTCATGTATTTGTTAAAACTCCTCAGCCTTTGTCATTCTTGATTAGTTTACTCTCATTCTATTGTTTCCTTTTTATCAATATTTTGGTAACCCTCTGCTGGTTTCTAAAACACTTGCAATTTGTAGGCATACTGCTGTTCTGATTAACTAATTAACCCTACCTCGTTACACAGTACTAGATCTAGAATAACATTTTCCCTGGTCAATTCCACAATGTCTTGCTGGAAGAAACCAAAAAAAACTCTCAATTTTCAAGACTATATTACTCATTTGATTGTCCTAGTCTTTGTGAAAATTAACAATTCCCAAAAATACTGGATTGCTTTTTATATATGTTTTATGAATTTCATTCATGCTCTGTACAAGATGTTACTGCTGTTTGGCGACACAAACGTGTTTTCTGCTCCTAACTATTCTTAATTTCCATACATGCTCCTTCTACTTCTTGATGAATTTTTTTCCCCCCAAGTCCAGGTATGACTGTTCAGAACAGTTCGTCATTCAAAAGAATATTTACTTTTCCCCCACTTGGCTCCTTCCCATTATACCTCATGAAATTTGCTTCCTTCCTATTTTCCTGTTAGCCCATATCCTTTCTTACTAATGCATTTGACTCCTTTTACAATCAAGAATTCTGCTATTCCTTTGCCATTCTGTCTATCTTCCTAAACTATTTACTTCCTGATCTTCCTCACCTTGTAACCATATTTCTGTAGTGACAACTAAATCTAAATCATTAACCTTTTATTTGTGCCGTAGTGCATCAAACTTATTGTGGATGACTCTCACATTCATTTACTAGCCTTTAATTTAAATCCTTTTACCACTATTCCCTACAAGGACATTACTGAATGATACATTTACTGATAAATACTTTCACATCATTTCTTTGTTTCTATTTGGAGTTGCCAAATCGCTTCCTGTTTAATAACCAGTCATTTTAATTCGCTAACTTGCATGACCCTTTTACCAGTTGGTGCGTGGCTCGGGTATCGACCTAGAGATGTTTGTGATGTTCTGTATTTTAATTTGGACTGTAATTGTTCGGGCTCTCCTGACCGTCGTTCCTAGTTTGACTAATGTCATTGGTTTTTAATGTGGGCGGAGACATGTGGATCCTACTCCTCAACTCCAGGTTTTTGTCAAGCCCCAAGGAGATGTCTTTAGTACTGAGAATGGACAAACTTGAGTCGCCAATTTCAATTTCAGATATATGTCCCCTGTCCCTACCATGTTCCTGTTCATTCTCCCCATTTGAATAGCATTCGGTATCATCATCCATTTGCTTACTGCACAGATTGCAAGCACCTTGTATCTGTTGGGTAGAACCAGGAGCTGAAGCTCCTCCATCACTACGTGCTGGTTCCCCATAGCTGCCTGACTCACGGTCACAACTAGCTGTCCCTGACTAGTGACTAGCTCCGAAGTTCTACTGCCTAAAGAGTGTGACTGCTTCCTGGAGCAAATGTCCGCATAATGCCTTTTCCCTCCCTGATGTTCCAGTGTCTGCAGTTCTGACTCTAGCTCAACGACTGAGCTGAAATTGCTGAAATCACAGACACTTATTGCACATATGGTTATCTGAGACTGTAATGCTTTCCAAAGGTGCTGAAATATCCGGTTGTACTTACCACTATCTCTTCTTAACTTTATTTAATTCATCAGCAAGTATTAGTTTACGCAACAAAGCATGAGAAAGTTACAGTCTGCTAGGTTGGAGACAAAAGAAGACAACTCACTGGATGCCATAGACTTGTAGGGCTGATGTGCACATGCACAGACAGAGACACACCTTATCACTCACTCCCTCCGTCCCTCAATCTTGTCTATTTATGTCCTACTTAGTTGTTGCTTCCATTCCATGAGTTCCTTTTGGCAGTTTGCCAACCTGTTTGCTTGTATGAAATGCAGAACACCGACATCCAAATTGCAACCCTGACTTGGCTTCCCTACTATAGTAATTCAGAACTTTAAGGAATTAAGGTCTTCAGCATATCTGTGTGCAACATATTTTCTTTCTGGTGGACATCTGGACACTGTGTGGAAAAATGGCAGAGCAACCCCATTCCTGAGTTGTGTTCACCATCACTTGACTACCTCTCCCCTTAAATTCAGAAATTCAAGATAAATTCTTAAATGTCCAATTTTTTTTTTTTTTTGATAGTTGGATAGTTTCTTTAATGCCAGTAATCAAAATGCTACTTTATAAATGACCTTACCTCCACCAGAAGATCAGAATTGGGGATGTTCGCTTCTGATAATTGCACAATGTTTAGCACCATATGAGACTCCTCAGAAACTGAAGCAGTCCATGTCTAAATGCAGCTAGACCTGGGCAGTATCCAGGTTTGGGCTGACACGTTGCAAGTAATACGAGTGCCCTGCAAGTGTAGGCAGTGACTATTTCCACCAAGAGAATATGTAGCCATCACCTCTTAACATTCAATGACTTTGTGATTACTGAACACCACCACCACCACCACCACTCCCAACTATTATCTTCCCATGAGTTACTATTAATCAGAAACTGAACTTGACTAGCCATATAAATGCAAGAGGAGGTCAGGGGCGAAGAATCCTGCAACCAGGATCTTGCCTCCTAACTTCTGAATGCCTGTCCATGCATCTGCAAGGTTTAAGTCAGGACTTGATGGAATGCCCCCCACTTGCCTGGATGAGTGCAGTTCCAAATCCAGCTTGACATCCAGGACAAAGCAGTCTGTTTGATTGGTACCTCAGACAAGCATTCAGTACCTCCATCACCATTGTTCAATAGCAGCAGTTGATACCATCTAGAACATGCATTATACAAATTTGCTGAGGGTCTTTACACAGCATCTTAGAAATCTACCCCATTTAGAAAGACAAGAGTAGCTAAACACAGGATCACCACCATCTGCAAGTTCCCTTCCAAATCCCTCAATCCTGACGTGGAAAGTTTCACTGTTAGATCTGTAGATTGGTCAAAATTCTGAAACGCTCCTAACAGCATTGTTGGTATACCTACAGCAGGTGGACTGCGACGGTTCAAGAAGGCAAGTCACCACCACCTTCTCAAGGGCAACTATGGATTGGCAGTGAATACTGCCCCAGGCAGTGACCCTAGTATCCCATGAAAGAATAAAATTAAATACTGTACTGGTGATCCTGTCCCATCCTTACAATGGTAAAATGCTTTGGTAGTTGTTAGTGATAACGCCTTCCATGCTTTCACTCTACCAAAAGTTATTAATGTTAGACTTTTATGGTTTTTGTGTACAATGTGAATGAGCTTTTATTATTTGATATTTGGAGGAAGTCTGTTTTACGGAGCAGTTTAGCAGAGTCTTGTCCCTTACATTTTGTTTCTTATCAGTGACACTTTCCAGTTGTTATTCAGGGCTGTCAATCTTTTTCTTGCTGCTGCTTCTACTGTATTCTGTTTTTAAATTGTATGCATTTGATATTTATGTTCCTAGTGTTCTCATAATTTGAATCACTGCAGCTTGATCACCGTGTTTTCCTTCATTGTACTGATTTAAAAAAACCTTGATTGTCCATTCTTCAAAGAACATACTTTTATCTTTCACAAATCACCAGCTGCTATCGCTTATCCTTAGGCTTCCTTCATTTACTAACATGCTTGGCCTTGCCGTATTCTCTGATTTCAGTGGAATTTCATATCTACTCCATTGTTAAAGCTACCTTCAAGAAGCTTGATTTCGTCTTGCATATCAAACATTTTTCTACTGAACAACCTTCAACTGTACAATGCTGAAGATTGTCCAAGACTTGAATGTTATTCCCATAAATGGGGAGTGTTCTCTTGCACCTGGATTGCATTCCTTTGCCAGATACAAAATGAAAAAAATGTTTGTTTGATAGCTGCTGTATTTGTATTCCTCATTCCACCTTTCTAATTTATTGGTTAAGCAATGAGCAAGGCTGCTTTTGAACTTTATTATCTTTTATCCTTGTAGACTTCAAAAACATATTTTCCATTTTCCACCTTCATGTCTCCATGCTGTATTGAAATAGACTTGCTGTATTGTCTTCTCCTGCAAATTATTTCGTCCCAGGACCACAAGATATCAATCTCCTTGCCCACCATTCCCCAGTCTTTCCTTCCTTGTATAAAATTCTAGAAGCCTTGAGCTTCCCATTGACTAATCACTACCACTTGATTTATCTATTCATTTCTTTTTGTCATCTTCAGCCTTCGTTGTATTTTCCAGGTCTTGGGCACTTCACTTTTTGATTTATCAAGTAAACTTAGTTAATTTTTATTGTTTAAATGTTAGTTAAATTTTATCCTTTCAAAGCCATCAAGCCAGTAAGATTCAACTCAACAGATAAATGCAAACTTCATTACTTTTGTGTGCTTATTTGTGAAGGTAAATCTGAAACAGATGCTCAGGGAAGTAAGTGAAAAAACTTTGAATTATTTATCAAATTAAACTATCTTGTCTTGAATATTGAAATCCTGTGCATTTAGTTATTTTAGGGATAGCTACAGATTAAAATGATTTTAAGACTGATAAATTGGGAATAATAAGAACTACTTTTCCCTATTTGTAGTATTTCCAACCCAAACACCACCTCTTCTATCTCTCTCTCTCCCCTCTACCCTCCGCACACCCCAAAAAAATCTGAAACAAAAGAAAGAAACAGTACGTATGCTTCTGTGTTTGTGAAACTTGTGTTTGAGGTTCCCTGATGGTGATGTTTGGACCCTTCAACAAGCTTTAGTTTGGCCATTGTTTTGTGACACTGGTTAATAAACACAGGCTGCAGGAATGAGCGCAAATGACAACTGAAGGAACGTTTGTACCTACACGTAATAGTACAGCCTGGTCATGTGTTGTGCCATCTTGGTCTCCTTAACTTTATGGTTAATGACGCAAAATATAATTAGCGCAGTAATTAATTATTGTATGCAAAAAAAAACTAGTATAAGAGAACTGTATAAAAACTTAAGAATTATTCAGTTCAGAAGTTCACAAGGGGAGGCAATGGCCTAGTGGTATTATCACTGGACTGTTAATCCAAAGACCCAGATAGCGTTCTCAGGACATTGGTTTGAATCCCACCATGGCAGATGGTGGAATTTGAATTCAACAAAATATCTAGAATTAAGAATCTAATAATGACCATGATCTTTCGATTGTCAGAAAAACCCATCAGGTTCCCTAATGTCCTTTAGGGAAGGAAACTGCCATCCTTACCTGGTCTGGCCTACATGTGACTCCGGACCCACAGCAATGTGGTTGACTCTTAACTGCCCTCTGGGCAAATAGGGATAGGCAATAAATGCTGCCTAGTCAGCGACGCCCTCATCCCATGAATAAGTAAAAAAACCTGAAATATGTTCCCTATCAAAATTTTGGGACAAAGTAACTTTAACACCAGAGATAGTAGGAACTGCCGATGCTGGAGAAGCTGAGATAACGAGGTGTAGAGCTGGATGAACACAACAGGCCAAGCAGCATCAGAGGAGCAGGAAAGCTGACGTTTTGGGTCGAGACCCTTCTTCAGAAAAAGGGTCTTCACCCGAAACGTCAGCTTTCCTGCTCCTCTGCTGCTTGGCTTGCTGTGTTCATCCAGCTCTACATATTGTTAACTTTAACAACAGCTATTTTTATTAAGCCACAGTACACAGTAGTCCTAATATTAGCACCTGGAGACAATAAACAATTCGGGGGTTCTGCTACAACGGGTGTTCCGGCAACACGAATTGGCTATAATGCAACTGACGAAAATGGGAGCGCTATTTCTAAAACGTGAACTTGTGTTGGCTAATACGCAATTCCATCGGTGCGCAGAGAAGTACGCGTCAACATCACATGATCGTTTGGTAGGCTTTGTCCTGAGCATGTGCAGTGTTATCCTCATCCTGGATAATGTGCTGAGCCATTCTCCCACCATTTGAGATCTTTGTTTTCTGAAAGTGCTATTTCTACCCCCAAACACAATCTCTCTCCCTTAACCCATGGACCAGGGTGCATTAGCAGCTTTTAAAGCTTATTATTTAAGGCACCATTTAAGAGGCTGATTGCAGTCACTGAAGGGGATAAGGACAGTGTTCTTCGATTTTAGGAGAGCTTTAACATCAAGGATGCAGTTGACATTATTGTGGAGGCCTGGGTTGATGTCAGTAAAGACTGCTTGCATGCAGTTTGGCGGAAGCTTCTCCCAGATTTTTTTTTCAAGATTTTATAGGATTTGATCCATCAGTGGAGCTTCCAAGAATCAAAGAACATTGTGTTGATCTTGCGAAGCAAGTTAGATTTGAAGAAGTGGAGAGTGAGGATATTGAAGAGCTGCTTGAGTCCCACTGTGAAGAGCTCTGTACAGTTGGTCGACAATAATTTGTTGCTGAGGGGGAAGTGAAAGCTGGAGATGATGTAGTAGTAGTCCAGGACGCAGCACCATGAGAGCTTTCCACTTCCATTTTGTCTTCTATCCTGAGGGAAATTGAGAAGCAGATGTCCTCTAAGAGCTACATGATTCCAATGCAGAATACAGCAGGGTAGCAGTTCATGGAATAAGATCTTATTTGGCACCCTATGAGCAGCTTCTTCATGAAAGAACAAAAAGGGCAAAGCTGCAAAAACTGGATATCTTTTTTAAGGGAACCCCCAAAAGCCAGTCAGAACGCAAAGAACCACAGCTATCCACTTCTGGATTAACTATTTTTAACCCTACCCCTGCAACCACAACTGCATCTGAAGTTGATGGTGATGATGATGACGACCCTCAGCCCATGCATTAATGCCTAAGCAACCTCAAAACCTCCTCCCCCATTAAGTCATTTTAACACCTTATCTTTAAAAAGGTGTCAAAATTTATTTTTATTTCATTATTAGATATGAATTAAACATTTATTCCAACTGTGCTATCTTTTGTACTGGACTTTTGAGTGAATTTCGAGTGATTTTTGAGTATTTTTTGGTAGTCTGCCCCACTACTATCTTAGTGCGGTTTTCTACAACGCGATGTTGCACAGGAGCTCAACCATCGTGTTATAGCAGAGCTCCCTGTACATTGAAAGGTGCTGTAGTATATTGAAATTTGAGGTAAAATTAACAACATTTAAGCAGCAACACTATTTCTGTGGAGGCAAGCAACTACTGAAATGTTGACCCAAGAGTTTTTATTCCTAAGGATATACTGGCAAAGAACCCTCAACAGAAGCTGATTTGTTTTCAGAGAATCTGTCTGTCAGTTTAGCCCCCAGTGTTAATATTTATTTCAGTAGTGAAGGCAGCTCTTCTACTTTTTCATAATGCATTAAGCTGCAAAGAACATGAACCTAACTTAAAATACTGATGATAGAATGAGACATTAAAGGCCAAATAGGTAAACATTGTTTTCTCATGATGTAGTGTCTTGAATTGTAGCTGTAAAAATACCTTGTCAGTAGGATTCAAAATCTACAATAATTCCAAAATTCTAAACTAGTAGTCATTTCTTCTTCTCTTTGGTTCACCACTCCCCTCCAAAACCCTGCTTATGGAGTCTTTAAAAAGAGGGTTAAATTACAGAAATTTGTATTTTAATTATTTTAAAAGCCTGACTTGTATTTATGTAGTATACGTATAAGATCACAAATACCATATTTGCTTAAAAATGAATGCCATAAAAATTGCCTGTGTTTGAATGAGTTTGTGAAAGAGAAAGAGACAAATTCTTTACGCATCCTGTTTCGGATTGTTTATTTTACTTGGAGCTTCATATGGAGTATTAAACATCAACTGTAAAACCACAGTGTTGGCTTATGAATTTGCTATCAGAACACTCCAGGTTTTTTAATTAGTGCCTTAGCATGTTTGATCCCTTGGGAGATTTCCCGTAGTTTCCAAAGTCAGTCAGAAGTTTTGAAGATCCTGTTTTAGTCATAAGTTTTATTATACGGATTGTGCTTTTCCTTTTGAGTTTCAAATTGATATGAAGCAGCAGTAATACTAAATTTAAGTAATACTAAATTTACAGGATAAATTTAGATTCTGGGTCTAATCTGTCTGCAAAGTGAAATGTAGTGTCACAACACATGAAGTGTATATCCAGTGCAATGTCTATCTTAGTCTGAAAAGTGTCCATGAAATTCTTTGGACCACTGTCCTGTTTATCAATATTCTGTTCCATTCACTGTTTAAAGAGGAAAGTTTTCTCTCTAACCCTCTTTAAATATTTAAATCTTGAACTGTTGGATAAAAGTTTCTTTTGTTGTTTATATCCAACCATGTATCAAGCACTATACAAATCAGGACCACTCCAACGATTGAGCTGGAAAGATTCAGAGTTCTGCATGAGTTTCTGCAGAATTTGAAACATAATCAGGGGTCTCAGATCAGTAGCTATGGTGTGAGTGCATCATAAAATCCACAAATGACCCTCTGAGAATAACAGTTCCTGCCAATAACTGTCTTAAATGAGTAGATACCTTTTTTATTTTTAAACTGTGACCCTTAGTTCTAGATTCCGCCACAAGGGGAAACTTCCAGCATCTATCTAATCAAGTTACTCAGAATCTTGTTTGAATAAGATCATTTCATTCTTCCAAACTCCAATGGATGTAGGGCTAATTTCAACCTTTGCTCAGAAGACATGCCCTTCATTCCAGGAATTAGCCAAGTGAACTTATTCTGTATTGCCTCAAATGTAATTATATGCCTCTAACTAAACATGCTATGGGCCTGCAAATCCATAGCAACACTTCCCTACGTCTATGCCACATTTCCCTTGCAATAAGGCCAACATTCCATTTACCTTCCTGATTACCTGCTAACTTTCTGATTAATGTATTAGACTCGCATATCCTTCTGTGAAATAATTCTATTTCAGTCTGATTATGATATTGCAAAACTAGTATTGCAATCTCTTACCTTCAGTGGAACAAAAGATTTTGTACCAGACCAGTATTTGTAATATGATGTATAATTTGCAGTGTTTGTTTGTTTACCGAGATGAAGTAAAACAAAACTAGCTAACTATTCTGTACTGGTTGATAATCAGTAAATCTACAGTGATTTTATTACAATTATTAAGTTTTGTCAAGGATTGCACTGTTTACAGTAAATATTTCTTCATATTTAGTGACCTAATTAGTTCTGTGTAGCTGACTGAGGGGTGAAGGGAATACAAAATATGAGCAACCTCTGAGTGTTCATTTATTTTCTGTAGCATTTTTCACAATGAGTTAGAATCTGTTTTAGCAAAGAGCTGTTCTGGATATGTAACTTTGTACTTTGTTTTAGAAGCAAAACTTTTAGATTGGATCTTGAAGTATTGAGTGTGAAATAAATGGAATAAAACCCTGAGTTTGAGAGTTAATAAACTAACCTAAAGTGAAATTTAAAGGATTCAACAAGATCTGAGTTAGAACCGAGAAAACGCAGAACAATGGGAGAGCTACTTGTGAGTCTTCATAGAAACAAGATGTCAGTGGTTGCCTTCGTGAAGTGAATAGGTTATTCATGTAATCTCTCAGTTTTTAGAGAGAGGTTGGAAAGTAAATGGTAAACCAGGGGAGATTTCAAAGTACCCACATACTTTTCAGTCCATTAGGTTGCAATCTTTGGAACTCCTTCCCTAACTGCATTGTGGATCAACCAACACCAAATGGACTGCAGGCATTCAAGATAGCAGCTTATCACCACCTTCTCAACAACAACCAGAATGTATAGTAAATGTTGGCCCACTAATTCCCACGTAGAGTCATACAGCATGGAAACAGACCTTTTGATCCAACTTGCCCATGCCGATTAAGTTTCAGAAACTGAACTAGTCCCTCTTGCCTGCATTTGGCCCACGTCCCTCTCGACCTTTCCTATAGATGTACCTGTCCAAATATCTTTTAAATGATGTAACTGTACTTGCATCTACCACTTCCTCTGGCAGTTCATTACACACACGAACTACCCTCTGTGAAAAAGCTTCCACTCAGGTCCCTATTAAATCTTTCTCTTCTCACCTTAAAAATATGCCCCCTAGTTTTGAGCTCCCCCACCCTAAGCTTCTTAAGAAACAAAGCACAACCTGGGAATAGCACATAATTAGTTTGGATCACTCTTCAGGACAGTCCAGATGTGCCGCAGTGATGTGGAGATTGTTTGCACAAAAGCAGACTATTGTTTTAGTTTTATTTGTGTGGTTTTCTTACGAGACACTTAGTCAGCTGTAAGACTGAGAGGGTGGTAATGTATCTGCCAACAGCCTGAACTAGGCACATAGAGATCATTAGGAACCAGGAATGTTTCTGGTTTTGAGGTACTGAACAGGAATTGCACGTGAGCCTTAGTTTGGAATGAGAAATCTAAATTAAAGAATTAAATTTGCTATATCTGCCTGATAAAGCTTGCAGAAGAAAGTCGCAGTGGAATCATCCAAGAGTGCAACCCTGGAAGTCAAGTACCAGACTGACAACTGTCAACGTGAATTTCAAGGCTGGTGGTGTGCCTTTGTTTGAAGTCAGAAATGAAGAAGCACTTGCGATTCTGTATTGTATAAGAGAACTCCTGGGCCTGATCAAAAATAGAGTGGTCTGAAGAGAATTTTGGACTTAAGTGAAGATTCATTTAAATATATTGTTAGGTTAGTACTTGTAATTCTTTTCAGTTTTAAAAACTAGAAATTTGAAGTTCTTAAACATGATTGGCCCCTTGAGATCATAGCACTGTTATGATGATGAACATTTTCCAGGGCCGATTCTCCTGTATTAAGGGAGTCCTTGGTTTGAAGACGTTTTTAGTTGATGGAGATGCCTCTATCTGACAGTAGTAGAATTATGTATTGGGTGCAACAGCACTTCAGAGAGTATTTTATTATCTGAGCACATTGGGAGGACAACCTTTCAATTTTGATACTAGGATGGAACAAAGGGTTCTGGAGTCTTGAAGGATAATTCAAATGCATTGAGAAGGACATGGCTTGTGGATTTGTGGATTGCTGAGGTCTGCTGTTACTGGAAACCAGTTTGATGGTCTTGAATGAGAAGAAGGTTCAGAAAAACAGAGCCCAATTGACTTGACCTCTTTGGAGCACAGAATCATAAAGCATGGAAACAGACCCTTTGGTCCAACTCATCTGTGCCAACCAACCGTTCCGGTCTGACCTAGTCCCATTTGCCAGCATTTGGCCTGTATCCCTGTAAACCATTCCTATTCATGTACCCAACCAGATGCCTTTTAAATGTACTAATTGTACCCACCTCCACTACTTCCTCTGGCAGCTTGTTCCATACACATACCTCCCATGGCGTAAAAAGGTTACCCCTCAGGTCCTCCTTAAATTTTTCTCTTCTCACCTTAAACATATGCCCTCTCATTTTGGACTCCCCACCCATGCCACGTTGTGTACTTTGTACCCCTTGAGATTATCTATCAACAATTACTTCATATTTGTAAACATTGTTGGTAAATCAAACTTATTCAGTGGCATGCTCCAAAGTTGATTTTTTTTTAAAAATATAATATTTACAAAGTTTGAAGCAAAATGAAGAAGGTACTTTAAAACTATAAAGGTTATATCTTTTATCTCTCTGAAATGAGTCTGCTACCCAAAGAAAGTATTCATTTTTGGCATTTATCAGACTAGCCACCAAACAAAATGAATCAAATAATACCGATTAATTTGCCAGGTAGGTTGTTACTTGCATAAATAAACTGAAATCTTTTTAAGTTTTCTACCAAGGGGACAATAAATCTTTTTTTATGTTGTTTTGTATTTTAAGTATCAACAGTGTTTTTATAGTCAGGCAGAGGTTGTGTGTTATATCTCAGTATATCAGAGATATGCTCATCACTCATCACTGGATATGACCTGAGGGTCTAAAGGTTTCATTCTCTTTTCTTACCCCTGATTTCTTCAAACAAGACACTCCACTGGAAGCATGCCTTTCTGTTGTAATGTCATATTTCAATGTTAGACCAGACCCTTATGTGCCGGAGGAGTATTCATACTTAAGAGCTGTGATATGTCTGTTTGACGCTTGAATAACACAGTATCCACGTTCAGTTTTTTTAATGTTATGGAAGGTAACATAAGCATTGCTGCATGAGGTAAAACACTTCTTATGAAAACAAACTCACATCAAGATGTGTTTTGCTTGATGAAATTTGAGAAGTTTTTATTATTTTTTTTCTTTATTCATTCATGGGATGAGGGTGTTGCTGGCTAGACAGCATTTATTGCCTAACCCTAATTGCCCAGGGGGCTGTTAAAAGTCAACCACATTGCTGCGGGCCTGGAGTCACATGTAGTGCAGGCCAGGTAAGGATGGCAGTTTCCTTCCTTAAGGGACATGGGTGAACCAGATGCATTTTTCTGACAATCGACAATGGATTCACAGTCATCATTGGATTCTTAATTCCAGGTATTTATTGAAATCAAATTCCACCATCTGCCATGGTGGGATTCGAACCCACATCCCCAGAAGGTTATCCGGGTCTCTGGATTAACAGTCCAGCAATAATACCACTAGGCCATTGCCTCCCCTCATTATAGAAGAATTATTTGTGCAAAACTGAAGTTAGCAGAAGTAACGTTTTGGAGATTTAATCTCTTTTTTTATATGGTTGTCTTTTGGTGAAGAAAAACAAACGTTCATCTCAGTAGGATTTTCAAGTTGAAAAAACCTTATGTATTCTGGGAACATCTGCAGATTTCACATGCTCACAATGCACAGCTGTGATAGGTAAATTCATTCAACTGTTGTAGTGCAAATAATCTCAAATTTTTGAAGGGTAAAGTATTAAAATATCTGCCAGAGGAAGTCTTTTATGAGCAAAGCTGCTCATGTTTGGAACTAGTTTTCTGTTAGTGTTTTGCTTTACTCAAAATCTAATTTTGGACATTGCATCCATGAGTAACGGAAAGCAGATAATATTTTCAGGTTAGCAGTGAGATGGAAAACGCCGGTAGGTGATTCTGGGGCAATAGGTCACATAACCATAGACGATTGAGAATTTTTTAATATGAAAGGCTGTGAAGAATGAGGGTTTACAGGTGGCACATTAATGGTTAACACAGATGTGGATACTACTACTATATTTTTGCTTAAATCTCTGAAGATTGTGTTCTAATATCGTCATCCATGTTTGACTAGATAAACATATTACCATCATAAAATGTTCTGTTGTGACTACTATGAATGCTCTAATTTGGAACAGATTAGCTGTCATTTCCTTGATATAAAACCATCTATCTACTGGCTTAACATATGCATTTGCCTGCATTAGCATGCATTAATTGCGTTAATTGCTCTTGGAAAATGCCGTGTTGACTTCAAAATACCTTTGGATCTTGAGGTTGTAAAAAGTGCTACATAAATGCAGTGTTCATTCATTCGTGTGAATTGAGTGATTTTTGAGTCCCAAAGTGTGGTAATATTTTGGGCTTTTTTTCCTTGCAAACTCCCACTGACTTGGCTGCAGTGGGCTCAATCGATGACCAAATGGCAGTTGTTCAAAAATAAAACAGCCATAAATAACCCATCATGGTTCTCCTACAATTCTGTGATCCACTCTTTGAAAGTTATTTTGCTAGTTAGAGAAAGCTCTGAGTTGAGGTTTAATGTTGTTGCAAAAAGCTTGTGCTGCTTACTGAAACTACTGTTGAAAAGGAGTTGTTCTAAACTTAAAGTTTAGAGAATGAGTGCTTGTTCTGCTTACAGTAATTATCATAGTGCAAAAGTGATTTCATTGCAGACTGGAATCTCCTAGTCAAAGCAGAGCAATAAGCACTGCAGTGGAAAATGACAATAAGACTTTGTAAAAGTCTGATTATACCCGGAGAAGCTACACAATGCGTGAGTAGAAAATCTGTAGCTCAATATTGAGAGTTAATGTTGGACAACTACATGGATCAATCATCTCATAACTCAGTCTTAACTGGGAATTTTTGGAAATGTCATGTATCTTAATTTCATTAAAAGTATTTCTTCTTATTGTTATAAATATTAGGCAAGTGCATTGAAAAAATTGTTTTGAATGAGTGATTTTGATAGCTAATTTGTTTCTAATAACTTGTGGTATAATGTTTAATCGTACATTTGATGCTTGACGAGTCATTAAGCCAAGTATGTAGATTTTTGTGACGTCATTATGCTAATGAAACAGAAATCACAGGGACTAGTTATCTCTCTGTACAAGCAAAGGTTAATACGTTTACGCACTGCCAAATAATACAGCGCCCACTTTATACTGAACTTGGTGTACATTTATTGATTGAATGAAAAATGAGATGTGATGTATAACTGACAGATTTCCATGACCACTAATTTGTATTTGCTGCAAAATTTTGTTATTATTATTATTTTGTTTTTCTCTCTTATCTGCTTTGGTCATGCATTAGTATGGCAGTTGATGCCTCCGTTGCGGTGATTATCAAGATGTGGCTGAAAGGCCATCTGCAGCCAGCAAGCTCCCTTTCTTACGTGCACAAAGCAAATTCAGCACCTCCCAGCTGCATAAAGTCGCTGGAAGTAAAGATCTGGATTATGTTGTTCTCTAGTCACCCATCAGGGATCAGTTTTTCTTTCTGTCATCAAGCCTGGCAATCTTTAAAGAGCCAAAACATTCCGTCTTTCGCCCCCATACTGCTTTACTGGGCCTGACCACATCTCTCCTACTATTATACTGACAGCCAATTTTTTAATTTGTTTGAAGAATGATTAAATCCTTAAAAGTAATCGATTCTTTAAAGTTTTATTGTGACGTAAAATGAGGGAAGAGAAGAGCTAGAAACAGAGAAATGGCTAGACAAGGAGTTGGTCCTCAAAGGAGAGTTGGAGACAAAAGATTGTAGGAAAGGAGGGTACAGACCTTGTGGGCTCTCCCCATTTTTTTGGTGCATAGAGGCTTTCATGACTGCACAGTTATTCGCTGGTCGCTTACTGATTTCAATACATGCAACTAGTCCCAAGCTGTAAGGAATTGGGCATGTCATCTTTTAAATGTTTCCCTCTGGTCAAAAAGTGCTTAACTTTAGGCTTAGCAATATTGTCTCGGAGAGGCACTATTATCTGGATCATTATAGAATGGGGAAGGAAATGAATCTCAATCCTACCATTCTATGGCATCTTCGCTTCATGTCCAGGACACACTGCTATCCAGTGAAAATAGTTGTGAAACTCATGCTATGACTAATATAAAATTACTAAAGTTGAATTGGTGTCCTAATCATCTTGTGACTTCTTGTAATCAGTAGAATCCTTTGGAGCACAGATAAAATATGTTTTTAAGGTTCAGAATAAGTTAGTTTAAGTATTTCTGTATTGTTCATATCTGTGGGAGCCAGTTTTTGCATTTTTTTTAAGAGGATGTCCAAATCTGCGAAAGTTTTGCTAATGGAAATGCTTTGGGTTTGTAGTATACTTGGAAAGCGTGTACATGACAACAAGTTTCTGCAGTTCTGTGAACACGTTGTGCTGCCCCTCCTCATCATTCTGCTTTTTACCCTCTTTTCCCCCCCCCTCAACTGCCCACAACCTGCAAATATTGGCATGTCTCTACTATTCTGTTTGCTAAGCATAGCAAAACACTTGTACTTCGACTCTATCTCTAAGCAGATGATTCATGTCCGTATGAGGCAAATGGACCAGGAGCTAGTCTCACGAGTGCATACTTTGCTATTCACATGTGCCAAATCTCTTGCACTGTTCTGGAGACAGGAGCCTTTGCTGCTATCATATTGAAGATTTCAGGTAATACCAACCTGTTGGAAAAAGCCTAGCAAGTCCTCAGCATTCAACTTTAGCATGTCTCTTGTACATTGACCCATCACGCGAAGACAGATACAGAGCACAGAGGCAGAATCATGATGTACTTCTTGACTTAAAACTAAATAGTTATGCCATTGAATACCTTCTACATACACTGACTGTAATTTTCCAGTGTTTGGCCATTCATAATGAAACAAAAAAAAGTCCTTCAGCTGATGCACAGATTTATTCCACCTCAAACAACTTTCCTCAAGGGATTCGGTTATATTAAGAATTATCCTTTGAGATTTATTGGTGTGAATGATCTAGAAGACTAGCCAGCCAAACAATTTGCAATTTCTTTTTTTAGCTAAAACTTCAAATAAGGATTTACGTCATAGTCATAGAAAGAATTTTATGGCACAAAAGGAGGCCACTCAAACCACGAGGTCCACGCCAGCTCCTCACAGAACAATCCAATTAGTTCCGCTCCCTCTGCCCAATCCCATAGCCTTGCAAGTTTATTTCCTTCGAATCCATCCAGTTTCCTTTTAGGCATGAATGTTTTTTTTTAAACTTCCATTGCCATCATGGTATGTGAACTTCAAGCTATTAGCATTCACTGCATAAACATGATGCTCCAGTCTTGTCCCCACTGCACTGCTTGTCCAGAATCTTAAATCTGTGACCTGTACGCCTTGTACCATCAGATAATAGTCTTTTTCTTTCTTGTCTATTTTCCTAAGTCTGACTTAATCTTGTACATCTCTACCAAGTCTCCCTTCAGTCTCCTTTTCTCCAAGGATAACAAGCCAACCTTTCTAGTCTAGTCTTATAACTAGCCCTTCCCTCACAACCCACTGCAACTTGGAGCCATTCTGTCGCTACACCCTCTCAAGGACCATCACATTTTTTTCTAAAGTGTGGTGATAAGAATGTGGTTAAATACGGAAAATCTATAGTTCATAATATCCTGAGCTGAAGATTTTAACTTTGGATCAGCATTCTCTGGGAAAGCTTGATTTTTTCAACTCACAGCCTTTTACAGTGCGGTTACAGGGATGTGATATAAGCAAGGCTCCTTAAGGTATGGGATAATTTTCTTAATTCTTTACCAAGATGAATTATTTTAAAAATTTAACTTTCTACTACAATGTTTGTTTTTGAGGCCTCATTGATTCTGCAACAGTCCTTCCTGGTTTTTGATTTGGCAAGAACAAATGCTGCAGCATCTATGCCAGTGCAGTTCGAAAGGGTATACATGTTGTGATATCTCTGTCTCAAGAAATGTACTGGAAATATACGTGAACTAAATTGTCAAAAGCTGGATTATGGCAATTGTGGAGTCTTCACAGTATCTGATATACATGCAGCGCATTAGTTTATCTTTAATGATTTGTAAACCTGAAGTCATGATTGGACCTCAATTACAGCAAAAGATTAAGTTTGTTAACTTGTGAATGTTGTGATTTTTTTTTTCAAACTGAAAAGATAACCAGATCTTTTAACAATGATATATACACCCATGGCATTGATTTGAATTTTGAGTCCAGGTTAAATAGTGATATTTAGTTTTCTAAGATGAATAAGTCATAATTAACTTTAGCATGATTTTGCATAATTTTTTTTCTGTTATCCAGACATGGGTCATGGCGGGAACCTGTGAACCCTTACTATGTCAACACAGGGTATGCTTTGGCACCAGCAACGAGCGCTAATGACAGCGAGCAGCAGAGTATGTCAAGTGATGCCGATACCATGTCACTGACAGATAGTAGTGTGTAAGTATCTGCATGTGGCAGAATTTTAATAGCAATTGTTTTTTATATTTTGAAACAGTGGAAAATAACCAAAGTACTTGATTTTTAAAATGTAATGTGGTAAAATGAATCTTTATTTTATTAGCATTGAAATGAATGTGGACTAAATTTTTTTTCTCCCTTTTTTCCAGTTGAGAAACTATATATAGGGAGAAAATATATATAAAATTTTAAAAACTGAGGTGGCTTGAATGAATTATGAGGGTTTTGAGTTGCTGAGTAATCATTTGAACTGATCCCTTTGATTCAAGTTGAATATTATCGAAGTATCCAACCTGGACATCTGTATTGCACCTTTTGTTTCAGCAGCTCATTCCACATACAACAATGCAAAATTGACTTGGTCAATGAAATTGTAATTTATTCCACTTAAATTTATTCAGTTTACTTTAAATATGATTTGCTTTATGTGACTTGTTATGTCCCACTGAAGCATGTAAATGGTAGTTTAAAAAGTTGATCTTCTCATTCTCCTTCCATTTACAAATAGTAATTCCACCAGGCAACTCACAGGAGAATAAAAGATTGCAGTGCTGTACTTGTTTTTGGATTGTACGTAAAGCCTAATTGTCAGTTCTCAGTTTCTCTCCATTCTCAGTTTTTCGTAAAATCATTGACAACAGTTTTGTCGCTTGTCTGCACACACTAAGATAAATTATTTTATTAATTGTTGTTTTAGCCACTTTAAGTCAGCATTTATAGTGAGCTGTTGACTGTGGTACTGTATTTGCTATAGTGTTCTGCTTTGGACCAAAGTGTTTTGTTTAGATTGTGTTCAGTCAACTCCTCTCTCTCTGGTGCCATTAGCTACTAGTTTTAAGGTTTGGATTGAATGTAATGGACCCAATCCAGCAATAATAAAACTAACTTTAAGTTATATATTGTAGTGTTTTAACTTGGTGAAATATCTGACCAGCCAGAGAAAGCTTGTTTGGACTTTATTTTAGCAAGATGGGTATAAACTTAATTCCAGTTTACTTTAGAGTAGTTGATATCAAGCACGTACAGCAAGTCGGATCTTTTTTACATGGAATGAAGGTGAAAGATTTAAGGAGCTCGACACTGATTCCCAAGTCTCCCAACCCTCTTAAACTTGCATTGCCTCTCAATAAGAGTCCAGGTTCATATTTAAATGTTGGAAATTTTGGTCGACATTGACATGTAGTGGGATGAACTGTGTAGATATATGCAACATCAGGTTGTCTGATTGGAATCTGTTAGTGGGAGATTGACAGCTCTTAGTTGGTCTGTTGCACTGCTACTCGAGCTAGAGGCCGCACAGCCATTTTACCATACAGGAAGAATTTCTCAAAAAGACTTAATTGCAGTCAGTTAAAGTGGTTTTGAGATTCTGGTTTTGTTCAAGGCTACATGTAAAAAGAAGTTGATCATATTTCGCCTTGGGCTGATCAGAAACTAGTGTCAAGTTTGCAGTTTCGTTTAGGTTTGTTGCACTGAAAAAAAATTTTAAAATTTGTTGTTCATATACCTTGAACTTTAATGAAGGATGGCATTTGACTCAATGGTCTATATCAATTCTTTGAAAGAACTATTCGATCAGTCTCAGTCCCCTGCTCTTACCCACAGTCCATCAAATCTCTTTTTTTTTTAAAGTATTTATCCAATTCTCCATTAAAAGTAATTTTTGAATCTACATCCACCTCATTCCAGATCATAAGAGTACTGGTTGAATAATTTTTTTTGTTTGCTTGTGTAGCCTCTGGTTCTTTGCCAATTAACTTAAATCTCTCCACCTTGATTCCTGACCCTTCTGCTACTGGAAACTGTTTGGACACCTCCATCTCCTCTTTCTTCCTTTGTTCTCAGGAAAACAGTCCCAACTTCTCTAGTCTGTCCGCATGACTGGAATCCTTTTATTCCTGGTATAATGCTGGTATATTTATTTTGTACCACTCTGCAGCTTTATCATCCTCCTTGAAGTATGGTGCCCCGAATTAATAATGATATTCTAGCTAATGATTGACTATGATTGATGTATGCTTAATATACTTCAGTTCACTGTGCCTCTATTATTAAATCCAAAGATCCAGTGTGCCTTTTTAAGTTAATGTTTCGGGTTGGATGAGCATTTCTCAAAACTGTTCTGAAGAAGGGTCACTGAACTTGAACTCTGCTGTTCACAGATGCTGCCAGACCCACCTGAGCTTTTCAAGCAAATCCTATTTTTTTTAAATGTTGTAACTTGATATGGTATAAAAATATAGTGGAGTTACTTCTTTCAATGGCATGAATATAAGCAATTAGATTTTTGGCTCTTAAAAAAAATTACAATACGTTATTTATTTTCACATTAATATTGTATTTCTTGTAATAGACTTGTCTTTTAAAAGTTTTAGAACCGTTTCAGTCTCTGTTTGACGTGGATGATATCTGGTTTCAAATTTGCTGTGTTTAATCTGAAACTGCTGTTTTCTTTGGTTAATGTACTTTCTTGGAACAGAACTGCATGAACAATCAGAAGTAACTGCCTTTGCTTAGTTCAAAGATTATTCTACTGGTACTGTAAAATGCTTGATTTATGTGCCATGATGTGGAGGTACTGGGATTGGACTGGGGTAGACAAAGTGAGAAGTCACATGACACCAGGTTATGGTCCTACAGGTTTATTTGAAATCACAAGCTCTCAAAGCGCTGCTGCTTTGTTAGGTGAAGTAACTGGGATTATAGCTTGGTGTCATATGACTTCTGACTTTGATTAATGTGAGCGTTTAATATGTTCATGTTAGTTTTAATTCAGCTAGGAATAAACTATGTTTAATCATGGTCTGTTCACTGTTACATTGCATATGCTGGTCATTTAATGTAATCTATGATAGCTAGTGTTAAGAGACTGTAATTTAGTTGAAGGATTTTAGTATTAAATTTTTAAGTGTGGGGATACTTTGCCTAGTTTGGATGATCTTTATAATTTATCCATGGGATGAGTATGTTACTGGCTGGAGAAGTATTTTAATGTCCATCCCTGGTTTCCCTTGAGAGGGAAGTGGTGAGCTGTCTTCCTGAACCCCAAATAGTTTTAGTGAGGGAGCTCCAAAACTTTGACCCAGCAACACCTGAAGGAAAGCAATGTAGTTCCAGGACAGGGTAGTAAGTGGGTTGGAAGAGAACAGTCAGGTGGTGATGTTTTAATTTATCTGATGTCCTTGATCTTCCATGTGGTAGTGGTCACGGCCGTGAAATGTACTGTCTAAGAAACATTGGTGAAATTATACAGTGCATTTCGTAGGTGGTATACACAATTGCTATTGAGCATCAGTGATGGAGTGAATGTTTTGGATCTGCTGTTAGTCAAGCAGGCTGCATCATCCTGGATGATGTTGAACTTTGTATTGTTGGAGTTACGCTTATCCAGGCAAGTGGGGAGTATTCTGCAACACTCCTAACATGTACCTTATAGATAGTAGCCAGGCTATGGAGAGTTGGGTGGATTCTACTGCTGTCAAGTAGGGAATTCAACAGTGGTAATGCCTTGCTGCTAAGCCCAGTCCTGAAAGCTGTCCAGGTCCTCCTACAATTGGACTACGGACTACAGACTACTTCAGTATCTGAGGAGTCAGAATGATGCTGAACATTCGCAGTTGTCAGCACATATCCCCACTTGTGACCTTCTGATGAAGGGAAAGCCATGGAAGCAACTAAAGGTGGTTTGGCTTGGGACACTATACCAGTGATATCCCGGAACAGGTTTGATTGACGTCCAGCAACCACAAACCGCACCCCCCACCCCCTACCCTTCATCTGTGCTGGGTTTGACTGCAGTCATGGGCCTGTGTTCAGCCTCATTCCTATTGACTTCAGCTTAATAATAATAACTATTACAGGGCGGTGTGACCTGTGCACAGTACTCCAGAAGAGGCCAACATCCAGTACAACCTTGACACGACAACCCAACTCCTGTAATCAAAAGGTCTGAGCAATGAAGGCAAGCGTGCTGAATGCTACCTTAACCACCTGGTCTACATGTGATGCAAACTTCAAAGAATTATGTACCTGAACCCCGAGGTGTCTCTGTTGTACAACACTACCCAAGGCCCTACTTTTAATTGTATAAGTCCTGCCCTTGTCTGTTTTACCAAAATGCAATACCTTGGATTTATCAAAATTTAAGCCCTGTCTGCCACTCCTCAGCCTATTGACCCATTTGATTAAGATGTCTTTAGTATTCTTGGATAACCTTCCACTACTTCACCAATTTTGGTGTCAACTGCAAACTTACTAACCATGCCTTCGATATTCTCATTAAAGCATTTATACAAGTGACAAATATCTGGGCAAGTGTCCACGTTCAAGGTTTCCGAGAAGATTTGTGGCTTGGATTGTTGATGCAGTTGTTGACTGACCTGCCAAGCTGGTAAATTTGTTCTCAAACGTTTCCCCACCATGCTAGGTAACATCATCAGTACACTTCTGCTGAAACGTCAGTATTCTGTCCCACTTGCTATTTGTGTGCCTTGGTTTGTTGGGGTGGGTG
>JAHRHZ010000023.1:12497044-12565531 GCA_024137785.1 Ginglymostoma cirratum | reverse complement strand
CCCCCCCATGTAGTGTCCTTCTTAACCCTCCCCAGTTCTGTAATGTGAGTACAGTACTTAACCTTCCGGGTGCTCCTCCAGTCGCAGGTTAATTCTTTTCTGCTGGTAGATTCACTATCAGCATAGATGTGGGTGAGAAATAACCAAGAGTATCTGACACTTGAATCCGTGGAGGAGCAGCTTCTTACAATTCCGTCTGTTTCTCGTTTTGGAGTCGGGGGGCGATGGTGATGTTGGGATCTCTGTAATTTTCATTCTTTCCCTGGGCCTTTTGGGAGTTTTCATGGTTGAATTTAGCCGAGCCCCCATGCATTTTGAGCACTGTTTTTTCTGATGGGTAATCTAATGTAAAAATCACATCTTAAAATGAGTGATTCTGATTGCTGGTTTCAATTTGTGACTTGTGCAAGATTTCAGTATTGTTTATTATTAAAAATTTGCAGTAGTTATCAACCTTTAGTAGTTAAGAAACCAAATTAGATTGTGTTTCACTGTTTATCAGTTGAGATTTTGTAGATTTGATTTTATTTTTCTTTGGGGGGGATTTCTCCAGTAGATATCAGTGTGGATGGATGTGGGCTTGTAATTTTTTAGCTATGAAGACAAAAAGTTAAAATACAGTTAGTAAGAAGTACATTGGAATTGTTGAATTTGACGATGAAGGAAATCTTGGATGAGGGTTTCAGTGGCGTATTGATCTGCATGTTGTTGTGAAGCTTGATATAGAAGCTTGTGATAGAGAATGTGGAGTCAGAAGGATGAATGTAAAATAAAAACTAGAAAAAAAACCTTTTCAGATAATAACCTGAAGCAGTGGCTGAGCAAAGTAATGTAATCCATAGCAGCAGCATGACACTTGGTGTTTGGGGAGCTGGTGATGACCGCTTCAATCTTTCTAGTATATAATTTGGCAGAAATCATGTCTTATTCAAGACTAGTTGTCAGCCAGTCTAATACCTGAGCCCATGAAGGTTTGAAAGATGTACTGGGCAGGTAGAGCTTCTGAAATCAGTATAGCTGGTTTGCTATCTTTGGATGCTTCACTAAGTGACAGTAGCTAGATGAGCATGAGCCCATGAATACATCCTTGGAGGAATCCAGAAGCAAAACTGTGGAAAAGGGAAGAGACCACATTGCTGTTGGTGGTACTGCAGTTACAATTTGATTTAACACGCATTGACACCAAGCTAGGAAAATCTTCCAGAAGTATTTGAAAAGTGGCTACCACCAATTAAGAATATTTCACGTTAAACATAAGTGCAAAATTACAGAAAATATTATTGCAAGTTGTTTTATTTCAAAAAGCAACTAAAATGACTGCACATAAGCTTGCATTTGCCGGTTCTTATGCTTAATTTCTGACCCACCATTTTTTTTGAGCGACTTGCACATTAATACTTGACTGAAATGTTTGAAGATATGGCTTCCAAATAAAAGGTTATAAACTCAAGGATCGGTATCGTTAAAATTTGCTTGTCTCGGAGGTTGTTCTGAGCTGCTATGGAGGTATTATTTGAAGACTTGTGGAAATCATCAAGGCACTTGCCTTCGGACACTGAAACACCACCTAGTGATCAGATCATGTAAAAAGATCAACAGATTTCGAGCCTGCTTCTTGTTTTTGGATGCAATGTAGCCAGGATCACTGGTTTAAAAGATTAAAGAAGTAGAATTCTATTTATTTTGGAGAGAGTATGTTAAAGGGACTACTGCTGGAGGAAGACTATTAGTTTATGAACAGGATGTAAGTGTATATTATCAAAATAGACCCTCTTGGCTGTGAGCAAAGTAAACAACACAAACCATACAGGCCTGTTGGAGGTGGTGAGGGGTGGGGAAGAGAGAGAAATGGAAGACCAATGTCATGAGATCAGGCTGTGAAGTTGTGGAATTCGGAATTGAGCCCCAGAGGCTGTAAGTGCCTATGCAATAAATAAGGTGCTGTTCCTCAAACTTGCATTGTGATTTGTTGGGACATTGCAGTATGCTCAGGACAGAAATGTTATCATGACAGCAAAGGAGGGTTATTGAAATAGAAAGCAACTGGAAGGTAGGGGTCATTCCTAGAAACGACAGAGGTGTTCCACAATGCAGTCACCCTGTCTGCGTTTGGTCTTGCCAATGTAAAAGAGGTTGCATTGTGAGCACCAAAACAGTAGACTAGATTGAGCAAAGTACAAGTGAAACGCAGCTTCACCTGGAAGATATGTTGTGGTGCCTTACATAGTGAGGAGGGGAGAGATGAGCATTCACCTTACACAATCTCCTTTATAGGGGCAACTTCCAGACTGACTTCAGGAGATCTGACCTCCGTCTTTCTTACGTTCTTTTTCTCTGTTTTTCTGTCTCTCCCTCTCTCTTTCACAACTACTTTACATCTCTATTCCTCTTTCGCTCTAATTAGTAATCCCTTTGTACTGGACCTCCACATCATCTGTCCCCTTTGTCCCTTCTCTACCTCTGTCAAAAATTATAAGAAATACCACTTTCTAACTTTTTGTTCCAAAGTGGAGCCATATCAGACTCAAAACATTGTTTCTCTTTCCATAAAAGCTGCAAGACCTGCTAAGTTTCTCCAGCATTTTCTGTCTTTGTTTCAGATTTCTAGTATCTGTAGTATTTTGTTTTTACGTTCACTTGGAAAACACTTGTCAGTGCTTCACTGTTTCGTGCAACACACAAGGAAAAGTTGTTCTGCTTTTTAAAAAATCTTTTCTTGGGGCCCATTTTTACCATCTATTTGCAAACTTTTATTGAAGTTCAAAATGCTTAAAATTGGTAAAATTTTCATCTTCACAGGCAATGACCGAGTTCCAGTCGTCATGCATTTTGTTTCTGCATTCTAAATTGGCCTGTTCGTACTAATGTAATTGTTTTCTTTTACTGCCCATACCTGCTTTTGAAATCTGTGAATCTTATCTAAAACCCTTCTATGTGGTCCACATTGTTTTTTTTTTAATCCCCACACTAGCTTAATTTTCTGTAAACACAACTTGTGTTCCAAGCTCAGTTGCCAGGTCAAGATATTGCAGATGCTGAAAAGCTGAATAAAAACAAAAAATACTAGAAATACTCAATGTATCAAGCAGATCTGTGGAAACAAAAAAAAAGTTGGCATTTTAAGTCAATTATTGTTTTGTTCTTTTCTCCGCACGGTTTAATTTTACAATTTCTATTAAATGCCATCCCTCAAAACTGATGATTTTCATTGTTTTGTCATTCCTAGTGTTCTAAACTTTACATCTGTAATTCTTTGCTGACCAGATGCAACATTTTTTAAAACAAATTCACATTTCGAGATTCAAGCTGAAGTTTCGTAGAATGTCGTTTAATTTTGTTGACAGACTTTTGGTTTGACTAGTCTTTGGATTCCAGTAATGTATTTGACATCGGATGATACTGTGTTTCCTAAATGAATTGATCTGTCTTCTAACTCGTTTCCATTTACTTTTGTTAAATATTGAATGTCTTTTCTCTTTCTCATCACCAAAGTGTATATTTTGTTTTGTAGTTGAATGTAAGCCTATATCTACCACACTTTTTTCCTTTTCGACTGTATTCATTGATCTTTGTCAGTTGCCACCTTTAGGTGTAAGTGCAGCGTCTGCATAGTAGATGTTGATGGTTCTTCCCTTCTGCCTTTAAAACATCTATCTCTTCTGATTCCGTGAGATGCAGTCATTGTACAGGGAGAAACTGTCCAGTTGGAGAACACAGATTTATCGAACCCCTCTTTTGGTTGCTTTTCAACCACCATGTTTGTACTAACATCTGATTGTTGCTATCTGGTTTCAGTAAATACCCCTGATGAACCAAGGAACTTTTCTGTCAAGTGTTGATGTCTTCCAGCATATTCGTGAGATGACTGATGTATCAAATGCTTGTGTATAATGAATAAAATGTAGATGGAGGTAATCTTGTATCTTGTTGGCTCTTTCTGCTGAGATTTTTTTCATGCTCCTTTACCTTGTACAATGCTTAAAGGGAACAAGCATTGACCAGTGAAATCCCCAGCATTTTATATGGTATATGCAGTGATATTTGTAAACAGCAGGTAAAAACATTCAGCTAGACTTGGAAACTAGGCATGGACCAGAGTAACAACACAGACTCTGAATCTCATCAACATTAACAATTCCGTACAGGTCGCTGAAATTGCCATTGATGGTCTGTGGGTTATACAATGAGTCACTTAGAGCAAATTATGATTTTTATCTCATGCAAAATGTTTCATTGTCTGAGACTAGAAATTCTGAATCTTGTGTGAGGTTGTCTGTGACTCTCTTTAATGGCAAAGAGCGGATAGCATGCAATTTTGAGTCCGGCCATCAAGAGCTTAGAGCTTTGTGGAGACTATGCAATTGTTTCTCAAAATTTTGCAACATCACCTCCATAGTGAAAATTTTGAAAGTGCGTTTAACTTGTATTCAGTCATTGCTAAATGTCAAGTTGTTACAAGTCAAATGGCCATTTTTCAGCAGGTTACTCAGTTTTGATTTTGAAGTCTTTCCAGATTCAAAATAACTAATTTCTTCACTGTAGTAGAACTTTTTTTTGTAAATTCGGGGATTCAGAATTACTTTCTTGTTTAATTGTCTCTGAAGGTTGCGTGTTGTGATCCATTTTAGATCAAGGTTTTATATATCCCATCCTACCCTGTGAAGTACTAGTTGAAGATTTTATGGCTAACTCAGTATAAATACTTTTCAAATTAAAAATCAGAAAATGTATGTTTAAAAAAAAACTAAATATTGACTAATGTATTTTCATTTTTTTAAAATTTCAGATTTATAGCATCTGCGCTTTTTTTGAGATCTCTAATTTTGGGTTGTAGTGGTTTGTGCCCAGAATTATTAAGACATTTGGTCTTGATGTGTTAATAGCCTCAGGGTTTGAATTCCCATCTGCCTGCCCAGGTTGGTAATGGTTGTGTAATAGATGTTTGTAGGCTAGTGTCTGGGATTACGGTTTTTGCCCGTCGGGGGGGGAGTGAGAGTGAACATCCTTTGGATTTAAGACACTGCGTTTGAATAAGGTATAAGAGACAGCTGTGATTGTGAGATTTCAGAGCACTCCATTTGAAAACACTAATTTTTTTGTCCCCTTTTGAATTTGACGTGATGTAGAAATGTGTAGCATGAACAGATCAACACTTTAACATCCATATCTTAAATTACAGTGCATGCAGATGTCAAAACCATTTGCACAAGTGCAACGGTAAAAGTGCTACTAACATGGGCAAAGCACAAAAAAGCATAACAACCTGAAAAGCAGAAGACTGCTGAACCTAATTGTTGCTTTTGGATAGCAAATCCACAGGCTTTTTTTCAACTGAAATGGATAAAGCGACAAAAAAATCCTAGTCCCATAAAATAACACATCAACTGACTTAATACAAGCACTGTCATGGAAGATCCATTAGTAGAGACAAACATCACACTGAAAATGCAAAACCATCTTAAAATGCATTTGCTATCATGCGGAGGAGTAAACTCACTAGTACAAGCAAACAACGATTATGTCCAATGATCGGAGACTACATTCCAATTTGCATTGTTTCCTAGCTAGGCAATGGTTAAACTTTATAATCACACACTGTGTTTACTTAATAATTAAGGCTTTGAGCAATTTATATTGCATATTTTAAAACTACAGATGAGTTCATGCACAGCCAGGTGGTATTAACAGAATAATACCTGTGCGTGAAATAGTATAATGGATGGAATTTTGTGGTCAGTAGCAAAAAAAAAATGCTCACTGTTCATAATGCTTACATCTGCCCACAGACCTCTTGTGGTTGAGCAGTAATTTGCACTCACTGGGTGTCTGATACAGTGCACTGTCCTCTACAGGAAATATGGGACTTGTGTGAAAAGGATAGAAAACTAACTCTTACACTAAACAGATTGAAGAATCGATGATGAGGCAAGCAGAGTCAAATGTTCATTCCAGGTTGGGAACCCAATGCTTGGAACATTTCCTAGGTTCTGATCCCTCACCACATCGGAAGTCACGGTTTTCAAAGCTGCAGTCAATAAGAGCCTAGAGACATATTTGGTGCCTAATTAAAGGTGTTGGTTGAAGCAGGAGTTGAGTTCTAGGCATTGAGGAATAATTGAAAAGACAAATGGCAGCCATAACCGGGATTGCTGTTGTTTCTGTTTTCCCTGTATGTCTGTTCAAATGTATTATAGTTCTTTGGACTGCAACTCTAGGTGGTCCTGACTATTTTTCTGAACCCTCCCTTTTTAAGGCCCTGATGAAGACTGCAGCATAAAGGAAAGCTGTATCTTACTGACCACCTGGATGAAGAGCAACAGCAAAACTGACCAATTAGATGTGGCTAGAGGTTGCCATGGATGCCAGCAGCCTCATTCTTCTCCAGTCCAGTTGACACTCTGGTTTCAAAATCAAGCCTTTCAGCTTTAGCACTGACAGCTCTGCACCACGCATGACAGCTCTGTTTCACATTTACCTTTCTTAATATGAAGTTGTTATGCTGCATTATGGGAGCTGTTGCCTCTGTGTGCTCAAGAGTTACGCTCAACTGTGCCTCTGACCCTCCGAGTTCTCCATGCTGGCCATTTTGAAAATTACTATCCACTACTCATCGTACTGTTAAGGAGTTCTATAATGAACTCAGCAGGCAATAAATTAGAAGCATGGGGACTGGCAGGTCACTTTCACTTTTTTTTAAATTCAAGCCTGTCACTAAAATGTAGACGACCAGTGACACCTTCTGCAATTTTCTGGTCCCCTTCCTGTCCAAACTCACTGTTGAAAATACAGCCCACAGAACCTGGAAGTGTATGATGTGAAATGAAGTACAGTAAGTGAAATTGAAATGGAAAGAAAAATTCTGATGGGATTGAGAGAGAGAGTTTTTTAAAAATCATAAAGCTGAAGGACTGAGACTGCACATTATAAAAGTTAATTTTTACTGTCAAAAAGGTGCTGTGGCAATAATTAAGGCTTGCCATATTGCAAACAGTTCAATTTTGAACAAGTAAGCCTCAACATACTTTCTTTTTCCGGCATGTTTGATATGTACCACAAATTCATAGTTTGCACATATTTGAATTCAGAGGTGCTTGGCATGGTATTGTTAGAGTAAAGCTGTGGAGGAGTGACTAATTTGACAGCAACTTTCTGTTTTCCATGTTTTACTGCACATATGCAGTGCTGGAACGTTTTGTCAGCTTTGTATCACAATGGTGACAGTTAATAAATTCATGCTTATTCTTACGGTAATATCCTAGGCCCTTATTAAAAATACTGACTTTACATTGGCTATGCCACAAACTTTACAGCTACTTTATGTAAAACAAAATCTGGAATTGCTTGTAAAGTCAACTCTGAGCTTTCTAACTTAGAATAAAAATAAAGTTTTTTCCCCTGAGCTATTTTTGAATTCATATTATTTAGCTTTTTTGACACATTTATATGGAATCATTTTTGCTGTAAACAAGCTAGGGTTAACATTATAAGCAGAATTCAGCATAAAATTAGATTTAGATTCTTCACAGACCAGGGCTCAGCATGTCTGGATCTGCGGGGAGCATTGGTTCTTTTTTATATGGAGATTAAGAGGAACAGGGCCTATGTAATGAGCAGATAAAAGCTAGAGATGGAAAGAGATTCATTACACACAGCTCTTAGCATTCTGGGTAGAGGTTTACACCCAAAAAAAGGAAGTTTGATGTTCCTTCGTTGTGCTCATTCAGTGAACTGTGAAACACTTTGAAGAAGTTTATCTGTAGTTTGAGGGTTTCCTGGGAGAGTTGCTGGCTAGCTGGCAAGGAAGACATTGAGCAATATGAAAGTGATTTGGATGCCAGGTTATTAGACTTGGGCAAACCTATTGGTATGATTGTTTCAGTGGAAGTGCATGCATTCTAGTGTTTGGAATCAGATACTGCTCCCATTAAAGAAATTGTGCTGCTTAAAATCCTATTGCAGAAAATTAAAAATTGATATGCATCTTGTGTTTAAAGTTGTATGCCTATAGGGTTCTTTAAACTTGGACTATATTATCCAAAGAGATCTCCAGAACCAGTTTTATAGAAATAAATCTTCTGATAATTTAGAAGAGCAGGAGATGTTAGTGTTTTAATTCACATTTCCATTTTTCCTCAGTGGCCAGGACTTAGCCCATCATTATGGTCTCTATTCTCTAATGAAAACAATTTGAATGTGGTGTAGTCAGCACAGTTCCAGTTACTTATAAGAGGATGTTTCTTCATGAAAGTTTTCCTGCTGTAATTTAAACCTTGAACAAGAAGATGTTTTTAAAAATATTTAAGAATAGGTTGATAAAAACATGTAAATTTGCTATGCTAAAATAAAGTGAAGAGCTACAGTGCTAATGATCTGGAACAAAAACATTGAGAAACTCAAAAGTTGTGACATCTGTGGAACAAAAGCAGAGATAATGCTTCAAGTCCAGTGACCTTTCTGAACTCTGAAGTTTGAACTCTGCTTTCTCTCATATCTGCTGAGTTTCTGCAGCATTTTCTAAATTTGGAATGCATTCACGTGAAATGGTTTGGATTTTGGGGCAATGGATTGAAATTCATGTAAACTGAACAAATAGTGGTACAGTCATCATATGACTTCAATTCCCTCATGAAATTCTCTGGTAAATTCCCCATTTCTTCCCATCTACCTTGGGGGGCAGAAAAGGTAATGCTTCAAATTTGAAATAAAAAAGCAGGTAATTTTGGAACTGTTTCATAGTCAATAACTTAGTTTCGAAGTGCAGTCATTGTCATGTGGCAGCTGATGGGATTGTTGACCAATTTAATTGTCTTTGGCTTTAATTATAAGAGAATTGTTGCCTGGGAAAATGGGAGAACACCCTGCTCTTCAGTTAATGTCAGTAAGTATCTTACACGTAGTATTTAATCCAAAAATGTCACTTTGACAATGAAACATTTTTGCAGGTTATGGTTACTTGCATGGTGTTTAAAGATTCAGGTATGTGTTCTCTCTGAAGCTTGTAATAGTATTAAAATGGTTTGTATAGGACAGTTAATGCTAGAAAATTTACAGGAATTCAGAATGTGGCAACAGATATCCCAGTAAATGGAGGTAAATTTAGATCACCAAAATAAATCAATCTAATTAGTCTGCCATTGTAGAGTTGTCTGACCTTGAATACACTGTAATGTGAAAAAACTTTTTTTGAATTGTCTGTCTGATCTGAAGTTATTTTCAAATCTTGTCATCAACCATATAATTTTCTTATGCTATTATATAATGCCATAATTAAAAGTTATACTATAACACTTACAGAGAAAAATTTAAATGTACAGATTGCTGCATCTACTCATGACATCTTTAAACTTCTTCTAATTTTTCCCTAATTGTCTTCCCAATTGCCTTAGCTTTGTGTTAACCTTGGAATTACGTTGTTAATACCAGTGACTTCCATTTTTTTTTTCCTTCATTTTCTGCAAGTTTTCTATATTGTGCAAGTTTTCCACCATTCTGACTAAATAGAGCCCCTTTGGTAAATTTTTATCAATGTACAAATTTCACATTACTGGCAGTAATCCTTCTACTGACTTTTTTCAGTAGCTTCTCCTTAGACTAAGTGGTTTTAGCCTAATTTACCAGCATGCCACAACATCCCACTGTACATGCCATGTATAGTGACCCTGGAGATTAGTCTTAATAAGATTTTGAAATAATGCTTCCCCCCCCCCCCCGCCATCCACCTCCACACGTTCAGTCCTTGTTATAAATAAACATGCAATTTGCATACAACTTGAGTAGCAGTTGCCGGTCAATGAGCAGGAATGAAAATGTCAGCTACTTCCAGCATCTTCAGCATATCTTTGTGCCCCCGCCTCCCAAAAAATAATCAGGTTATGTGTTTCCATGGGCATTTTATTGGTACTTAATTTGAATTTTCTTGAGTTAATGCCAGAACAGTGGCCAAGGTAAATGCATGTAGTGCATATCATAAGTATGTGGCATCACCAGTTTGCTATACAATGCCTCAAGCTGAGCAGTTGAAATAAAATGTGACTTGTAGTGCTGCATTGTTACAGTTTAATTTTTTTGATAGTTTAGGTATTCTGGTGTTAAACCAATCAATAAGGATCAATTTTTGATGTCACTTTAAAAAAAATGTTTTCAAATTTAAACTGCAAGCACTGTTTGCTGTTTGGTAAAATGTGTAATGCAACAAGACCGTAATAGTGTTAGTGACATGATTGCAGCCATTCTAGATAGGTGGTATCCTGTAAAGGAATTAACTTCAGTGAATTAATTATGTTCTGTTGTCAAAATATTTTGGATTTGATTTTTCTGCTTCAAAAAAGTTATATTAATTAGTGAAAGTTATTGCAATTGTGTAAAAATACAGGTCTCTTCAATTCAAAATATGTGTAATTTATGTGTCCTGCATCTGTTTTGATACATCTTTGTCAACTTTTTTTTTGCCTAAAGCAATTTTACAAAATTGGATGGAAAAAAATACCTGTCAGTCTGAAATAGAATTGAACAAATGTTGTTTCTAGAAAATAACAAACCCAGTGATTTTAAATCCCATAAGTTAGCTGCTACATAAAAATGTTTGTACCTTTTTTTAAAAATAAAATCTGCACATATGACACTACTTTCATTAATCGTAGGTGTAACCCTGGAGACTTCGAGATTAAATGTTAGCATCCATTGTGCTGTACTTCATTAAAGAGGAGGAGGAGGGGCAAGTGAAATTAATGAATCCAAATGTGGCTTTGTTTGAACTTGCTGCTAATGGATGACTTGGCAAATAATTTTAAAATAGTCAAACCTTTCAAGTTCAGAGGTGGCACTAGGGAATCAATCCAAGGAAACATCAAAGCCAGCACAGCAGGACAGAACATGTGTTTGAAACTGGATAGATTAGAGGCCATTATCAGTGGTTTGCCATGATGATGTGAACAAAGACATGTTCTCCTCTTTAGGATGGCGTTGAAGTGTAAAACAAAACTTCCCAGCACCCCTATGTGGGAATTCAAACTCTATACATATCCATTGTATGCTGGGGTAACATGGATCTTCATCCTGCTGTTACAGACCTATCCTTATAACTAAAGTTACCCATATAATTAATTTTAACTGCTGTATCCAACAACAATCCTGAGGAAGTATAAAATAATTATCAGGGTAACACTTAAGTCACATTTCCACTTTTCATTCACTTTGGTTTTTCTTGAAAGTATAAGTAAGTTGTTAGTGACTTAAAGCTGTTTTTGTTTGACCCACTGTTTGAAAAAGCAATCAGCTCTGAGCATCTATGTACTGCAGGAATGTAGGACGCAGGAGCAGGAACATATCATTTATCCACTTGTGACTGATCAGGTTGCGGTCTGCAGTCCATTTTCCTGTATACATCTCGTAACCCTTGACTCCCTTATCTGTCAAAATTTATCGAACTTTGCATTGAATATATGCAAAATCCCAGCTGCTGCTGCTTTCTGGGGAAGAAAGTTCCACATACCGACAAAGTAGGGCGGTGGGAATATTCTCCTCATCTCCAGCTGAAAAAAGAGACCACTTGTTCCTAATCTGTGTTGCCTGGTTTTAGTCTTGCCCACAAGAGGAAACATTCAGCCTATCAAGTGCCCCCAAGATCTTGCATGTTTCAGTAAACTCTCATCTTTATTCTTCTAAACCCCAATGAGTAAAGGGCCAACTTGTTCAAAAGTAATAACATCCTTTTGCAAATAAGGAAACCTAAGCTATACCAGTTGTGGTTTCATCAAGGCCCTGTACATTTCCTTCCTTTTTTAAATGAGTTTCCCTCACAATAAATGCCAAAATTTGCTTTCCTAATTATTTGGTGTGGCTGCATACTAATGTTTTTAATTGATGTACCAATGCACCCAAATCACACTATACCACTAAATGGTGCAGTCTCTCCATTTAAATGAGATACTGCTTTTCTGTACTTCCTGTCAAAGTGGACAAGTTCATATTTCCCCCATGATACTTGTTGACATTAAATTATTGATGTAGATTGTGAATAGTTCAGGACCTAACACTGAAGAAGTTACTGGATTCGAACCATTAACTCTGTTTCTCTATCTACAGGTGCTGCCAGACCTGCTGAGTTTCTCGAGCAATTTTTATGTTCGGTTATTTCAGTCTGCAGCATCCGCAGTTCTTTGTTTTATTTATCCTAACACTGATCTCCTATGACACATCACTAGCTACAGCTTGCCAATCCGAAAAGACCGAGTTGTTCCTACTGTCTGTTTCCTGTTAGTTAACAAATCCTTAATAATCCTAACTTATTTATCCGCGCTTGTTATCCCTTCACCATATTGTTGTGCAGTAACCTTTGGTACCTTACCGAATGCCTTTTGGAAATCCAAGTGCATCATATCTTCAAGTTTCCCCTTTTATCTACCTTGTTGTTACTCCTTAAAGAACCCTGATAACTTGGTTAAGTTCAATTTCCCTTTCATAAAACCATGTTGATCTTGCTGAGGCTTTTCTAAGTACCCCGTTATTGGTTCCTTAATGGATTTCAGCAATTTATCTATGAGAGATGTTAGATTAAGTGACCTCTAGTCTTCCTGCTTTCTGTCTCCCTCTGTTCTTGAGTAAAGGTGTTACATTAGCTTTCAATATGAATGTGTTTTCTAGGCTGTCTTTGCCAACCTGATTCACCCAATTTGCATGTAGATTGAAGCCAACCGTGATTTTTATGGTATGGTACATGTTCAACTTACTTCTTCCTGTATACACTCTATATACAGTTAAGTGGCCTGTGGAATACTTTCACAAGTGACTTCTTATCTTTCATATTTCTTAGCTCTATACAAATTAATTATATATCTTGTTCTTGTGAGCTAATTTGGTCTCTCACTCCTGTACCAATTGCATTATTTGTTAATAGAGATTCTTCTTCATCTCTTTGCAAATATCTCCATACTCTTCAATATTCTGGTCCCAGACTTGGGCACTGTGGATGCAGGGTAACCACCAGCCTGTTTTTATTTCTATTCATGCTAACAACTCATCCATTTTGTTACAAATGCTGCACTCTTTCAATGCGACAGCCTTTAACTGTGTCTCTACCATTCTTGCAATTACTGCCCTTATCTGCTCATACACTACTAAATGTATACTCTCCCTTCTTTACACACTCTGAATATTATTATCCAAATCACTATCTTGTTTCATGATCTCATGATTTCCTAATTAAATTGACTCATCTCTTTTCACATGAACCCCAATATAACTAATATACAAACACAACATATCTAAGAATATAATATTTTCTGTAGAAAAAGTGTATGTACAGAATTGTGGCATATTTGGTACTCTTTCTTACAAGATGAATATTGCCAGATATCTCTCATTATTTGCTTTCTCATCTTTTGTGCCTTGTCAAAGTTGGTTATTTTTGTGGTTCTTTGCCGGACATTTTTTTAAAAAACTGTTAGCGCTTCACACAAAAAGTACGTTATTAAAGGCCAGATTTAATGAATATAGAATACATGTAGTGATTACCTTCTAAACTTGGAGCAACAAAACAGGAGAAAGGGTCACCAGACCCAAAACTTTAACTTTGATTTCTCTTCACAGATGCTGACAGACCTGATGAAGGGTCTAGGCCCGAAACGTCAAGCTTTCCTGCTCCCATGATGCTGCTTGGCCTGCTGTGTTCATCCAGCCCCACACCTTGTTATCTCTGGTGATAGACCTGCTGAGCTTTTCCAGCAACTTATGTTTTCATGAATGACCTATAGTTTCTGTGCCTAATTAAAGTTGAATGTAATTAAGTTGCCATTGTTTTCAGATAAGCAATACTAATAGGTGGTGTTCAGTGATGGGAAATTTAAATATAGCCGCCACTGTTTGCAATATCTTGGCAAAGTCAGGTGGAGAACTTGATTCAGGTTGGTGATTTATTGAAAATGATTACTGAATAGTGCCAGAGATAATAAGTACTGCAGATGCTGGAGAATCCAAGATAACAAGGTGTGGAGCTGGATGAACACAGCAGGCCAAGCAGCATCATAGGAGCAGGAAAGCTTGACGTTTTGGGCCTAGACCCTTCATCCAGCTCCACACTGAATAGTGCCAACACATGAATCTGTTAACTGGGTTGTTTTTCTTCTTCACATCACTGTTTTCAAGAGCTGTATATCTTAAACTGCTATAAACATTATTTCTGGTAGTGTTGCTGTGGAGGCATAATGGTTTAAATGAGCAGCTTCAAAGGGTAAATTTTCTAATTGTTGTGCAGATGAGTGTTTACAACACGGCCTGGAAAGTCAGCTAGCTTACACCATACTATTTTTGGAAGGGTGTCACTGTTTTTGCTAAAGTTGACATCTATGTGCAGGAGAAAAAAAAAATCCAGTCACAGCTACTTGTCTGAAACTATTTGTTGTAGAGGCCTTAATATTTTTCTAGTTTTACTTCTCTTGCTACCTTGTTTTCGGTTGAATATTATGAGAAGCGCAATAATGATGCGGATTGATTGCTTGAATATCCAATTGAATAAACTTTGCTATAGTTTCAGCACATTTCTCCTGGTACAGTGTGTATCCATTTGTATTTCCATTGTACGTTTTGGTAAAATATTGTTTGGCTCAGATGTAGTTTCCAAGGTGGCATGAATAATTTCATCTCATAATTCCTTATTCTGCTATGGTTTAATGAAACTGCCTTTTTTTTTGTGCAGAGATGGAATTCCACCATATAGGATCCGAAAACAACATCGGCGGGAGATGCATGAAAGTGCCAAAGCGAATGGGCGAGTGCCTCTACCTCACATTCCTGTAAGTATTACACCTGCAAATATACTTTCTGCAGGTGAGTAGAAGACATTTTTGAGAGTGTGGCTCTTTAAAGTCACAGAAAGGTAGAGTTTAACTAAGCCCAATTCATCTCATTGTTCTTTGTCATTTCTCCTGTTGTCATAATATTTACCAAAATCTTCAAACTCTGCAAACAGTGGCTGACTTGGAGCATCAACTAATGTAGTGAAATGCATTCTTATATTTAGATTGGAGTTTGTTTTGTATGCGTTCTGCAAAAAGAGTTAAAAAGCAGAAGCAAGCCTGCAGGTGTTGAAAATCTGAACCACAAACGGAAAATACCAAAGCACTCACTAACAGACCAAAAGAGTTGTCATTTTCGATAGAATCCTTTCTCAAGCTATTTTTGCTTCACTAAAGGTACACGTTTCTTCTGTAAAATTCCTTGCATAATGTCTATAACCAAAGATTCTTGATATTTGCTGTGAACAGTCTTTACAGGATATATTTTTTTGTAATCACAAATCTGTGAAAGACACATTTTTAAATTGAGTGATAAATTGACGGATGACTACTTGCTTCATTATTTATGGACAAATACTTCCCTACATAAAGCAGAAAGAAAACCAGTGGCTGATCCTCCTGATTAGAGCCACTTTTTTGTCATTTAAGAATTGTCCATTGAACAATTATTACAAGTGCAATGAGTCTTTTATCGGTGCTGGTACAAGAATAGTACCCTGTTGCCGGATGTTACTTGCTAAATGTACTTAACTTTAAAGATTAATTAAGTTTGGTGAGGTACACTTCAGTAGGAGTCTTTAAGGCCTTTTTTTTGATCAGGACTTGTACCAGAGCAATTTTTTAATATCTTGTGGCAACTTGATTTTTGTTCAGTTCATGCATTATTACACTAGGGTGTGTATTTCTACAAATACTTAAGTCCTTTAACTGGGATGTAAACCAGTTTGAGTGCCAGGAACGGTGGGATAATATTCCCTCAATTCTTTTTTATTTCTGGTACAGGAGACACAAACTATTGGGAATGTGGAAACAGAAAAGAAGTCAATTGGGGAAAAGAAATATTGATTGTTTTGGTGTTTTCCTAGTTAACTACAGGAGGTCAAATCCTAAATGTTGTTATAGGCCTCCTGGAGATAGGTACGTATGACATAGCTTTGTGGAGCGCTACTATTTAAGAGCTACGTTTAAACATGCAAATTTAATTGGATAAGGGTCTAAAATAGACAGTGATTCCTTATTACAACTAATATGTGTATTTATGTATATATGCCAAAGAAAAGCTCAACTTATGTCATTGTAACTAATTCATGATGAGTCCTATAAATGCAAAAAGATGAGATCTCGTGTTTGTGCATGAGATAATGTTAGCTGTATGTCAGCTTCAAAAACGAGATCATGAATGTCCCAACTTTTACTTTGTGTTATGATATATATTTTAAACTTAAGATGTTCCGCTTGAGCATAAAAAATCAAATTTATGCAAGATGCTGGGGAAGGCCATTCACCTTAAAGTAACTTTTCTATTAAAACATTTGATCTCAAAGCCAGGAGGATTCAGAAGGATCCTTTGATCGGTGAACCTGAACTAATTCTAGCATGTGTTGTTTACCAATTAATGCAGTCTTTTCCAGTTGGTTGCTTTGTGATTGGTTCACATTAATTATCATTGTGAGGTCATCTCTTTCAGTTCAAAATAGCTGTTTGTATCTTTAAGATCAAGCCAGAACCATGCTGTGAAAAATAAAAAATCAGAACAAGTATTTTTGTTTACTCCCATTTTTTTAGATGCAAAGAATAAAAGTATTTGTGAAGACGATATTGTATTTTATTTCAGCATCTAGTGCAGTGTTGAAAATTGGGGTATTATGAAGTGGTCTCCAATCTGGTATTCCCACACTATCTACTGCATGTTTGAACTGTGTGCTGTAACTAAGAACGGGGTGACTAATGGATATAATGGTCCTAGTATTCATTGTCAGTTCACATCTCCTGTACAAATTTTAAGTTACCAAATCAGTAGAAAAAAAATTATTAAAGAACAATTTGTATGATGTACTGGCAACTTCTTGATATCTACAACATGACTGTAGAAGATTACATTGAAAATTTAGATTTGTTGCTTCTCTGTCGACTAATGTTGAACAGTTCCACATTACTGTGCAATTGAATCTTTGTTTTGCCGAACCTACAAAAAAAAATTGCATTAGCCATCTTATATCATTATGTGAAGTTAGAGGTCTGGAACCAAGTTCTAAGCAGATTCCAAGGAATGGAGATAGCTGCTCTTTGTAAATGAATTAAGCCGTACAGAACTATTTTGTGTATAATTGTGAATTTGTAACCAAAGTGAAAAAAATTAAACAAGTATGAGGTTGTAGTCCATAATCTGTACTATATGCACTCCAACTTTGAGTTCAGTGTTTAAAGGTTTGTGCCTTAATTGGTTAGGAAAACTAGAGTAACGGGAGACATTTCAGTGTCACTATTAACCACAGTTTTATTTATCATGACTCTAAACTTGTCGAATGTCAGTGCACTGTTCTTCGCTGAAGTAAGAAATCTCTGCCAATGACATAATAGAGTTAGATTCTAGCTGTTCTGACTTGAGATAGCTTTGCGCAAGGATAATCAGATTGGGTTTAATTCCATCAGTACAGTCGTAAGTTCTTCACCAGAAACAGCTTGGATTCTCACAATCTCTTCTCTGTTCACATTCAATATGGCAAAAGTAAATCCACCATCAAACTAATCTTATTAAGGGAGTTCAGTTAGCTTTGGCTTTAAATTAGATTATATTCATCCTTAAGCTGCAGAAGACCTAGTCTTCAGCTTTGATCATTTGCTTGTGAATAGCTACAACGATTGGGCATTGGCTATTCCCAGCTGCGCAGCCCTCTGTTCATTCACATTGCTGCTTTTACTGCATGGTTGCTGTAGAGAAGCCTCGACTGATCAGCCTTATCCGGATGCGATTCTGTTTTATTCATCGCTTCTAAAAAGATGAAACTGAATAGGGGAAAATTGGTTGGCTTTGCCACAAGTTAGATTTGAAATAAAAGATATATCCAAGTAGGTTATCTTAGCCTGCCTTCGTAGCTTAACAATAAAATGTTATAATTTACACAAAATCTGTGATGCCCTTCATCTGACTTCAAAGCACTGAATCATTTGAGATGTAAATCTACTGATATTTCAACTATAGCATTGAGATATTTTAGAACATTGGCATAAAAGCTAAACTTGAAGCAAGGGAAAAATAAATGTCAGTTTTGAAAAGAAGGGCACAACATGCTATTAAATTCCTGGCTTTTATCCTCACAATTAAGGTCTCTCAAATAGCACTGTAGCTCAATAAAAGTGAAGAATGGACACTGAGTAACAAAAAAAAGGTTTTAGCATTATAGTAAACTTTAACTGCGGGGGTGTAAGGGAGCTGGAGAGAAGATCTCCTGTGTTCACTGCGTATAATGAAATAAACTTAATTAAAAGCCACATTTTATGAATGTTGTTACATAATCCTCAGAACATCATCCTCAGTGGTTATTGATGTAATATTCTAACTTGCATATGTGTATGCATATACCGTCTGGGCAATAATGTACGTTTAGCCAACCCGCCTAGCAGGAAACTGGGTGGATTGAATCAAATGCCCATTTTAAGCTCCTGTCTAATGATTGATTTGCATTGATTTCAGACAGTGTACTTTTGAGTTCTGGGTTCAGCCATTCTAGTCCTGTCGGTTTCCCACAGGTGGTTTAGGTTAAAATTAGCGCGATTATGTTTTGAAAGAGCATTCTGCTGTTCTGTTTGTCCCAGATGTAGCTGTTAACCAGTGCATAGATTTTACAGAATAATTTCACTATCTAATTATTATTTCCTAAAGCTGCTACAGCAACATTGACTATTTTCGTGCAGGTAATTTTTCATCTAAATATACATAACTCTCCCCAACACTTTTAACCAGTCTAACTGGGTGAATTGACATTTTTCCCTTCAAAACCACAGTGTCTCATTTGTTAGCTCAAATACTTGTAATTCAGCTGAAGTTACCATCCAACTGTAGCAGTGTTTGCTTAAATTTCTGAAGTTACAATTCATACAAATTTATGACCATACTGTTGTGATCCTTACTTGTGAAACCCTGTTAAACTTGATGATCACAGTACAGCTATAAATCAGTGAAGGGAAGATCAGGTTTGACAAATTCATTATAGTCATAGTCATAGTCATGCAGCACAGAAACGGATCCTTTGGTCCAACTCATCCGTGCCAACCAGACATCCTAATTTGACCTAGTCACATTTGCCAATATTTGGCCCCTATCCCTCTTAAACCCTGCCTATTCATATACCCATCCGCTGCCATCTTAAATGTTGTAAATGTACCCACCTTCACCACTTCTTCTGGCAGCTCGTTCCATACACACTGTACCCTCTGAATGAAATTGTTATCCCTCCAGTTCTCTTAAATTATTCCCCCCCCCGCCTCACTCTGAGCCAATGTCCTCTAGTTTTGGGCTTCCCCACCCAAGGAAAAAGACCTTGGATATTCACCCTTTCTATGCCCTTCATGACCTTTTAAACCTCTATAAGGTCACCCTACAGCCTCCTGTGCTCCAGGGGAACAATTCCCAGCCTATTTAGCCTCTGTCAATAACTCAAACCCTCCAGCCTTGGTACATTCTTGTAAATCTTTTTCTGCATCCTTTCAAGTTTAACAACATCCTTCCTATAGAAGGGCGACCAGAATTAAACACTGTATTCTGAAAGTGGCCTTACAGTCGCAACATGACATCCTAACTCCTATACGCAAATGTTCTGACCAATGAAGTCAAACATGCCATAGGTTGCCTTCACCATCCAGTCTACCTGCAAGTCCACCTTTAAGGACCTATGTACCTGTGCCCTAGGTCTCTTTATTCAGCAACACTCCCAGGGCCTTACCATGAACTGTCTAAGTCCTGCCCTGGTTTGCCTTACCAAAATGCAGCACCTCATTTGTCTAAATTAAACTCCATCTGCCGCTCCTCAGCCCATTGGCCCATCTGATCAAGGTCCCATTGTACTGTTATCACTGACCACTACTCCATCTATTTTGGTGTCATCAACAAACTTACTAACCATGCCTCCTATACTCACATCCAAATCATTTATATAAACTATGAAAAGCAGGAAACACGGCATCGATCATGCTCTTTGAGGAGGTAACAAACTGGATAGATGAAAGGAACCCAGTAGATGTACTATATTTGGATTTCCTTCAGGCATTTGAGATACTGTTTATAAGGCTTCATTATTTAGTAAGATGAGAGCCTAAAGATAGTATATTAACATGGTTGGGATATTGGCTAATTAATAGAAGACAGAGAATAAGCATAAGAGGCATTTTCAGGATGGCAACCTGTGTGTTAACAATTTGAATTAAGGGTGTGAATGTAGTGGCACCAAGTTTGCAACTGTCAAAAATATTTAGGAAGACAAGCATTGAGGATGACAGTCTACAAAGGCTTCCAGACATTGAGTGATTGGATGAATACTTGGCAAATGGAATACAGTATGGGATAATGTAAGATTACGCACTTTGGCAGAAAGACTAAAAGAGCTGCATGTTATTTAAATTTTGAAAGATGGCCGATGGCTCCAACACCGTGATTTGGGGCTTGCCATGTGTAAATCATAAAAATCTAGCATCCAAATTCAACAGGTAATGCAGAAGGAAAATGATCTTTATTTCAAAGGGACTGGAGTTTAAAAATCGGCAAGTCTTATTAAAACTATACAAGGCACTAGTCAACCTACACTGAAATATTGTGAATGGTTTTGACCCCTTTATTTAAGGGAGCATACTTTGACATTGGAGGCGTTCAGAAGACTCACTAGGTTGATGCCAAGTTTGAGGGGATTTTCTTATGAGGAGAGTTTGAGTAGGTTGGGCTTGTATTCATTGGTGCTCAAAAGAATCTGAGGAGATCTTGCCACCCAGAGCTGGTATTGAACCCAGGTGCCTCGTGCTGTGAGGCAGTAGTGCCAACCACTGAGCCACCATGCCACTGTGCACTTGAGAATGCAAACAGCCAGTGCATAAATGTGTTAAACAAGGCAGAGTGTCATGTTGAAGCAGTGTTGTGTCGTATCACAGGATAAATCTATCATTCTTCCATTACTCCACACTATGGTAATTCTGTGGATGGTATGAAATTCAATCTTGCTACCTGTCCATAGGGAGTTTGCATTGGACTGTGCCTGTAACAGTTGTGAAGTTTCGTGAAGTAGTTTTCACAACACCTTGTTGTACAAAAGTAGGTGGCCCAGTGAAATTGCCAGAAGGTAAGTTGATGAACAAGATTTGGACTCAAGCCATGCTACAATAGACAAAAAGGGTGTTTTAAGGCCCAAAAGGAAAGTAACTTGGAACAGCCTAAAAATAATCCAATTTCAGCACTGCAGGATGAAATACATTATTGTATTTTAATGATATGCATTTTCATAACTTTGCCAGTGGTGCAATTTTAAGTGTCAATAGTTTAGTTTGTTAGTACTGTTTCTGCACAAACCTCATACCAAAGTGGCTAAGCATGGTAATGTAGTCACAGATTTCAAAGATGCATCCTATCCCCAGAATCTGATTCATAAGATGTAAGAACAGAAATAGGACATTCACCCATCAAGTCTGATCTGCCATTGCATTAGATTATGACTGATCTGATAACCCTCAATTCTATGTTCAAGCCTTTTCTTCATAGCTCTTCATACCCTACCTAATTAGAAATTAATCTCTGCCACAGCCTCAACAGTAAATAATTCCACAGATTCACTACCTTCAAAGAAAAACTCTACTTCTCTCTTAAATTGGAGACCCCTAACTCTGATATTATGCGGTCTGGCACTAGACTCTCCCAGAAGGGGAAAGGAAAGGCGCAAACCTCTCCATATGTAGCCTGATAAGCCCCCTAAAGAGTCTTGTACCTTTCATTAACGTCTCCTTTGATTCTTCTAAATGCCAAGGAATACAAACCCAACCTTAAAATGTTTCATGGATGCTGTGTATACTGACCTGGCTTTAGACCCCATGGTGTGTGCCAATGCAAATAAATCTGAATTTTACACACATCCCAACTATAACGTATTTGAAATTACCTGAACTGGATTTAGGTAGTAAGAATCAGGCCACCTTGAGGCTATTTCTCAATCTAACAGGTATAAAGCAAATTTTAGTAGGACTCATTGGAGTTTTGATGTTAATCACTTATGTTAACAAAGGTTACTATGTGTAAGATGTTTAATACAGAAGTTTAACTGACCGTTTAGGTGCCAGTGAGTAACGTGCTCCTCTTTTCCCGTCCATGTTGTAACACAGCTCCACCAGTATAACTTTTTTCCCTGTATGCCACGTTTTTCTGTCAGTTGTCTTGAAATGAAATCCTGAATCAACCAACATTATGTGAAGCTCGACATTTGCACAATTATCCTATGTATTTTAATCCACCCTAGCTAATCGGGCTGCTCCATTTGACTTTGTCTATTAGTCCTAAATTTTCTAGGTCGAATCTATAACCTTGTCCCATTTAATTTCAACAGGGATTACATTTCCTTTACAAGACTTTCTAAGACCTAACAAGATGACATCTCGGGTAGTTGCATTATGGGTTGGGCCCAAGTTTGTGGAATAAAAGGAGTATTAGTAACATAAATACAAATTTGGCTGAGTGATAAGAAACAGCTTGCAGTAGCTAAAAGATGTTTTCTTGACTGGAGGAATGGTTGTAGCAAAATACCCCTGCAGTTAATGTTAGGATCCTTGACTTCTTGATACATAATACAGTAATCTCCCTGATATCCAGTACACGTGGAGAAGGGGACTGCCAGCTGGCTGAACCTGGCAGTTGCATGAGCAGTACTAGTGGTGGGTCAACCCATTGCTGCCACGAGGGGCATGCACATTTTAAGAGAGCAGCCGGGGCCACTCGTAAATAACGATATGTCTGGCCATGATAGGTGATTCTACATTTATCAAAAAGGTAAGCATTAAACTTGCTTCAATAAAGCATCTGATCCATCATGCCCTTCCAATTGCTGATTCCAGTTAAGTACCCGTTATCTGGATCCCAAGCATCTGGAATTCCCCTTTTGAATCTTGGATGTCAGTTGCATGAGAACTCCAGATGCTTATCGTCCGTATAATGGGAATTTTACTGTAATAACCTGAGCCGTGGTGTTCAGGGCACATTTTCAACATTGTGAATGATCTCAAACTTTTCAGTGCTTCCAAGTTTCATCAAGATGGTGTGGAACTTCGAAGATTGATGGAATGGATGGAAAACAGTAGATTTGTGAAACAATTTGATTGCAAAGAAAAATGTAAAAAATAGACCACAAATCTACAAGGGATACAGGAGCAGAGAGATCAGGGAGTATGTACCACTAAATCAATGAAGATGGCAGGACATGTTGAGAGACGAGTTAATAAGCATACAGATTTCCAGGCTTTAATAATGGAAGTATCTGGTATAAAAGCAGTGAAGTTATGTTAAATTTACATAGGACGCTGGTTTGACCTCAGGGTATTGTGTTTAGCTCTGGTCACCTCACTCTTGGCAAGATGCAGGGCAATAGTGAGTGCAAAAAATTCCCCAGAATGCTTTCAATGACTGGGGATGTAGATAGCTTGGAGGCATTAGTACCGCTCTCCTTTGAAAAGAGAAAGATGAGATCAAGTTTGATCATATTTGAAACTAAGGCGTCTATTGGAAGTAGATGAGGAAAAACCTTTCTGAATGATGGAAGGATCAAGGACAAGTGGAACTGATACAAGGTAGTTGATAAAAGAAGCAATGCCAACATGGAAAAAATATTTTTCATGTTGCCATTGCTTCTTTTATCAATTGCCTGATATCTAAATTGGTTAGAATCTTGAATGTGCTGCCTGTGTGTGTGGTGGAGGCAGGTTTAATCAGTGCATTGAATAGGGTATTGGATTGCTACCTGAAAAGGAGGAATGCCACAGGGAGAAGGCAGAGGAGTGCCACAGGTTGATTGCTCCTACGGAGAGCTAGTGCAGAATGACTGAGTGCCTCCTGTGCAATTAGATCTGTGATTCTGTGAAGTTTTTCTAGTCTTCATTCATGGCCTGATACCTGGTATCAGAGTTAATGCCTTTTCCTTGCACTGCCTCCAAATGTTGATTGTCTCTTGCTAACTAAAGCTTGATACGACACCCAAGATTTCATTACAATTTTCTTTGCTACAACATTAGCATACAAATCAATGTAGATTTGAAATTTGTTTGGTTTAGTTGATATGTTGTTGCAGACCAACTTTAGTATCCATTTCAACACTAGCTATGAAGCTTTTTCATGTCTTGCCTTTTATTCCTCTGTAATGCATTAGATCTGTATAAATCTGTCCTTTTTCTGTGCAACTTGCTCTGTAATTTCCAATTTGCATTTTCCAGATCCACTAACCATGCTCATTTGGTACCATTTTGCTTTAAGCTAACTGTATAAAGTTGAAACCTCCAAGTGATTTTTTTTTGTTGATTTTAGAAAGGGAAACTGTCGCTTTCGTAACTCTAGTAAAGCTGGATCTTGTTTCTCATGTGTTTACAACGTGAATAGAAATGCTATTAGCTCACTTCAATATTTTACTGGCTTGCTGTGAGAGCAGTTCTTTCAGAAAATTGTATCAATGTCAGCCCTTTATTGACTTGTAATCTCTTGATCTACCTAGCGCACGTATCGGATGCCAAAGGATATCCACGTTGAACCAGAAAAGTTTGCTGCAGAACTCATCAGTCGCCTGGAAAGTGTACTGCGAGAACGAGAGGCAGAGGAAAAGCTGGAAGAACGGCTAAAACGCGTAAGAGCGGTAAGTTTTGTGATGAGAATTTAAACCATAACATAAATGCATCTTAACTTATCAGACTAAAATGAAATCTTTAAATGCGTAAGGCAGTATTTGTCTGGCCTTCTCATTTGTTGCAGTGTATTTTATTCTTGTTTGTATAGTTTTGCTATGTGGCAACAGAGACCCTGATAACCAAAAATAAGGCAGAAGTAGTACAATTAGGAGATCCCCATGAAGTAATCTTGCACAAATTCATTCAAGATATCATATGTACACCTTTCAATACATTACATTAGCCTCCTCAGAGAACTTAAATATGCATACATTTATTTTTAAATCTGTGCATCCAGACTTAAATTACTTTTAATTTTAAAAACATATTAGTACAACCCATTATAAAACTTTTGCCATCAATATACAAGCTCCACTGACTCCTTTGATTTTCTTTTTAGCTTTCCAGCTGAAGAAGTTTGCCATGGCAATGACTGGTTGTTCAGGCAGCCTTCCTTTGTCCAAACTTCATAGTAACCAGCATGTACACCATCAGTAATAGGTGCCAGTCCTTCAAGTTTCTTGGCGCAGTTTAATCAGGTCTGTTTACTGACCAGTGTCCACAGCTTATCCAGATTTATAGTCAGGCAGAACAACTAATTCTCCTTGAGATGATAATGTTTCATGTCAGCTTTTCCAAAGAACCTGGATAATATCTATCAAGGTTGATTCTGTGATGGTGCATGCCACCAGCATTTCCACATCACCAGGATGTTTCCTGTGTTTACCAATTTGGCCATGACCATGGCTAACATGTCCTCTCAGCTTTCTATTTTTCTCAATCTGAATGGCATCTTGGGTGATAGAATTCTGAAAATTTGGCTATTTTTGCATTATGCACTTATGCTTCTAATGCATTGTAAACCATAGTAAGTTGTTTTACTCTGCCTGTTTTTCCATCTTCTTAAATTTATTCTTTTTCCATAATTGGCCTCTTTTAGTGAATGTAGTAGAACGGAAAGGCAATCTGTAAACTCTTCCCTATTCCACAAAGCACTGAATTGTTTGCATTGGTCAATATGTTCGTACTTCTGAAGCAACGGTGATTCCTGCCCATTTTCTCTTTCTCAAGGTGTTGTTTGAATGACTAATTGGTCTGAAATTACTGCTGCGGGTTCAGGTATTTCTTGGCAGCCATATTATGGCTATTTGGCCTAGTGAAATAAATCTGTGCAACTGTTTCAGTTTCTGTTTTTAGTAATCTTCAGGTGTTTTATCCCCTACATGAATAGTATAACTTAATTTTAAGATATGAGATAGTTTTTCTTAAGAATTCTTGAATGAAATGTTGATGTTCAGAATAATAAAGAATTCATTGGTGGTAACAATCTGTAGTGAAGCAGGTAACATTCAATTTATCATCACCAATAAGATGGGGGTAGAAGAAAGGTAGAAGGAAAATATCTTTGGGCAGTTTGTGATTAGGGGTTTTAAAACCATTTGTGATGCTTGCACACATCTTGCACAGTTCCGTGAAGTGCACAGTACGTTTGAGTAACATTAATATTTAGCTAGATATATCCTGAGATGTAGTTAGTAATTGATTTTAACTTACTTCTTTAATCAGGAAAGAGCCTGTAAGATAGTTCATGTGCATTTTGCTGCAAATAGCAATCTACTTACAAAATAGCAATATCTGTGGTTGGTGACTAGTCAAAAGATGCTAATATTCATCATTTGTAAACTGATCCTATAGTGCCATCTGCAGGCCTATCACATAATTTAGTATCACTTCCTCAATCATATTGCTTCCACAATTCACCACACTTGATCCATACTTGACTTTTTGTTTATTATCCAGTTATTAAGATCACTTTTATGTGGCACCTAAGACTTCAGTTATGACATCTCTGTTGCAGTAATTAGATATTCAAAGATAATGGCAGTTTTATGTCAGATTACAAATGTGTATCTAACATGGCAAGAAACTTTAAAACAAACTCAAAGAGAAAATGATTTAGTTTTACTTGAAGTATTTTTAGATTGTGGCTTAACGATTTATTTGACTGGTGTTTTGTACCTTTAAAATAGGCTATAGTCATATTGCCACTTTTAAAAAGGAGAAGTGAAGTCAAAGTGAGCATAGATCCCTCTGGGGAGATAGTTATGGGAAAGAAGAAAATGGCAGAGAAGTTAAAGAGATATTTTGCATCAGTCTTTACAGTGAAAGATACTTTGAACATCCACAACACTAAATAATACTAGAGGAATTAATTACTATCACCATCACTGGAAAAGTGATATTAGACAAACAAATGGGGCTAAAGGCAGATGAGACTGATGGTCCTAGTGGCTTGCATTCTAGGATCTTAAAAGAAGTAGCTGCAGAGATAGTGGAGGTATTGGTTCTAATTTTTCAACAATCCTTGGATTCAGAAGGAATACCAGAGGATTGAAAAACTACCAATGTGACACTCCTATTCAAAAGGGAGGGGCGGATGCAGGTAACAATAGTCCAATTAGCCTACCATCTATTGTTGGAAAACTGTCGGTATCAATTATTAAGGAAGTAGTAGCAGCATGTTTGGAAAATCATATTCTAATCAAGCAGAATCAAAATGACTTCACAGAAGGGAAATTATGTCTGACTAATACATTAGAGATTTTCAGAGAAGTCTCAAGCAGAATAGATAGAGGCCTGCTGGTAGATGTGTTGTATTTGGATTTCCAGAACACACTTGACAAGGTAGACTTTTGTGAGGTCAGTCATGAGGTAAGAACCCATGGTGTTGGGGGTAGAATATTGGCACGGACAGACAATTGGCTAATGGATATGAAAAAGCAAGTGGAGATAAGGGGTTCTGTTTCAGGTTGGTGACTTGTAATAAGTGGGGTTCCTCAAGGATCAGTGCTGGGACCACAACTGTTTACAATGTATGTTAATGACTTGGTGGAAGGAAATGAATGTACTGTAGTGAAATCTGCAAACAACACAAAAATAGGTTGAAAGACAAGTTGTAGGAGGGGTACAAACAGTTTATAGAGAGATAATGATAAGCAAGTGGGTAAAATATTGGCAACACTTTTAAAATGGTCTATAATCATATTGCCACTTCGACTTTGAGTAATTTACTTAGGATGGTTAGAAGTTCTCAGAAGTTGAAAATAAGACAACAAATAAGACTAAAAGAGAGATCAAAACCAGTTCTGTAGTATTGTATTATTATTGTATTACTTCAGGTGGAGTCAGTTGTAAAAGATGGATCTGAATGTTGGAGCAACCATTTAACAATATTGAGTACAAACTAAAAGTTAAAATATTTCTTTGATTTCTCTTGTAGGAGGAGGAAGGTGAGGATGCAGATGTTTCATCAGGTCCGTCTGTAGTTAGTCACAAACTGCCACCTGCCCAGGCTATGCACCACTTTAACTCTCGTTATTCTGAGATGGGCTGTGGCGGATTACAGGTGCGTGATGCTCATGAGGAGAATCCAGAATCCATTCTTGATGAACATGTCCAGCGAGTGATGAAGACTCCAGGTTGCCAGTCTCCAGGACCTGGAAGGCACTCTCCAAAGTCCCGATCTCCTGATGGTTTATCCAGTGGGAAGGCTACAAGTTTAATAGGAACGGTGCTACCTTCAGGACATAAACATGTGTCCAAGACTGGTGTGAAAGTAGAGGCTCCAAACATGTACCATCACAAACATGTTTACCACATCCACCATCACAATGGGATGAAACCAAAAGAACAAATTGAAGCAGAAGCCACACAAAGAGTCCAGAGTAACTTCTGGAATTCTGATTCACACCACTATGCAACAAAATCAAGGAACTATTCTGAAAGCATGGGCATGGCACCTAATTCAATGGAGTCTTTGAATTATGGGTAAGTGAAACCATTGCTCCATTGTTTTCCAGCTCCTAATGTTATAATGACTCCTCCTGAATGCTTACATAATGCTTCAGTTAGTAATTACATTACATAATCTTGCTTTGAAACCTTGTCGATGATCCAAGTTTGGTGTCTGGTCTGAGTTGAGTTCAATTACCGTAATTGAGATTAAAGTGGGTGTGCTACAGTTAATCTCAAAACTGATTAGGGGAGACTTTGGAAATGTAGCTAAAACGTTTGCTATTAATAAATATTCAGTCACCCTAGTTGAAGTGCACATGTGTAATACCTAGCGCAAGTATGCATTGTGAATAAGCTCAGTCTTGATTATCATAACAAGTTTCTGTACCTTCTGACCTGACCTGACCTGACCTGATTAGAAATCTGAAAACGTCGCTAACCTAGATACACAGATGTTTAAAACTACAGTTGTGGGTCTTGCCAGCTTTAAGTTGGAAGAAATTATGGCTCATCAAAGTCTTTGTTAGTTGGGAAGTTAGAAGATGTGCCAGCAGGTTTCCAGTTAATCAAAGATACTAAAGCAGAGCTTGACTCTCCTTCCTAGTGTAGAAGCTGCTTCCTAGTGTAGAAGATGCTTCCAAGATTCTTGCACGTAGATTATAAATGGGCCAGAAACCAAACATGGACTGGCATTTATACTCCGGATCTAGGACAGAGGCATGTTAATGGAGAAGTTTGAAGATGATCAAATGGTCAATGAAGTTAGCAAAGTGAACAGGACAGATCAGAGCTCTGTTAGGCAAACACTTGGCAAGTGATGGACAGCCAGAAGAGGCAGTGCTTGGGGGTTGGGTTTTGCACAAAAGGTTAATGTACTTATCACAGTGTTGTTCCAGTTGAGTACATAGGTTATTGGAGGGGGTCAGTTAGTCATTTGTCTTGTGATGCAGAATGATCCAGCAGCATAGCTTCATCTCCTGCATTGGCTGAAGTTAGCATGAAGGACCCTCCTCAGTTGTCTCAAGCGTGGTAACTCTCAGGTTAAATGACCTCCAATCATCTCTCTGATGAAAGAGCAGCCCTGTGGTCCTCTAGGACTATGGTGACTTTACCTTTGAGAGATTATTGATGCACAAGGGACTTATGTTTAAGGGGAGAAATTTTGGAGTTGTCTCCTTCTTTCATGATTTGTGGAGTGACAAGCAATTTTCACAAAGAATGGATGGTGCAATAGAATTAGTAACTGTTGTCCTCCAGTGTCAGGGAGGAAGTGTGGTACGGAACAATTGCAATATATTTGGATTCACAGTGACTCCAAAATGATGCATGTTAGAGGTCTGGAAATAAATCAAGGCTTTGCCTGAAACAGTGGGTGCATTCTTCGTGACTTCAGGTTAGAGTGACGTGCTGGGTACTGTATGGTGCGAGTTTTCGTAATCGTGACAAGTAAAATTTAATACAGACAAGTGCAAGGTGTTTCACATAGGAAGGACAATTGGACAACGTCTACTTCATCTACAAAATTTTGGCCCATTTACCTAATCTATGCATATCCATTTTTAAATTTCTTATTTCCTCATTGCAGCTTACTTTCCCACCTGATTTAGTGTCATCTGCAAACCCGGCTATAGTATATTCTATCCCTGCATCCAAGGATTTAATATAGATTTATTAAAATATTAAGGTTCAGGTTGTGAAGAGATCATGAAGAATTTTGTAACCTTGTTCAATGTATATGATCACTGAAGCAGCAATACCAAATTACCGTACATATTAAAAATAACTGAAAATCAGAACTTGTTACACTGAGGTACAGTAGCCACGTTTGGATAGAGAATATGGTCTCAATCAGATTGCCAAAATACAACAGAGCAGTGAATCTGGAGAATCTTTTTTCAGAAATCACTAAACCAATCCAATGCAGCACTAATCCCTAAAATCATTAGGTTGAATTAATACATCTGAGTTTATTTGCCCTTAAAAGAAGATTGAGCTGAAAATCTCAAGTATCGCAAGATAGTGAAAAGATTAAACAAAACATTACTTCAAATTAAGCCAAAAAGCAGTGAGATTCAGTATCCTAATTTAGGGCTAGAAAAATGTTCAAAATTAGGATTGATGAAATTCGTTTTCTTTCTTGCCTTGTGTGGCAATCTCTGGCCAAGTTCCAAATATTAACATTCACTACAGCTTCAGAATTGAACAGGCCAGCACTTCCAGAGAAACAATGACGCCTCTCCTGGATTTTTTTTTTTTAGAAGCTCAAAGCTGAGTTTTGGGACTTGAATAGGAAATTCCATGTCCAGCATTCAGGTCTTACTATTAACTTGGGAATTGCACAGGAGAATGGTCATATCTGTGAGATATACAGAATAAGTAAACTGTAAAACAGGTATGAGAATTTACAACAAAACTAAAGTGGATATTGTAGATGTTGGTCCCTCAGAAGATGAGACTGGAGATTTAATAGTGGAGAACACAGAAATAGCAGAGTCATTTTTCTTCAGTTTTCACAGTGGAGGACTCTAGTACCATGCCAATAGTAACAGGTAATGCAGAGGTTATAGCAGAACATACAACAAATATAATCGCAAGGGAAAAAGTCATGAGCAAATTATTGCAGTTGATGGCAGACAAGTCCCGAGGGTCCAATGGTCCATGGCCTAGGTTCTTAAAGGAATTGACAGCGGAGATTGTGGATCGATTGGTTGTAATATTCCAAAATTGCCTGAATGTGGGATAGGTTCCAGTGGTTTGGAAAAATGCTAATATAACACCTTTTAATCAAGAGAGGGAGACAGAAAGTGGGAAACTACAGACTAGTTAGTTTCACACGTTGGGGAATTATTAGAATCCATTTTTAAGGCAGTAATAACAGGACACTTGGTAAGCTAAAATACAATCCATCAAAGTCAGCATGGTTTTATGAGGGCTAAGTCATGTTTGACCAATTTGCTGTGGTTGTTTGAAGATGTATCAAGCCATTTGGATAATGGCGATACTGTAGATGTAGTATATTTGGATATCAGAAGGCATTTGATAAGATGTTGCACAAAAGATTCATGCAGAAGGTAAAATCACGTGGGATTAGGGGTAGTTTATTAGCTTGGATAGAGGATTTGCGAACCAACTGAAAATGGGTCTTTTTCTGGTTGGAAAGATGCAACTGCAGGGATGTCACAGGGTTTGGTCCTCGGGCCCCAACTATTTATAATTCATATTAATGCCCTTGATACAGGGATAGAATGTACTATAGCCAGGTTTGCAGATGACACGAAAGTAGGTGGGAAAGTAAGTTGCAATGAGGAAATAAAAAATTTTAAAATGGATGTGGATACATTAGGTAAATGGGCCAAAACTTTACAGATGAAGTTTAAGCTGGATAAGTATGAGGTTATCCATTTTAGAGGAATAGAAAGGCAACTTATAATTGAAATGGAGTGAAACGTCAGAGTGCCTCAGTGCAAAGGGAGATATAGGTGTCTTCATGCATGAATCACAGGGAACTAGTATGCAGGCACAGCAGGTAATAAGGAACGCAAATGGAACTGTGGTATTTATTGATAAGAGTAGGGTATGAAAAGAGAGAAGTATTGCTGCAACTGTACAAGGCATTAGTCAGACTGTACCTGGAGTATTCCATTACAACTTTGGTCCCCTTAGTTGTATAGTCGTATTGAAGGCAATTCAGAGGAGGTTCGTTTAGATTGATTTCAGAGATGAGGGATTTGTCTTAAGAGGAGATTAGGCGTTTACTGTCTGGTGTTTAAAAGAATGAGAGGAAATCTAATTGGAGGTATATGAGATGCTAAAAGAGATTGACACAGTCGATGACAAAAGAACATTTCCTCATGTAGAATGATCTAGACTAAGAGGTCATAGTTTTAGGATAAGGAGTAGCAGATTTAAAACAGATGAGAAATTATTTCTCTCAAAGGGACATAAATCTGTGGAATTCACTGCCCCGCAGTATAAGTTTGAGGGGGAGAAGGGGAAATTTTTACTTGTAATGGGTTGAAGGGTTATTGGGAGCGAACAGGAAAGTGGAGTTTAGGCCATGAATATATCAAATGGTGGAGCAGTCTCAAGTGGTTGAGTTGCCAACTTCAGTTCCTAGCTCTTATAAATTGTCGAATTCCCTTTTACAATATATCTATTAGAATGTGATAGAGTGATCGAACATTATTACCATGGTAACTTTCAGATGAGGTCCTGTCTGCCTGCCTGTTTGAATATTAGAGATCTTGTGTTATTTGAGGAAGTGTGATGTCTCTCAGTAACCTGGCCAATGTTGCTCCCTCAGCCAGTGTCACCAGAAAAAGATTATCTGATCATTTATTAATTTACTGATGAAATATTTGATGCCATGTTCCCCATAACGTAACTGAACTTCAAAAATAATTTACTGATTGTGAGGTGCTTTGGAATGTCATGAGAATATGAAAGACTCTCTGAATATTTTTCATAACAGAGCAGAAGGGATAGTCGTGGGGGTGGGAAGAGGACATAAGTTCTAGTTGTAAATGATTTTGATAAATCAGAGCTTGAAATTCAAGCATTCTCTGGTAGAATTTATTTCATAATGTCTTTGAAGAGAAACCGAGAAATGTTTTTACTGAATTTTAACCATTTTCTCCTAGTCTCTCTCATTTCACGGTGATTACTAGAGTTGGCATCACATTTTCATACATCAGTTAATACTTTCTTACTAAATTGATGTCAAGAAAATTTCATGCTCTTCTTTAGGAAGTTAGGAATATACATAAAGAGACCAATGGAATCCATCTGGCCTGTCAGTCTCTCCTGTCACAATCTTTACCTCTGCTAATATCTATCTAGTTCCTCCTTGTATTTGCTGATTGTATGTGTCTGTCCAGCTGGTCTATTCGATATATAAATACAGTCAGTTTAGAATAAATCTAAATCGTTAGTTCACCGTTTCACGTTAGCTTGAATGTTATAAAATGTAATGTAACTGCAAACTTTCAGATGTTCAATTTATTTCTACCTTTAACATTTCAGTCATATTTCCAGATTCTCTTTTTCCCTAGTGTAAAAATCTCAGTTCGTGGCCTTTTGTCATGCCTTGGGTATATAATTTAAGGTGTTAATTTGATTACCTTTTGTAGTCCCCTTTCTAATACCATAGTGTAGTAACAACAAGAATTTTACACATTAAGGCAAGGCTACAGCAGTGTTTCATTCAAATCCATCATCGCTTAGAGTCAGAGTCTTACGGCACAGAAACGAGCACTTTGGCCCAACTTGTCCATGCGACCAAGTTTCTATAAACTGAACTGGTCCTCTTTGCCTGCATTTGGCCCATATCCCTCTAAACCTTTCCCATCCATGTATGGGGCCAAATGTCTATCAAATGAATGTAATTGTATCCGCCTCTGGCAGCTCATTCCACATATGAACCGCCCTCTGTGTGAAAATGTTGCCCCTCCGGTCATTTTAAATATTTCCCCTCTCACTTTAAACCTATGCCATCTTGTTTTTGACTCCTCTATCCTAAAAAAAAGACAGTGTCTATTTACCTTATGTATGCCTCTCGTGATTTTATAAACCTCTATGAGGTCACCCCTCAGCCTCTTACACTCCAGGGAAAAAAGTCTCAGTTTATCCAGCCCCTCCTTATAACTCAAATCCTCCAGTCTTGGTAAAATCTTTGTAAATCTTTTTTGTGCCTTTTCCAGTTTAATAACATCTTTCCTATAGCAGGTCAACCAGAATTGTGTGAAGTACACATCTTAAATTGATCAGCGACTTAATCAATTTGGATAAATGCAACAGGTTGACAATTTGGACACCCTGAAGAAGGGAGTAATAAGCCAGCTTGATTTTGTCAAAAGGAATTCTATACCTGTCACATAAGGAACACTGTGACAAATTCAAGAATTTTGGTCCCGTTGTGCTTCTTAATTGCTGCTCCTCCCTGTATTCTCCAAAGATATTTTTGAGGAGGTGTTGATGGCAGTGTTGAACAGGATTGGAATAATACAGAAGAGAGGGAGAATTGGAGCAGTTCAAATATAAGGCACCTATCTTAATTTCATTCTGTCAGTAACAAAGGGAGGGAATTAATTTAACTTGTCAAAGTCACCAGTGTACCCAGGTCATTTTTTTAAAAATTTAAAATGTAAGCATTGTATACTATAATTGAGCGTTCTAATTCTATGAATATTTGACATCGATGAGCAACAAAAAAAAAATTCGATTAAGGTTGTTACAGTAGTGGAATCTGCCAATTTCTAATTATACTTGTTATAAGCACTCTGAAGCCAGTTAAAACACAGGTTTGGCTGTAGGATCTTTACTATTACCTTCACAAGTATGACATCGTTTATATTCTTCCCTTGGCCACATCCCAGCCTCTGTTCATCTGTCCATCACCACCTTCAGTGCCTCTAATGGTAAGTGCCAATTAGTGATAAATTAGGGATGGTGTTTGAACATAGCACATATACCAGTAAAGGCCCTTTAGCCCACGATGTTGTGCCAACCTATTATCCTACTCTAAGATCGAACTACCCTGCATACCCTTCATTTTATTATCATCCATGTGCCTATCCCAGAGTCACTTAAATGTCCCTAATGTATCTGATTCTATTGCCACTGCCGGCAGTGCATTCCATGCACCCACCGCTGTCTGTGCAAAGGACCTACCTCTGACATCTCCCCTATACCTTCCTCCATTCACCTTAAAATTATGCCCCCTCGTGATAGTCATTTACGCTCTGGGAAAAAGTCTCTCTAGCTATCCATTCTATGCCTCTCATCATCTTGTACACCTCTATCGAGTCACCTCTCATCTTCTTCACCCCCATGAGAAAAGCCCTGGCTCCCTCAACCTTTCCTCATAAGACCTGCCCTCCAGTCCAGGCAGCATCCCGGTAAATCTCCTTTGCACCCCCTCTAAAGCTTCCACATCATTCCTAATAATGAGACAACCAGACCTGAACACAGTATTCCAAGTGTGGTCTAACCAGGGTTTTATAGAGCTGCAGCATAATCTTGCGGCTCTTAAACTCAAACCCCTTGCCAATGAAAGCCAACACACCATACTTTCACCTTCTTTACAACCCTATCAACTTGGGTAGCAACTTTGAGGGATCTATGGACATGGACCCCAAGATCCCTCTGTTCCTCCACACTGCTAAGAATCCTGCCACCTTCCAAAATAAATTGCTTCTCACTTTTCCGGGCTGAATTCCATCTGCCGCTTCTTTGCCTAGCTTTGTGTCATCAGCAAACTTACTAACCCACCCTTCCACTTCCTCATCCAAGTTATTTATAAAGATCACATAGAGCAGAGGTCCCAAAACAGATCCCTGCAGAACACTACTGGTCATCGAGGTCCAGGCTGAATACTTGGCATCTACTACCACCGTCTGTCTTCTATTGGACAGCCAATTCTGTATCCAGACGGCCAAATTTCCCTGAATCCCATGCGTCCTTACTTTCCGAATGAGCCTGCCCTGGGGAACCATATCAAATGCCTTGCTAACATCCATATATGCCACATCCACTGCTCTACCTTCATCAATGTGTTTTGCCACATCCTCAAAGAATTCAGTGAGGCTTATGAGGCATAACCTCACAAAGCCATTCTGACTATTTCTAATCAAACTATGCTTTTCCAAATAGTATTTATGATTATCTCTCAAAATCCTGTCCAATAATTTGCCCACCACGGAAGTAAGACTGACATTTGCTATTGGATTGAAACTATTCAGTCTTCTGTTACCAGTTCCTTCCAAGGTGAAACCACAGCCCAAAGTGAAGCACCAGTAAGTCTCTTAAACCATTGGACTACTCAGTGCAGTGAACATGGTTTTATAGATATGGTCAATAAATTTTTGTTGTCAAAGATCATCTGAATTCGTGCCAAAATGCAATTAAGTGGCTGTTGTTATTATTTGTGGAGACAAGTACTTGATGTTTTCTTTTAAATGTTCTAAACTGAGCAGTTGTACTACCACTGAAACTTCTAAAATACTGATTAATTTGAATATTGTGGTGCAGTGGTAAAGTCAACACACTGTCGAGACGAAATACTAAAAAGACTGAACCAGGAAAGGCAGACGCTGTGAGCTATGAAACCCCTGCTCCTCCAGAGGATATGGAGCGGAATCAGAAGATTATGCAATGGATAATTGAAGGAGAGAAGGAAATTCACAGGCACAAAAAGGCTCCACATAAGTAAGAGAACATTTTTATGCTTGACCAAATGCTGCTGCTCCTCTGCGTGCTTTTTCTATATATTTGAAATCATAATATTGTGTATTACTTAATATTTTAATCTCGCCTGTGAATCCTTTTCAACGTTTGTATTTTTTTCTCACTGACCTCAAAGATTCCATAAAGAAATCCCCAAAAGTGATTTTTTTCCTCCTAATTGTGACAGAGCTAACAATTACTATGACTTACAAGTATGTCACATTTTTCAAGTTTAAAAATCCCAGAGATTATGATGAAATAACTCAATATGGACCAAAATTCCTCATTCTACTGTGTACATTCTGATTTTTGCAAAGCTAAATTAATTACATATATTCCTCCTCTTTTGGTACAGTTTGATCGGGGCTAAGAAACAACCTAGTCATGATACTAGACCAAGTTCAATTGAAAGGCCAGGAGCTGTTCACCCATGGGTCAGTGCACAACTGCGAAATCCTGTCCAACCGTCACACCCGTTCATTCAGGATCCAACCATGCCACCTAATCCAGCACCGAACCCTCTGACTCAACTGGAAGAAGCACGCAGACGACTTGAAGAAGAGGAAAAGAAGAGTGGCAAACTACAGTCCAAGCAAAGGTGAGGAGAATTAACTACATTCCGCTTTTGCTTTGTCAAAGGTTTTATATCTGATCTGACTACATTTGCTTAGATTCGGGTGCTGAAAAGTTCAGTATCACGAACTGCAAGTAGGGAAAAACGTTTTTACTTTAACAAATTAATTTCCTCTTAATTTTGAAAGTTTATTATTTCCACTGTTAGGACTGTCAGGTGCGAGTAGCTCACATTGAATCAAATCACAGATTCCCAATATCGTTTCCCTTTTTAGGAAGAGCCTGGCTTTTGCAGGGCAATTTATTTTTTGCCATGTGGAAAATACGCTTCCTAAATCATCATCACATTCTAAATTAGTATAACGTTTGCACTGAGGATTTCTCAGGATATGGGTTTCAGAACTTTGGAACTCTTGCCATTTGTAAATATTCAATGGTAAAATAAAACATGGCTAATTTTGGTTTTGCACTGTGCACCATTGCACTCCATTTCAGTTGTAATATGTGTCAATTATGTTGCCACAGGTTATCAGAGAACATACTTTTTAAATGTGATGATCTACCAAAATATTTAAACTGCCTCAGATATGCAGTCAGATCAAACAGGTCAATTCTTCTGGATTCATATGTGTAATTCTAAACTGTTTCCTTGCAATCCACCCTTTTTAGTATGTGTTTTCACTACTTAACGGCAATGTACATTCTGTTGGTATGATGAGGCTGATGAGAAAGATTCTTAGAAGCTACTTAAGCTTTGAAATTACAAAAATCCTTAAAACAACACAGCAACTTATTGTGCAGTGCAGTAACTCATAATATATACACTAAATGACACATTTGCAGATATGTTTTATCAAAACCTAAATTAGAAATGAAAATAAATTATTTTATTAATTTCTATAATTTTGATCAGGTGCAGGTTTAAGTAAATTATTGCAACATTTAGAAAGAAATAACCCATTTCATTTCAATAAAGTATATATTGTAATAAGTTAATACTTATTACTGGATTATGTGGCCAAAAAATGCTTAATTATTGGTGATCATATGCATTGAACATAGTATTTTAAGAGTGTTTGATCTGTATCAAATTAAAATTCTAACTTGTAATAGATCTGTGGGGGTATATGTCTTATCAGGGCATACCTAGAATTAACTCATTGTTTTCCAGAGATTACACATGATGTTTCTGTGTACAATGTTAATAATCCATGGAAATCACTTAATGAGTTGCCTCTTTGCTGTTTTCTTACTCATTCACGTATCCCATTTGATGTCTGTTTAGGCAGAAACTTTGAAATCAAGACTAAAGCCTAAAACAATATCATATAGACAAGAAGATAATCCCATAATATAAAATGAAACATGAGTGCTGTCTCTGAGTAAGGCAGCAGATAAAGCATGCACTGAGTTTGTAGCATTGGCTGTTAATGAGAGAGGAGGTGGCAGACAGGTAGCTGGAGTAGAGCATTCTAATTCCTAGGATTATTTCCATGACACTGCAGGTATGTGCAAGAGGTTATCCAACGGGGTCGCACTTCTATCAGGCCTGCATGCATTCCGGTGCTGAATGTGGTACCAGCCGTCTCCGACATGGATCTCTCTGAGTCAGAGTACGTCCCAATGCTGTTGATGCATTCTCTGTCATCCTAGGTTTAGACTTTAGTTTGCACATAGGCTTTAGATTTTTAATTGCACTGAATTTTAACTAACTATGTCTGAAGTATATTATTCATATTAACATTATTAATTTTTTTGTTTTGGATGTCGTCATAATCAATTTTTGACAACCTAAGTATTCGCTAACTCCATGCATATTTGACTGACATTAGATTTATTGCTGTAAAATTCCATCAGACATTTCCATCTCTGAATCTCACAGCTGCATAGGAGGAAATTGAATGAGAATGATACTTTAGGTGTAGTATCCTCTGTTGCAGTTCACATAATCAGTTATGCCTGTAATCTCATCTTCTAGAAACAAATTAGTAACTGCATCATGCCAGTAAGCTTAGTTTGCTGTGGCGATAAAAAAAATGCTTCTAATCTTAAGTTTACTGGCATGATTAAAGAAAATGCTGCAGTTTGATTTCAAACGACATTTGGCTACATTTACGTAACTGCTTGAGAGTATCTAAATAAAAGCTGTATCGAAGAAGGTAAGTGTGTGCAATATTTCCCATGCTAGAGGTTTTCCGTCTCATGAATAATCTTGATTATCAAGAATATTTACAGTACAAAGCAGTCAATTATCAAGCTTGCATTGCATCGACGCCACTTACTATTTCCATTTGTTGCAGATTACATGGGCCTGTATCAGTGTGGATTTTAAGCTGTATAGCGCACAACAGCGCACAGCTGTTACATCAACTACTTATCAGAAGTAGTAACAAACGAATGCATAATAACATCAGTTGGTTTGACTGTTACATAGTTGTTGCCAAAACATCATTTATAATCTGGACACTTATTTATAAATGTGACAAATTAGAAATGATTCAGACTTATCATTTTAAGGTTTTAATTTTTGCACAGTTTCCAGTGTAATCAATGGCTTCATTAATCCTTCCAATCTAATTAGAGAAGCTTAAATTTTATTTTCATTGTATAATTACAATTGTTAACACGTTTGAATGTTAATCTTGCCTTGTATCACAATAGATTTTAATAACTTTAAATGTTTTTCTTTGATAGTTAAACTCCACATTAATGTCTGTTGAGATTTCCTGTTCAAATCAATTTTCCAATCCTGTGCTTGGAGTGGATTTCAATACCTACTTTAGTATTGTTATGCGTCAGTCCACAAGGGACGCGCATTGAGGCAAAATAAACTCTAGCTCGTTATTACTTTTTCTCCATGAAGAACTCGTATTGTTGAGATGATTGATCTTTATTCCACTTTTTTATTACAGTTTTGTAACACTGACTGCTTTGGGTTCAATTATGTCTTACTATAATTTGGAAACCGTGGTTACAAGTGGAACTGAAATGTCGACAGTGACCATTTTATAATCCTTAGCTCAGTTAGCAATATCCTTTTGATCAACTTTCACGGGTGTACAATGCATTAGTTGATGTATAGTTCATTTATTTGACTCGCAGATACTTTCTTAATTCCAAGTTGTTCTTTGTGGGGAATAGTGGAGCAGCCGGGCTGTTGGAGAGCCACGTAATGGAAGAGGGCACTCATTGATATTTAACAAATGAATATAAAACCAGACAATGCACTTCAGACAGATTCTGTTAAGTTTTAGCATTACTGTGATGTATTTTCTGTAGTCAGATTGAGCCCTTCATCTGCCAACTTGCATATGGAGTAATTCTCGAGGACCACCTTCAGACATAGAATCTTAGTGACAAAGGTTGCCATTTGGCCCCTCGGGTCTATTCTAGCCATGTCAGTTTTTAATGGGGATTGTTCAGTTATTAAGAAAGAACTTCAATTGTCTAAACGTTATATTATTAGCTCAATGCATTTAAAGTTAAATTCAAATCAACTTCCTTAAAAATTATAAAAATGAACTTGAATAATCACAAATCTTTCTCATGAGGACCAGATATTTTAGAACACAAATCATTTTGAAGTGTTAGAATAACCAGATATTTCAGTGAAGTCAGTAATTTTTGTTAATTTAGTCGTCTAACATATTCTTATTAATTGGAATTATTTATTTATTTACTTACTTTTTTGGTTTGTTTAGTAAAACAGAAAAAGTGCTGATTCTTTCCTCAATTCAATCTTACTTTTGCAGACATTTTACCAATATTTGGTTGTATGATGAAGTAAAAAAACTCAACATGATAACTTTCCATTATAGGCATAAACCTCAAAAGAAGTCAGCAAATGGTGTATCCCAGCCTGCTGATAACATTGTGGTGGCATACTACTTCTGTGGGGAGCCAATTCCATACAGGACATCCGTTAAAGGACGCGTGGTCACATTGGGACAGTTCAAGGAACTGTTGACTAAGAAAGGGAATTACAGGTATGTAAGTCCAGCTTAAAATTTCTACTGCAGTGAAGATAAATTGGCCAAGCGCTGAACAGTAAGGTTTAAAACAACTTTAATTGAGAAGACTGTTACAAGATAAATAACTACGTGGGAACAGAAGAAATTGAATTACCATTTTAATAAAAAGCAATGATTTTATGCAGAAATGCATTAAACATTATGACTGGTATTTTGTAGGGCCAACAATGGTCTCGCCCATCAGTTTGGAGAGGTGGCATTGAGCTCCCGTTAGTTTTGAATGGAAGGCCAAACAGAATTGAGTGCCCCTAATTGGTCACCGTTGGACTTTGTCCTCCAGTTGAGGTCCCTGGCAATATATGTCCTGCCTGACAAAAACTGTGGCATCTCCTTATTTATGCCAGCAGGAGCTAAGGCTCCTGGCAGCACTGTACCTACCTGAGGCCACAGGAGAGTGAAGGAAGGATGGGGAGTGGCTTGTAGTTAGCTGGGGAAAGGGATGGGGTTGCAGCACAGGTGACCAGCAATGGGAACAAGACCCCTTGTTGGATCCTGGATCCTCCAATTATGTGATAGGTACCTGATAACAAGAGACTGCCTCCTCAGGAGTCATGGGAAAACCTGACAGGCTTCGCTGGATGGCCTTCTATTGGCATGGGAGACGTACTGTTGCCATTTAATCAGGATAATTTATTCATTGAGGAGCCAAATCAACATTCTACTGCTGACATCCAAAAACCTGCACCAATCCATTCATCTTCCAACTTAAATCCAGGAAGGTTTTCCCACGCTGAGAAGATTGATGCCATGCCTGTCTAACAATTAAGTAAGCTCAGCTGCCATGGTTCTTGCTACGACTGGCTGTGTAAATTCCCAAACCAGGACTTGGGTTGTTTGAATATCCTTTCAGATCATTGTTGAGAACTTGCTGATTGAAGTTTTTTATGAGGCTGTCCATTTATTATGGGCTTTTTGCTTAAAGAAAGTGATGTCCTTACTACTATTTTAAGGCAAAGTTTCTGGAACTTGTGACCTTATTTTTAATTCACTTTACGGGATGTGGGTGTCACTGGCTGGCCACCATGTATTGCCCTGTCTCTAGCTGCCCTTGAGAAGGTTGTGGTGGTGAGCTGCCTTGAACCAGTACAGTCCACCTGATGTGGTTGACCCACAATGTCATTAGGGTGTAAATTCCTGGATTTTGACCCAACGACAGTTAAGGAGTGGTTATATATTTCCAAGTCAGGATGGTGAATGTCTTGAAGGGGATCATGAAGATGGTAGTGTTCCCATGTATCTGCTGCCGTTGTCCTTCTAGGTGGAAGTGGTCATGGGATTGGAAGATGCTGTCTGAGGATGTTTGGTGAATTTCTACAGTGCATCTTATAAATAGTACACACTGCTACTACTGAGCATCAGTGGTGGGAGGAGTGGATGCTTGCAGATGCAGTGCCAGACAAATGGGCTTTGTCCTGGATGGTGTCAAGCATCTTGAGTGTAGTTTGAACTGCATTTGTCCAGGCCAGTGGGAGTATTCCATCAAATTTTTGACTTGTGCCTTGTAGATGGTGGACAGGCTTTGGTGAGTCAGATGAGTTACTCGCCGCAGTATTCCTAATCTCTGACCTGCTGTTGTACCCATTGCATTTATGTGGTGAGTCCAGTTGAGTTTCTGATCAATGATAACTCCCAGCATGTTGACAGTGGGGAGGTCAGTGATGGTAACACCATTGAATGTCAAGGGGCGGTGGTTACATTGTCTCTTGTTGGTGATGGTCATAGCCTGGCATTTGCGTGGCATGAATGTTATTTGCCATTTGTCAGCCCAAGCCTGGATATTGTCCAGATCATGTTGCATTTGGACATGGACTGCTTCAGTGTCTGAGGAGTTGCAAATGGTGCTGAATATTATGCAATCATCAGCGAACATCCCCACTTCTGACCTTCTAATGAAGCAGCTGAAGATGGTTGGGCCTAAGACACTTCTCTGAGGATCTCCTGCAGAGATATCCTGGAGCTGAGATGATTGACTCCCAACAACCATAACCAACTTCCTACGTGTCAGGTGTGACTCTAACCACTGGAGAGTTTTTTCCCCACTACCTACTGATTCCAGTTTTGCTAGGGCTCCGTGATGCCACACTCAGTCAAACGAAGCCTTGATATCACAGACTGTCACTCTCACCTCACCTCTGAAATTCAACTTGTCATGTTCGGACCAAGGCTGCAATGAGGTCAGGAGCTGAGTGGCCCTGGTGGAACCCAGACTGGGCGTCACTGACCAGGTGCTGCATGATAGCCTGTTGATGATACCTTCCATCACTTTTTACTGATGATTGAGAGCAGACTGATGGGGCAGTAATTGGCTCGGTTGGATTTGTCCTGCTTTTTATGTACAGGACATACTTAGGCAAGTTTCCACATTATCAGGTAGATGCCAGTGTTGTAACTGTATTGGAACAGCTTGGCTAGGGGAAAAGCAAGTTCTAGAGCACAAGTATTCAATACAATTGCTGGAATGTTGTCAGGGCCCATAGATTTTGCAGTATCCAGTGCCTCCAACCATTTCTTGATATCATGTGGAGGGAATCGACTTGGCTGAAGACTGGTATCTGTAATGCTGGGGGCCACTGCAGGATGCTGAGAAGGATCATCCCACTAAGGAATTCTGGCTGAAGATTGCTGTGAATACTTCAGCCTTATCTTTTGCACTGATGTGCTGGGCTCCTCCATCATTGAGGATGGGGATATTTGTGGAGCCGCCTCCTCTAGTGAGTTGTTTAATTGTCCACCACCATTCATGACTGGATGTGGCAGGACTGCAGAGCTTAGATCTGATCCATTGGTTGCGGGATCGCTTGTCTCTGTCTATCACTTGCTGCTTCTGCTGTTTGGCGTGCTGTTAGCCCTTTAATGGTAGCTTCACAAGGTTGACACCTCATCTTCAGGTATGTCTGGTGCTGCTCCTGGCATGCCCTCCACTGAACCAGGGTTAATCTCCTGGTTTGATGGCAATGCTTGAATGGAGCATATGCCAGACTATGAGGTTACACCTGGAGTACAGTTCTGCTGCTGTTGATGGCCCACAATACCTCATGGATGCCCAGTCTTGAGTTGCTAGATCTGTTCAAAGTCTGTCCCACTTAGCACAATGATAGTGCCACATAGCACGGTGGAGATTATTCTCAATGTGAAGGCAGGACTTTGTCTCCACAAGGTCTGTGCGATGGTCACTCTTACCGATACTGTCGTGGACTGATGCATCTGTAGCTGGCAGATTGGTGAGAATGAGGTCAAGTATCTTTTTCCCTCTTGTTGGTTCCCTCACCACCTGCCACAGACCCAGTCCAGCAATTATATCTTTTGGGACCTGACAAGCTCGATCAGTAGTACTGCTGTCGAGCCATACTTGGTAGTAGGCATTGAAATCCACCACCTAGAGTACATTTTGTGCCCTTGCCATCCTCCATGCTTCCTCCAAGTGTTGTTCAACATGAAGGCATACCAATCCATCAGCTGGGGGAGGACGGTATGTCGTGATCAGCGGGAGGTTTCCTTGGCCATGTTTAATCTGAAGCCATGAGACTGCATGAGGTCTGGAGTCAATGTTGAACTCCCACAGCAATTCCATCCCAACTGTATACTACTGTGTCACCACTTCTGCTGGGTCTGTCCTGTCAGTGAGACAGGACATATCCAGGGATGATGGTGACAGTGTCTGCAATATTGTAAGATATGATTCCATGAGTATGACTAGCCAGGCTGTTGCTTGACTAGTCTGTGAAACAGCTCTTCCAATTTTGGCACTAATCCCCAGATGTTAGTGAGGAGGACTTTGCAATGTCGTCAGGGCTCTCAGCCATTGTCTTTTCTGGTGCTTAGGTTGATGCCTGGCGATCCATCCGGTTTCATTTCTTTGAGACTTTGTAGTGATTTAGTTCAACTGAATGGCTTACTGGGTCATTTTGGAGCACAATTGAGAGTCAACCGCATTGCTGTGGGTTTGGAGTCACATGTCACCCAGACCAGATGAGGAAGGTAGACATCTCTGAAGAACATTAGTGAACCAGATGTGTCTTTCTGACAATTGATATGGTTTCATGGTCATCAATGGATTCTTAATTCCAGATTTTTTAAACTGGATTCAAATTCCACCATCTGCCATGGCAGAATTCGAACCTGGGTCTCCAGAACATTATCTAAGTGCCTGGATTAATTGCCTAGTAGTATTACCGCTGGACTGTAACCTTCCGCATGTGCAGCTCAGAAGCCCTGATCATCTGGCACTTCTAAACAACTCCGTTCAATTTGCCCATATTTATTTGCAAGTTGGCATATTGTGCTTGATTTCACGTATTGCCAATTTTGTGAAGGCTTATTTTATATTTTTGCCTGGTTGTAGTTAAATACAAAATATTTAAATCAGAACCACAAAAACATGTTTTTCAGTAGTTAAGCAAATTTATGGGAGTAGTGATTTCACTTTGAATAAAACAAGAAGAAAACTGGAAATCTGGGACAAAAGCTGAAATTGCTAGAGGAAACTCAAGTCTGGCAGCATCTGTGGAGAGAAAGCAGAGTTAATGTTCAATGACCGTTCTTCAGAACTGATAGCTAGAAAAGGTGATATATATTTCACAAACAGGGGGTTGATGTTAGGGGGGTAGGAGTGAGTGGAAAGAGAGAGGTGAAGCCTAGATAGAGAGAATGAGAGTTAGCAAGTCAAAGGGAAGGGTTGATACCCTGCCAGGGAGAAAGAAATGCTGATAATGGTGTGATGGAACAGACCATGCACCTTCAAATTATAATCAGAAGATTGCCTCGACTGTAACTTTTTTTTCTTACTTTAAAGAGAAGTGTAAGGTGTTGCATTCCAGATGCAGTTTGATTGGTCAAACTGCTAGGTGTTAAGCAAAACACACTTTATTTTTACGCTACCATTAAAATATAAAATAAAATAAAAGAATCGGCAAAACTGTAACTCTATTGGAATGCTTAACAAAATAATAATTTATTATTACTAATTAACTGTTCTAATATAGTAACATTCTATAAACATGACCTTGGCAAAAGGCAAAATTCAGTAACATTGTCTCACAGGCAATTCTGTGGTGCAGAGAAAATATCAAGGGAAAACATGTGTGCGTGTAGACAGGAGCGATGCACTGCAGCTTCCACATCCAGCATCAAGACCCCAGCAACAGCAATTGAAAAACTTAAACTAAGCATCCTGGCTCTTTGGAAGCTTCACCCCACCCATTCTGGCTGCTTCTAATGTTCCAACATTAGATTTAAAAGCCCCAAGGCCTCCCAAGATGTTTAGTTTCTGGACTTTGAAGCAGACCAATCGGCACCTCTGATCTCAGCGTTCTTCATTGGAAAAAAAACCAGGACAGAATATACTTAAAGCCATAGTATCATCACAGTGGGGACCATAAGGAGGTGAAAATGGATTGGCTGTGCTGGAAGCATCCTGACAGGACCTGGGGTATTGGGGGTGGGTAAAGGAAATGGAAGAAGGCGTTCAGGTTCTAAAATTATTGAACTCTATTGAGTCCTGAAGGCTGCATGGTCCCCAAGCACAAATAATTTGCTGTTTTTTCAGCTTGCACTGAGCCTGACTGGAGCACTGCGACAGACCCAAAACAGAAATATTGGCCAGGGAACACAGTGCTTTGTTGAAGTGACAGGCAACTGGACACTAAGTGTCATTTTTGTGGACACCAATCTGAGGTTTGGCTCAAGTTCTTAATTGGTTGATTTGACTTAATTTGTTAGAAACTAAGTAGTAGGAGGGGCAGAGAGTTTAATTTGAATAAATGAGAGATGTTCCATTTTGATAAATCAAAGCAGGACTTACGCACTTAATAATGGCGTCCTGGTGAGTGTTGCTGAACAAAAAGACCTTGGAGTGCAGGTTCATAGTTCCTTTGAAGGTAGATCACAAGATAGTGAAGAAAGTGTTTGGTACACTTGCCTTTATTGGTCAAGTTGCATTGAGTATAGGAGTTGGGATGAATCCACTTTTGGCATACTGCATTCAGTTCTGTTCTCCTTGCTATTGAAAAGATGTTGTTAAACTTGAAAGGGTTCAGAAAAGATTTACAAGGATTTTGCCAGGGTTGGAGGGTTTGAGCTATAGGGAGAGGCTGAATAGGCTGGGGCTATTTTCCCTGGAGTGTTGGAGGCTGAGGGGTGATGTTATAGAGATTTATAAAATCATGAGGATCATGGATAGGATGAATAGCCAAGGCCTTTTTTTTTCAGGGTAGGGTAATCCAAAACTAGAGGGCATAGCTTTAAGATGAGAGGGGAGAGAGTTAAAAGGGACTTAAGGGGCAACTTTTCCATGCAGAGGATAGTGCATGTATGGAATGAATTGCCAGAGGAGGTGGTGGAGTCTGGAAAAATTACAACATTTAAAAGGCATCTGATGTATACGTGAATAGGAAGGGTTTAGAGGGGTATGGGACAAATGGGACTAATTTAGTTTGGAATATCTGGTTGGCGTGGACAAGTTGAACTGAAGGGTCTATTTCCATGCTGCACAACCCTGTGACTAAGTAGGTCTGTTCCACCATTGCAGAATTTTAATATATCAGATGAGAGAATGAGAAGGTTTACAGGGTCTGTAATCTCCACAGAATCCATTTCTAATCAGTCTTTCTTTGCATAACCACAAAAGAAAGTTGCCTACCTGTTTTCTGCCTGGGGTAGTTTATGAATCAGAAGTACTTAACCTAAGAGAAATTTTTAAATTGATGCCAACTGTTACTGAACACTGACTATTTTTAAACTGCTCTCTTTGTCAATTTTGTATAAAAGAGTATGCTTTTAAACTTGTCAACTTTGAAATTCATCCAGTTACTAGTGCTATTAAATGTTAAATTAAGAAATTGTTTTTCTGTTTTGCAGGTATTATTTCAAGAAAGTAAGTGACGAGTTTGATTGTGGGGTGGTATTTGAAGAGGTGCGTGATGAGGAAGCAATTCTGCCAATTTTTGAAGAGAAAATTATTGGAAAGGTGGAAAAAATTGACTAAGTGCAAGATGGCCATGAAGAGGAGTCTGTTATGGTACAAGAGAAGTTTCAGCTGCTTGGAGTACTTCAAATTGCTTTACCGGGGGTCATGGTTGTTAACTGTGGAAATGCATCATGCTGACATTATAAAGGCTTCCAACTCTCCACAGGGATATTTTGCAACTGCTCATTACAGCAGAAAAAATGGTGCTTTCAACACCAAGGTCTGCCATGGCAGTCCTTTGATGGGAATGTTTGCAGCATTATCTTCTCTTTATCAGTATATTTCAAACACTAAGTGTAATGTAGCATTGTAAAATTGTATTAGAAATTGTAATATGAAACTGTTTACTAAAGCTGCATATTTTTGATATAATGTAATCTGAGGAAAATAGCATTTTTAATGTAACAGTGCTCTTATGTTATTTTAAAACATACATACAGGTACTTGAGCTCACCAAATGTGTACAGCCATCTGTAATAATAGGTATTTGGTCCATATTTCAAACCATTGATAATTGTTTCTCCACTTTAGATTGGATGATTATCACTGATTCTGTTGTCTTATCAGGACAAAATGTCCATCAAGAAAGTTTACATAGGCCACCTTGCAAATACTGCTGTATAGGCCTTTTCGTATGAAAATGTTGCACAATTTAGTTAAACCCAACATAGAGTGGGATTATGTATGTTGAAAGTGATTGACTGGTATTAATTCCCCACCCACTACTAGCACTTATTACAGTGATGCTGCTTTCCAGTTTCTGCACATTATGGCACACAGATCTGGTTTGAAAATAGGAACTCTTAAATCCTAGCTACTAAGTCCAAAGCGATAGGAAAATCTGGCTTGGAATGCCATTTCACAATATTACATATTGTGCTGCTGCTGTTGAAGCTGATGGAACACTGTGCCTATATTGCAATGGATTGATTTGCAAACCTTAGCACCTTTCAAGTCTTGGGTAATAACTTTGTCAATCATCAACTTCGAATCGGATTCAAACTCTAAAATTGGAATATTTTACACTTAACAATTCTCAAAATTTATCCAGCATGAAACTGATATTGCAATAGTCAACAACACTGTAATTTTTTAGTTTGAAACCATCATTCATGTTAGTGTTAAGCATGCAACTTGCAATGTAAATGATATGCTGCTTTTCCATTGCCAAGCTAATACAGGTGCATACAGAGTTTAAATTTAATCAATATTTGTACACTATTCAGTTCAAAATATCCAGGTAAAGAAGTTTCAACTTGTTCCATAAAAGGCACCAATTTTTTTGTTTAATTTGAAGCAGATCCAAATACATATTTGTTTTCCTGCAAACTGTAATTTTGTTTTATATTGACTTCAGTTTAGTGGTCCTAGAATTGTTTTTGGAGAAATCATGAATTTTAAGTATTTTTCAAGATTTGGTGGGGGTCTGAATATAACGCCATTCTCATTGCAACTGACCACTCAGCTTATTCTTCATGAAGTACATAATGTCTTACAGCTAGCTCAATAAATCATAAATAACCCACACCCAGAATGTCTTTGTCTATGCAAACTTTGAACTGGAAACATCCTTTAAATTATGTGTTCAGTAGTACTGAACTATTGCTAATCTGTTGCAGGACTAAAATTGCCCTCAGCCAACTTTTAAAATACTGTCCTTGGCAACAAAAACAAATCTTCTTCTGGCCAAACTATTCATTCTAAATGCTCTAGCCACTAATATTTTGTAACATTTGGTATTTGAGCATTATTTCCACAAATAAATCAATTTGTTACAGTTGTTGGTATCCAGCTTCAATTTTAATGGTGTATTAAATACTGCCTTTAAAAAAAAAAAATTAGTAAATTCACTTCCTGGGGCAAACATTGTCATGGGGGAGAAAAGGCCTATACAGTAAAAGTTACTGTTAATGATTTTAATCAGGATATTCAAGCTGGGAATTGTTGGAGAAAAATTGTATCTTCATCTGTCAAATTTCATTGTGTGCTGGTTTATTTATATCAGATGTCCTTGCTCTTTCATAATTGTAAAAAGGGCATTGATTCTGGTTTTAAAACTTGACACTGCAAGTTGGGCTTTCATTACTCTGCCAGTTTATTAACAATGTAAACGATCAAACTGTCATGCTGCTGCTCCCTCACCGCCCACCCACCCACCATTCTGATGGCATTGTTCCCCCACACAGTTTCATTTACTGCCATTTGGCTGCCTAATTGTGTAGAACTGGGTTCAAAACTAATGACGGGTCTTCAGTCTGTTATACAGAAAGAATAATTAGTTACAAATTTTCCCAAAATCCGGCAGTCAAAGGAACAGCCTACCATGTTTCAGAAAGGTATTGTGTAAATAAGAGTTCATCACAGAGTGCCTTTTATATTCAATGCTGTTACCTGTCTGATGCTATGTGACCCCCATGACTGAGGGTTAGTTCTCCTCATCCAGGGATCTGCAGTATGGTTTCTCCTCCTGCATTTGATGTCCAGCAGGATTTTATGTGGCCCTGCAATCACGGGTTTTGCATTTCCCTTTTTTCTAAGGGTTTCCATTGTAAATATGTACATTTTCTAAAGATGATGTTTTCAAGTAGCAGCACGTCAAAAGATTTAGTTACCTGGTTTGTCATCTTTCAGTGTGCTGACTTGTACAATTATCTTTTAAAAGGTACTTGGACAATAAAAGAGAAAAAGTGAATTCTATCGATGCTGTGCCTTCTGTATTTGTCAGAGTATATTCTTCAATCTGTTGTAAATTAACTATTTGCCTCATGTGCAGTTCTTATCCCAAAATACATATGAAATGTTTCATTATACTGTTGCAGAATGCTTATTAATGGTAAGGTTTGCTGCTGTGCTACTTTGAAGAAAAGTATTTGTGCTGTTTTAAAGAAATAACAAGTGATTGATCAGGTCCATCAACTTTCCACTAAATCTTAAAGCAAAAGAAACTATCAATTTTACATTGCACAAAAACAGTGCAATATATTTGGCGTATAGAGTAATTACTGCAGAACTCGTGACTGTTGTCATCATGTCAATTCACAGTATATTGCTAGTTACCTAAACAAATTAAGAATATTTTAAAATAACAAAGTACATTTGAAGTTTCCCCTTTCTCCCCTTTGATTGATTCTCAACATGGGTTTTCCTGACAAGGCCCTTTTTTTCTTGTTGATCCCTAGTTCTTCTGAGAAGATGAAAATGTTGTCATTTTTGAATGACTGCATTTTGATGTAGCTGAGAGGCTTAGTTGGCAACTTCAGAGGATAGTTGAGAATCAGTCAATTTGGTGTGGGGAATGTTGCATATTGGCAAGATTAGGAAAGCGTGGCAGATCTCCTTCCTTGAATGACATTAATGAAACTACAGTACATCACACCTGAATTCTGTTTTCTCAGGTGAATGCATCATCAGTGAATAACAAAGTCAATCTGGAAGGACATGAATATGTGAACGTTGCTCAGAGCCTTCAGCCAAACAGATGTAAAAATGCTGATAAATTAAGTCCTTGAAGTTTTACTATAGCTAAAAATACTTGGACATACATATTATCTGGAATGTTATACACTTTTTCTTCATAACAGGCCATAAGTCAGGATTTATAACTAAACCTGACCTTGATTGAATTGTTCTTGCTGCCTTAATGTGTCAAAGATCATTCATAGACTAAAATACAGGAAATTTATAGACTCACTATACTTGATGATTGATCCAAGAATGCCAAGCAACTGATTTTAGTATAGGGCTAATAATGCAAAGGTAATAATTCAATAAAATGTGCGTACTCAGAATTATTGATTGTAAATTAATGTTTAAACTGAGTAGCATGGAAACAGGTTCCAGAGGTATTGAAGTGGAAGTGAGAAGAATAAACATTACAGGAGATCACATAACTGGAAAGGTAACAGTGGAATTGGGTGACTCTAATTCCATTAAGCTAGGCAATAGAGGTGAGTGAGTGGAAGAGGTCAAGAGTTTGGTACTCCTGTGTTTCACTAACCGGAATTAATGCATTTTCAAAGTGTGACCTAACAAGTGTATCATAAAACTCTAATATAACTTGTGAGAATTTCACAGAATAATGCAGCGTTCTATTAGCTCTGTTGATTTACTGCTGTAGATTAATCGCCAAACGTATATTTTGTACTCATCTAGGTTGAAGTGTTAATATACCCCAGAGAGACAATGAAAGGTAACTAACTGAATACCCAAAATGGAAATGAAATGCTTTAACAAATTATTGGAGCTGGAGATATAAACCATAGTATAATTCTATGGTTTAATTGTAGTATGTGATGTCTGCCACTAAATGTTCCTAATGGTCAGACGAAGAAATTGAAGCAATCCCTGCTTTAGATCAGCAAGTTCTTGATTTCGTATTTTGTATCAAGCAGAGCGATTGGAGTTCCCTGAACTTTTTAAAAATCATTTTAGTTAATATCTGCTCTGTTGCCATTGCCATCTACATTGTTTAATTTAAATCTTTTGTCCTTTCGGCAAGGATTACTGATTGTTACTGTGATGTTCATACCATCTTGGTAATGTAATTGTAAGACCTGCAGAGATTAGGAATTTGTTTTAAGAATGCAATGCGAGTGAGAACGTGGTGCCAGACACACTAATTGATTGTGTTAAGCCTCGCTGGGGTAGAGCTGTGTAATTGATCCCTGCTATTCCCAGAGATGTTACAAAAGTTAGATTTTTTTTTAATTAAAATACACAGAATTCCCCAATTTACCTGACTTTCAGACTTGGGTTGACAAAAAACACAAGCCAAGTTTCTGTACTTAACAAAAGTTGCAATTTATTAGGAGTAATTAAACTCTAGTTACAGGTAGACAATTTGTGAACCATTGGGATATAACTAGGTATAACTCTACTAGTTATAACTCCAATCCCCTTATAAATTCCTTTTTACACACAGGAAAACAAAAGTGAGTGTTACAGATGGAGGGAAACTAGGAATGTAGTTGATAACAAGACAAGCAGAAATAGGCCATTCAGCCTATCAAGCCTATTCTGTCATTCAATTAAACCATGGCTGATCCAATCATTCTCAACTGTCCTGCCTTTTTCCCCACAACTTTTGATTCTCTTACCTATTTAAATATGTTTCAAGTTTGAGACACATTTATAATGACTTAGCCATCTACAGTAAAGAATACCACTGATTCACAGCCCTCTAAAAGAAAAAAAACTCTAAGGTTTTGGAGTAGATCTGTAGCTCAGGTTGAGGTTGGTTGGCTCGTCGAGCTGGTTTGTTGTTCCACAGACATTTCGTTACCGTGCTTGGTAACATCCTCAGTGCAGCCTCTGATGAAGCGTCAGTGTGTTTTCCCGCCTGGTTTTTAAACTCTGTGGTCCGTTGCGGTGGATTGCCTCATTTCCGGGTTTCCTCCGTAGTGGTATGTATATGGGGTCAAGTTCAACGTGTTTATTAATAGCCTGCTTCGTGGAGTGCCATGCTTCCACAAATTCTCATGCTTGTCTCTGCCTAGCCTGTCCCAGGATCTTGGTGTTGTCCCAGTTGAAGTCGTGGTTCTCCTTGTCCATGTGGATTGAGATGAGTGAGTATTGGTCGTGTCTTTTTGTAGCCAGTTGCTGTTCATGTACTCTTGTTGTTAGTTTCCTTCCTGTTTGTCCGACGTAGTGTTTCTCGCAGTCTCTGGAGGGGATCATGTAGATGATGTTGGTCCTATCCATGGCGGGGAGTGGGTCTTTAGTTCGGGTGAGCACTTGTCGTAGAGTTGATGTGGGTTTGTGTGCCACTCTGATGCCCAGTGTTCGTAGAAGTCTTGTGGTGAGTTCTGATGTGTTCCCGATGTAGGGTAGTGTGATGAGTGTGTCGGGGCGTGTAGAATCTTTCTGATGCTGTGCCTTTAGGCATCTCCTGACCCAGTTCTTTGGATATCCATTATCCTTGAACACTTGGAAGAGGTATTCCACCTCCTCTTAGTGTAGTTCCATGTTGCTGCAGTGTGTTGTCGCACTTTTAAATAGTGTTCACGCGCAGCTTCGTTTGTGTGTGCTGGGATGGTTACTGTTGAAGTTCAATACCTGGTCTGTGTGTGGCTTTTTGGTGTACTTTCGTTTGCAATTCCCCACTTGTCTTGCGCTCTACCATGACGTCCAGGAATGGGCGTTGTTTGTTTTTTTCCTCCTCTCTGGTGAATTTTATTCCGGTGCGGGTGTTGTTTGAGTTTGTGTGTCTCTTCTAATTTGGTCCATTTTAATGATGACAAAGGTGTCATCTATGTAGCGTATCCATAGTTTAGGTTGGATTTGCAGAAGGGCAGTCCTTTCCAGTCTTTGCATCACTGCTTCTGCTATGAGGCCGGAGATAGGCGATCCCATGGGTGTCCCGTTGATTTAGTTATATATTTGGCCGTTGAAGGTGAAGTGGGTGGTCAGGCATAGGTCCAGTAGTTTAAGCATGTTGTCCTTGGAGATGGTTTCACTGGGGTCGTGTTCTTGTTCAAGTAGTGTTGTCATTGTTTCCCTTGCTAGTGGTATGTCTGTTGACGTGAATAGGGTGGTGACATCAAACGATGTCATGGTCTCTCTGTCCTCTATCTTTATGTCTTTGATGGAGTTGAGGGATTCTTGGGCTGAGTGGATGGAGTGAGGTGATTTGTTGACTGGGTGCTTGAGTCTTCTTTGTAGTTCTCTGGCTAATCTGTGCGATGGAGTGCCTGGTAGGGAGACTATGGGTCTGAGGGGGACTTCCGGCTTGTGCACTTTAGGGAGGCTGTAGAATCGGGGTGTGTTGTTTCCTTCGGGTTTCATTCTTAAGAAGTCTGCTTTGTTGATCTGTCCTGTTTGTTTAAGTCTTTGTAGCGTGTATAGGATTTTGTTGCCTAGTTATGGTGTCGGGTCAGTTTGTACTGGCCGGTACGTGTTCTCGTCGGCGAGCAGTGCTTGTGCTTTGGAGATGTAGTCCTTTTTATTCATTATCACTGTCATGTGCCCTTTGTCTGCAGGTAGTATAGTGATGTTCTTGTCCTTCTTTAATCTGTCCAGGGCTTGTCTTTCCCATGTGTTGAGGATGTTGAGTTCCCTCTTTCTGGTTAGTGTCGGGACTACTGTCTGTCTTTATAGTTTGTTGTGTTTCTTCATTGATTCATTCTTCATTCGTGTTTCTTCACAAAGCAGGCTATTAATAAACACATTGAACTCGCCCCCATATACATTCCACTACGGAGGAAACCCGGAAGTGAGGCAATCCATCGCAACGGACCACAGAGTTTAAAAACCAGGCGGGAAAACACACCGATGCTTCATCAGAGGTTGCACTGAGGATGTTATCAAGCACGGTAACGAAACGTCTGCGGAACAACAAACCAGCTCGGCAAGCCAGCCAGCCAACCAACCTCAAGAAAAAAAACCTTCCTGCTCTTTATTTTAAATGTCCAACCCCTTATTCTGAGATTACACCCTCTAATCCTAGATTCACCCACAAAAACAAGCATCGTCTGCAGAAGTGCATAACCTCACATTTCTCCACATTATATTCTATCTGCCAAATTTTTGCCCTCTGGCACATCCTGTCTTTGTCCATGTAGACTTTTTGTGTCATCCTCACCATTCGCCTTCTCGCCTATTTTTTTGTCATTCTGAAACTCAGCCAAAATATATTTGCATGCCTCATCTAAATTATGAATATACAGTAAATAACTATTAGCCCAGCACCAATTCCTATGGTACATCACTGATTAGATTGCCATCCTGAAAATCCTTTATCCCAGCTGCCTTTATTAGTTAGCCAATCGTCTATCCATGCTAACTTACTAGCTCCAATGGCGTGGGCTTATTAAGTAGCCTAAACTTTGGTACCTTCTGAAAATTCAAATATATTACATCCACTGCTTCCCCCATCTGTATCCTGCTTGTTACCACCTCAAACAGTTCCAGTAAATTTGTCAGGCATAATTTCCCCTCCATAAAGCCAAGCTGACTCCTCTTCTTCATGATATGTATTTCTAATGCTCTGCTAATACATCCTTGATAATGTTCTAACATATTCCCAATAACAGGGATAGTTTTTCTCTGTCCCATTCCCTTTTCAAATAAAGGTGTTACATTGGCAGTTTCCAATCCTCTGGGACTTTTCCAGAATCTAAGGATTTCTGAAACGTTACCACCTGTGCATCCATGATCTCTGTAGCAACTTCCTTTAATATCCTAGAATGTGTACCACCAGGTCCAAAGGACTTTGTATGTCTTTAGCCCCACTAGCTTCTCTAGGATTTTGTTTTTGGCAGTGATAGTTACTGTATTTAGTTCCTCTCCATTTGCCCTTGAGTATTTAGTAATTTTGGTATTCTATTAGAGTCTTTTACTGTAAAGACTTATGCAAAGTATTTATTCAACTTCTCTTCCGTTTTCTACTTCTCCATTATTGTTTCCTCAGCCTCATTCTCTCAAAGGCCTACGTTCACTTTGGGTCCTCCTTTTTTATATATATTTAAAGAACTTCTGCTGTGTGTCATGACATGTCTTGTAAATTTACCTTCAAAGTTTATTTTCATCTCTCTCGTTTTTTTGATCGTCTTTTGTTAGTTTTAAAAACTTTCCTAATCCTCCGACTTACAACTAATTTTGCCGCATTGCATGTTTTTTTTTCTTTCAGTTGTTTGCTTTACTTCCCTGGATAACCATAGTTGGTTCATCTCCTTCCTAGAATTCCCCTCCCTCACTGGAGTATATACTTGCTGTGAGCCATGAACTACTTTCTTATACATCCATCATTGTTCCTCAACCATCTTTGCTGCTAATCCCCTATCCCAGTACACCCCAGCCAGGTCTGCTGTCTTTCCTTGGTAATTACCCTTATTCAGACTTAACACAATTATTTCCGACCCGAGTGCCTCCCTTTCAAAATGAGTTGTTAAATTCTACCATGTTATGGTCATTGTTTCAGAGAGGATCTTTCAATCTGACATCATTTATTAAAAGTTTATTGAAGAAAATGTTGCTTGTTAACCTCTGTTCCCGAGGTGCTTTCACTGGTTTGCAGGAAGTGGGGTGCCTGCTTTATGCTTCATGAAGGGTTTTTATAAAAGTAGTTTTGACTGCAGAACACACACATAGCTTCTGAGCTGGTGGAGTTCTGTTGGCTTCTCGCATTTTGTTCACAGCCCAAGCTGTTTCAGGTACATGAGAACCAGTCACATAGCTGTAGGCAGACAGAGGACTTTTGTCATCGATCACTGATCCACAGCCCAATCAGCTACTTGTTGCCAACTGCATCTCCTTTTGTACACATCTGCAACTGCACTTAAACAACTGCTTGAACAAGCAGCTGTAAAAACTGCTTACAATAAGAAACATAGAACCCCTACGGTGCAGAAAGGGTCTATACCAACCCGCTGAAGAGCATCCCACCGAACCCCCCCCCCCCCCATTGACCATGGTTAACCCACCTAACCTACACATCCCTGGATGTCCACCTAAACTGGACATCTTTGAACTGTGGGAGTAAACTAGAGCACACAGCAGAAACCCATACGGACATGCAGAATGTCCATGTGGAGCTTACACAATCACCTGAGGCTGGAATTGAACCCAAGTCCCTGGTGCTGTGTGGCACTGTGCCACCATGTCACTGTAAAGTTTCAGGTTAATTTTTTTAAAATGCCCAGTAATTCTGTGGCATCTCTTAAGTTTTAAAACTTATTTTTTTTCCATTTCAGTTCACAAGTAAAAATACAGAATTTTTTTGTGTGTTTACAATTGTTACATAGAACACTTCATGAAAGGACATATCCAGCTCTGGTTGGACATATGCCCTGGAGATGTCATCACATCCAACAGCCCTGCTCCCATAATTATGTTATTGTCAATCAAATAACCCTAACCAGGCCAATTGGGAAAACAATCAGACCCCTCACTACCTGATTGGTGTCAGTCACCGCCAGAAACCAAAGTGTTCGGATATTTTTAAATGCTTTAAGATGTCTCTGTTTTTCTCCAGGATTGTTCAGAGGAGTATTCAGAAAATTGGGCTTTAATTCCTGAAGGCTTTTAGACAATCCTGGAGCATTGGAAAATTTCCTTGAAGCTGATACTATTTCTAACAGCAAGGAAATGATCATGAATGCCTGAGAACTCGAGGTTCTGCCTGTTCTTTTTCTTTCTCTTTTTTTTGCGCTGTCTTCTTCTGTCCCATCATCTCCCCTCAGCACCAGAGACAAATACCAGCATCAGCAGCAGCGAGTGCTGGAGTGCGACCCCAGGGAATGAGCAGCATGTGGGCTGGAAGCCCTGGAATACCGTGTGCACTGCAAGACCCAGAGCAGCACAGGGAATGAGCTGCTAAAGTGTGAGGTACAAGCTGGTACAGTGTGTAGGCTGCAAGCCCTGGAGCACCTCATGGGGGGGATCCCAAGACCTGGAGCAGTGTGAGGGGGAGGTGAATCCTAGTAAAGCGCGACTTACCTTGATGCTGCTGAGTGCCAGTGAAGAGCAGACTAGAAGCTGGTGTGATGCAGGACAGTTGTTGGATGTGGGCCTGGAACCCATGTGCTGAGCTGCTGCTGTTTGGTACTCTTACCAGACTGTAATATAAATTCTTACTTTTTAATCCTCTTTTGTATAACAACATTTTATGTACTTAATAAGATTTGCACGTAGGTGCTTGTACCTAAGATGGCGCCATCGTAAAAATTTTTCACTGTACTCCTGTACATCTGTACTAGAATACACATGACAATAAAGGATATTCTATTCTATTCTAAACCAGTGATGGTGGAGTTTGAAATTAATTGTATGACAGAAAAATGGTTGATGTTGTGATGTAAGGTGTGATTGTTTTTTTAATATACATAAATATATATTTATAGGTGTTTAATAATTTGTCAGTCTTTGTGTAACCATGCTTTTTAAAAAAAAAAGTGTGACAGGAGGCTCCTGGAGAGAGAGAGAGTTGTACAATCAGACAGTAAGCTTCGCAAATCTTTAGCTTGCTTTCAATTTAGAAGAATCAGGAATTGATTTCTTTGTTTGCTTAGAGGAGAATTCCATAGATTAAAGGTTTTGGTTTCAGTTTGCAGAAATCCAGTTTGAAGTTAGATATAAGAACAAGTATCCTGGACAAGAGCTAATTCAGAACGGTTAGGAAATATGTTACTGTAATGTGAGGGTTTTGGTTTGAAACCTCCAGGCCAGAATTGTTTGGATAGGTTATTCAAAGCTAAGAAAGGTAAAGCTCAAATGTGTGCATAATCAAGGAAAAGGATGTCAAACTGTCAAGATGAGAAATTGAAAGAAATAAATATGTTAAACCAATAGATGGTATTTAAGCACTGTGAAGTGATAGTTTTGGAATAAATGGGATTATATTTTTACAATGTGTTTTGGAATCTTTCAGCTTGGGTTATATGTCAACAGCTTGATTTACTCTATTTTATCTTCATTTATTTGTACAATAAACTTCAGTTTCATTGTTAAAACCAAATCTACAGCATTGCGTGCTTGTGTTCCAGTGAAAGATCACATTGTTAAATAAAAAGATGGAACATGATCTATCAAGCTAGTCTTGGATCTGACTTGTCCAATAATCACAAGTTGGTATCATAACGTGGAAATATTGCACGGTAAAATGATCAATTCTGAGTGAGAGTTGAGGACACTAGGAGAAATGGATGCTCTTAGAAGAAGCGAGACAAAAAAGTCTCATTTTTTAAAAATGATAAAGCCATTGACAGCAAAAGGTAAATGAATTCAAAAAAGCTGTTGGGAGAAATTAAGGTTAGAACATTGGAAATATTAAAACAAACAGCTTTAATTTCAAAGATAGTAGGAACTGCCGATGCTGGTGAATCTGAGATAACAAGGTGTAGAGTTGGATGAACACGGCAGGCCAAGCAGCATCAGAGGAGCAGGAAAGCTGACGTTTTGGGTCTGGACCAGGTTGAAAATTCAGCTTTCCTGCTCCTCTTGATGCTGCTTGGCCTGCTGTGTTCATCTAGCTCTACACCTTGTTATCTCAGCTCGAATTTCAATTATTTCTATTTATGCAGGTGAAAAAAGAAACCGGGATTAATTTTTAAAATCAGATAATTGACACCATGATAAATGGTATAGCAAACATGTTAAAGTTTCCTACATGAAAGCTGAATTTTCAACCTATTTATTAATTCTTATATTGGTCTTTTGGATTGTTTTTGTTTTCCCTATCCTCTTCTATTAAGTGTATTGTAATTCTGGAAGTCAGAAGTTTGTATCAGGAGAAATTTTTTTCATAATTCTTCAGGAGATGTGGGATGTCACTCACTAGGCCAGTATTTGTTGCCCACCCCTAACTGCTTTGGAGAAGAGAAAAGGTAAAAGTTACAATGAAATGGTTGAATTGTTGCAAAATCTCAATTAGCTCATTAATGAAGCAATCCTGCTGGCCGTACTTTGTTTGTGTCTGTGACTGTTGGCCCATTTAGTGGTTGACTCTTAACTGCCTTCTACAGTGAGTAGCAAGTCACTCAGTTCTATCAAAACTGCTATGATCAATCAAAGAAGACAGCCCACCACCAGTGTCTTAGGACAGAGAGAAAGGACAATGCAAGCCTTGCCTATACCCCAAAAAATGTAGAACTTCCAGTTCTTACAGCATGAAAAGAAGCTCTTTGGCCTATTGTGTCCATGCTGGTCATCAAACATCCACCTATTCTAACCTCAATTTCCCGCACTTGGCCTGTAACCTCGTGTTTCAGGTGTTCATCTGAATAGTTCTGAAATGTCCTGTAGGTTTCTGCCTTTCCCACCCTCTTCGACAGAGTTCTAAATGCCCACAACTTTCTGGGTGAGAGATTCTTCCTCAAATCCACCCTAAACCTCCTGCTCTTTACCTTAAATCTGTACCCTTTGGTTATTGAGCCCTGTACTAAGGGGAAAGGTTTCTCCTAATCCATCCTTATGCACCCTCAGTCATGTTCCCCTGAGTCTTCTCTGCTCTAATCCCAGCCTATCTAGTCTTTCTTCAGAACAGAATTGTTCCTACATTCGCAACATCCAGATGAATCATTCTGCACCCTCATACTCCCCACTTGCCCGGATGAGTGCAGCTTCCACAACATTCAAGAAGCTTGACACCATCCAGGACAAAGCAGCCTGCTTGATTGACACTACATCCAGAAATATCCTCCACCACCGATGCTCCGTAACAACGGTGTGTACCATATACAAGATATGCTGCAGAAAATCACAAACACTCCTTAGACAGCACCTTCCAAACCCACAACTACTACCATCTAAAAGGACAAAGGCAGCAGATACATGGGAACACCACCACTTGCAAGTTCTGCTCCAAGCTACACACCATCCTGACTTGTAAATATATTGCTGTTCCTTCAGTGTTGCTGGATCAAAATCTTAAAACATCCTTGCATTATGGGTCTACCTACTGCAAATGGACTGCAATGGATCAAAAAGGCAGCTCACCACAGCCTTCTCAATTGCAACTGGAGTTGGGCAATAAACACTGGCCAGCAAGCAATGCCAATGTCCCATGAATGAATTTAAAAAATGACATTATGTAATGAAGTACCACTTTGAGCCCGAGAAGAAAATATCAGGCCATGTGACCAAACGCTTACTTGCAAAGAGAATTTTTAAGCAGTATCTTAAAAGAGACATGCCCATTCAGAGCAAAAGTAAGCTATTTGGCCCCTTGAGCCTGCTGTGGCATTCAATAAGATCATGGTTGATCTAACTCTGACCTCAAATCCACATTCCAATCCATTGCCAATAGCCTATGAGTCAATTTTTAGTCAAAAATTGATCTGCCACCTAAAAAATATTCAATGATTCTGCCTCCATCATTTCCAAGAGGTGGACTTACAAAGACTCACAACTTACTTTTTGGAGTGAAAATATTCTCCCCATCTCTGTGCCTAATTGGAAGATCCCTTATTTTTAGCCCTAGTTCTAACCTCTTTCACAATGTGAAGTGTCCTATTGACATTGACTTTATACATCCCATCAAGTCATCTCGGTATGTCTCAATAAGAGTATCTCATTCTTCTAAACTCTGTCTGATATAGGCCCAACCAATCCAATCCTCCCTCACAAGATCTTATTTCCCATCCTAGACTTCAATTAATTGAACCTTCCCTGAGGCAGCGAGGGCTTCTGTGGTTAGCCCTTCTGCCTCTCAGCACCAGGAACCCGGTTCAATTCCTGCCTCTGGTGAATGTGTGGAGTGTGCACTTTCTCCCCGCATCTGTGTGGGCTTCCACCAGCTGCTCCTGTTTCCTCCCACAGTCCGAAGATGTGCAGACTAGGTGGATTGGCCATGCTAAATTGTCCCATAGTATGCAGGGTCTTGTAGGTTAGGTGGATTAGCCATGGGAAATGCAGGATTACAGGGATAGAGTAGGGGGGTGAGTTGGCATGGACTTGTTGGGCTGCATGTCCTGTTTCCACACTGTAGGGAGTCTATTTTATGAACTCCTTCTAAAACAATTATATCCTTTCTTTATTACACAGGCCAAAATGTACTCCAGCTGTGGTCTCACCTACTCCTTGCAATATTGTCGCTAAACATTACAACTTCTAAATTCCTCTCTGCTTGCAATAAACAACAGGAATGCACTGGCGTGGGGTGAACAGATGTAAGAAGGATATTTCAGATTTTGGGGCTGAGGCAACTGACAGTCGATGGCTGACCAAATAAAATCAGGGATGCACAGCAGACCGGAATTGGAGAAGCTCAAATAATTTGGAGGGTTATTTTGTGGCCTAGAAGAAATTACAGAGATGGTGAAGTCATGGAAGGATTGGAAAACAAGAGTGAAAATTTTAAAGTCAAGGTGTTTCTTCTCTCAGAGTCAATGTAGGTTAATGATGACAGGAATGAGAGAGGAATAGGAATTTCTCCAAGTTAAAGTTTGGGAAACAGAGTTAACTAGCCAGGGTGCTTTAGAATTGTCAAGTCTAGAGGAAATAAAAACATGATGAAAGGTTTCAGCATATTTTGATAAACATGATTGTATAATCCTTACAGTGCAGATAGAGGCCATTCAACCAATCAAGCCTACACTGACTATCTGAAAACATCTATCCCAGACCCACCCCTGTAACCCTGCATTCCCCACGGCTAACACACCTAGACTGCACACAATCTTCAATTTAAGCGTGGTCAATCCACCTGACCTGCCTATCTTTGGACTGTGGGCAGAAACCAGAACATCCAGAAGGAACCCATGCAGACACAGGGAGAATGTACAAACTCCACACAGACCGTCACCCAAGGCTGGAATCAAACTTGGGCCCCTAGCACCGTGAGGTCGTAGTACTAACCACTGATCCATTGTGATCCCCCAAACTAGAATGAAATGGGAGTGGAAATTGGAGGATTAAACTTAGCAGAAATCCTTTTGTGTCGTTTCTCGTTGAGTTTCATTGAAGGCTTTTCTCTGCAAGGCCTAATAGGTTTTCTCATACCATTGCCTCAAACTCACCTCATTCTCAATGCACTATGCCTCCTTTGCACCTCACTCATCCTATTCTCCACTCACTGTAGGTGGAAGTACTCTCCAACGTTAAGACATCCTGGGATTCTGGCATTGGTGCAACATTTAAAAGACCATAGTCCGTGGTTGCCTTGCACGGTTTAATTTCCTTGCCCTGGATATGGCAAATAAAGGGAAATTGAAGCCCTGCTTTGTGGAAAGGTGCCTGGAAGTTCTGGTTGATGGGTGGTGCAATGGAGGCCACAACAACAGATGTTGCCACCTGGGTCAGTGCAATTTCCATGGAGAAATGCCCAGCAACATAGGGAGAAAGTCAATGACCTTCTCCACTTTGCCAAGTTAAATGTTACCTTCTCCACTTTTTTATCTCACATTCACTCCACATCTGCTGCAGCATCCATATCCCATCAAGTCTCATGGTCTGCCACTCTTACTATCGCATGCAATCTTCCCTCATTCACTCCTGACCTCCCAGATGACTCAGCCTGTCTGGCCTCTGCACTGCCCACTCACCCATGTTCTTCCAACTGCACCAGCACTAACAGCTGTGCCACCCGCTTTCATCTCTCTCAATCCCTCCCTTTGTCTACTCCCAAAACAGCCCATAATGGGGGGAGAAGGCCCAGATGGGCAGTGGGGGTATCTGACATTGACCCCTTACCTCCAATGAAGAGAGGATCCTGGTCCTGCCTATCGATGACCGGAACTACTCTTGTGAAGATGCTGAAACGTCATGTCATGGCAACCCAAGTAAGACATATTATCCATTGCTGTGGTACTTTCCCATAACCACTACAGCAAAGGTTTTTTTTACTATGTCCAAACTTCTACTCCTTGTTTGCAACAAAGTCTGCATTCCCCACCAGCTCAGACCCTGACCCTCTCAGTGGGTACATGAGCTAGACCAGAGTCAGGAGCACATTGTTGAGAGAACATCACAGCCACATCTCTGCAGCTGGTCAAGGAAGAAACAACCAATGTCATTATTCTCAGAGGATTGATCAAACTCCTGCTTAGGTCCAGGCAAGAGGTTCTCCCGAGCGTACAACACAGCCATGTGTTAAGACAACAATTTTATCAAAGTGAACTGAGAGATGGCTGCTTGCTTACAACGTGCGTGCCTATGGTAAAGGTCAGCTGATGATGGCAGACTAGGACACATATTTTGATTGCCTTTCAGTCTGAACAGCAGGGGTTTGCCCCGTAATGCCTGGAATTGACGAATTCATCAAAATACACAAGTGGATACAGCAGCAGCTGGAGATATTGGGCAAGCTGACTCAAAGGTTGGTGGCCTCCACCATCGCCAATGGGCATACCTCTGCTGCTTCTGGCATGTAAGGCAACTGGCTGCCTCCTTGGACAGGTTGGCAGCTGCCATTGAGAGCCAGGTCAAGCCCTCTCAGTGTCTTTTGGGGATATATGCATAGACATGCCTTCTGTCACTCTAGTCATTGGTGCTCAGCACCAAGTGCAAGGCGACGGGGGTATGGGACCTCAACCTCTCTCCAGGTGCCCTTTCCTCCCAAGGAGATAGGGCATTGGCAGTAGGCACCCAGCTGGAGGAGGAACCACATAGATGCTCCACAGACATCTCCTCTGAGGAGACTCCAGTGGCCTTTCACCTCCACCATTCCTGCCACCCTCAGCCCTGTGTGAGTTCAAGCTGAGGAAGGTGCATGTCCAGCTCTTCTGGCTTCAAACACATCCAGAGTCATCCAAACAAAACTCCAAAACAAGGGGCCCCACTGTTGGGCGGGCTCCCTTCAGCCCAGCTATGGACTCTGGCACTGCATCGAGGTAGTGGAAGGTAAAGGGGAAGGTACATAGGTGGCTCAGGTATCACTTAATTGTAAATATATTTCCACATTTTAAATAAGTGTTCACTTTTCATCATCAGTGTCTGCCCAGCTCTAACTACAAGGTACAGAAACTAGCTAAGGTGTTAAGAGAGTAGATCCTGTACCATGTGCAGGCTATGGGACTTGGCAACAAGGGGGTAACTTCCCAGGCCACAATACATTGCTTGTATGTGCATTAGTGAGTGCATTCTGAATAATTTGTCAGTCCCTCTTGCAGAATCCACAGAACTGTTACAATGCAGATGAAGGCCATTTGGCCCATTTTGTGTGTGGCACCTCTTCAAAAAAGCATCTCAGCTAATGCCATTGTCCTGCCTTTTCCCTCACACTTTGCACACTGCTCCTTTCCAATTCCTTGTGAAAGCCTGATTATTGTTTGATTTATTGATATTGCATGTACCGAGATACAGTGAAAAGTATTGTTTTGTATGCTATCCAGACAAATCGTACCTTACATAAGTACATCAGAGTAATCGAACAGAATGCCAAATACAGTGTTACAGCTACAGAGAAGGTGCAGAGAAAAATCAACTCTAATATACGAGAGATCCATTTATAAGTCTGATAACAGCGAGGAAGAAGCTGCACTTGAATGTGTTATGTGTTTTCAAACTTTTGTATCTTCTGCTCGATTGGAAGAGGGTGGAAGAGAGTATAACTGGAAGGGGTCTTTGATTATATTGGCTGCTTTCCCAAGACAGTGGGAAGTATAGATGGAGTCAGTGGATGGAAGGCTGGTTTGTGTGATGGACTGGGCTACGTTCACAACTCTCTGTAATTTCCCGCGATCTTGAGCAGAGCAGTTGCCGAACCGAGCTGTGATGTATCCCAATAGGATGCTTTCTGCAGCGCATCTATAAAAAATGGTAAGAATCATTGTGGACATACTGAATTTCCTCAGCCTCCTGAGGAAGTAGCAGTGTTGCTGCACTTTCATGACTGTAGCGCCGAGGTTGATGTACCAGGACAGATTTTTGGTGATATTTACTTCTTGAAACTTGAAGGTCTTGACCACCTCCACCTCAGCACCATTGATACAGACAGGGGCATGTCCTCCCCTCCACTTCCTGAAGTCGATGACCAGCTCCTTCATTTTGTTGACATTGAGAGATTAAACCGCCTCCACCACACTCTCAGGCATTGTGTTCCAGTCCCTAACTGTTCACTGTGTGAAATTATACTGAAAACATCAAGAAATCCAACATGGCTTTAAAATGTACAATTGAGCCAGCATCAGTGGTCAGGTTCTTGAGTCCATATTAATCTGTTTGTGGGGATGGCAGCAATTTTGATTAGCTAGCAATTTTAAAATGGTGCCATGTTTCACATGGGAAGTGATGATTCTAATAACTATAAGCAGAAGGAGCTGGAGAAACCCAACAGGTCTGGCAACATAGAATTACAGAAACCCCACAGTGTCGAATTAGGCCATTTGGCCCATCATGTCCACACCGACCCTCTGAAAAGCATCCCACTATTTCAAGTTCAGTGAACTCTGTTTCTGTTTCCACAGATGCCAGATCTGCTGAGTTTGTACAGCACTTTGGGACTGTTTGTGGCAGACAATGGGTTGGTTACAGCTACAAATGGTCCCCATTAGTAACTATTGGCTCTCCCAGGCTGACCTTTACCCATTCCTTTGTCAGCCGATGTGTTGTTCTGCCTCTCCAGGCTCTATTTCTAACTATCGTTTACTCCTCTCTCCTCCATATTCAGCTTATATACCAATCTTTAAATAGCTACAGTCAGTTCTGATGAAGGGTCACCGAACTCGAAAACTCCAGCATCCGCAGTTCTTTGTTTTTGTTTTGTTTGTACAGCAGTCTCTGTTTTTACACTAAAATAAAACAAAGAACTTTGGATGCTGAAGATCTGAAACAAAAACAGAAATTGCTGGAGACACTCAGCAGTTCTGGCAGCATCTGTGGAGAGGGAGTGCAGAGCTAACGTTTCAAGTCCGGTGAACTCTGTTTACCTCTCCACTGATGCTGCCAGACCTGCTGAGATTCTCCAGCAATTTCTGTTTCCGAATGGCCCTCTCAAATTTTAAATTTAATGGTGATTTCACTCTTTGTGCACCTTTTCTGTAGCTGTAACATTGTATCCTTTGCTCTATTCTACTCCCCTCATGCCCTTCATATTATGATTTGCCTGTACCGCAGGCAAAACTTTTCACTGCACCTAGGTACATGCGACAATAATAAACCAAACCAAAACTGATTTCTGCTTTTAGAAAAGCAAAAGAACTGCGGATGCTGGAAATCAGAAACGTAAACAGGAATTGCTGGCAAACCTCAGCAGGTCTGGCAGTGTCCGTGGAGAGAAATCAGAGTTAACCTTTTGGGTCCAGAGACCCTTCCTCAGAATGATTCTGCTTTTAATTGTTTCAGATCTCGACCATCTGCAGTTCTCTGTTTTATTCCTAATTATTTCTTGCTGTTTGTTTTGTTGCATGCAGCTTCCAGAAATGAGCCAAAGGCCAGACTAGTGTGTGCATAAGCGGGTGACTTTGAGTGCGTGCTGCATCAGGTTCAGGTCGAGAGCAGTCTCTCTCGCTCTGAGCTGCAGTAACGCGGTTCTCCGCAGTGTGGAGGGCGGGCGCTGTCGCGGGAGGACCGGCCCGCCGGCAAGTAGACAGGCAGGCAATGGCCGCCGTAGATTCGCTGCTGGATGAGGTCGCCCTCGAAGGGCTGGATGGGGTCACCATCTCTACCCTGTGGTTCCGGCTCGACAACCGCGTCCCCGCCTTCCCGCTGCACCTCGACCCGGCCACCAAGCAGTTCGTGTGGGAGGCGCTTACCGCCTGCCCGGAGCTCACCTTCTACCAGCTTCCCCAGGAGAGGCCGCCCCTGGTTTACCATGACAGGTAAAGGGGGGGGGGGGGGGGGC
>JAHRHZ010000023.1:12451427-12496644 GCA_024137785.1 Ginglymostoma cirratum | reverse complement strand
GGGGGGGTGGCTGGGGGGTAGAGAGACTGCGGGGGGACGGGGGGGGTGGCTGGGGGGTAGAGAGACTGCGGGGGGACGGGGGGGGTGGCTGGGGGGTAGAGAGACTGCGGGGGGACGGGCCGGGAAGAGTGGCTGGGGGAGGGGAGAGAGACTGCGGGGGTACCGGGTGGGGGGAAGATGGGAGCTAATGTATTGATCTGGGCAGGAAGTGAAGGGGAAGGGAAAGAACCGGGGGAGTCGCGGTTTGCAGATGTTCCGTTGTTGAATATATTGAAAGTGAGATAGACAGAATGGTCTTGGAATCCAGTGATTTAAGTGAGTGGGTGGAAAGGCAGATTAACAGCCTAAGTGACAAACAGTCAAAATTCGGGACAATCCCTAATTAAATGGAGTTAGTGGTTACCCTGTGGAGAGCCAGCTCTTTGAACCTCTATAGGTACAGTCACAGTGCTAGTCGAAAGGGAGCTCCAAGGTTTTGACCAAGCTAGTGGAAGAACAGTGATACAGTTCCATGGATGTGTGGTTTGCAGATGGTCATCTGCTGCCCTTATCTTTTTAGTTGGTGAAGGTTTCAGGTTTGGCAGTACTGGTGTGGGAGACTTGGCAATTTGCTGTAGTGCATCTTCCAGATGGTCCATGCTGCTGTTATTGTGCTTCAGTGGTAGAGGGAGTCAGTCTTCAGTGCACAATAATGTTGAGCACAGTGTGAACTGGACTGAGCTGCTGTGCGAAGGATAATGTGATTTTATGGAACAAGTTCACATATGTTCAATAATAAACTTAGTGAAATAGAAAACAACGATCAAAAATTAAAATGGAAGTACCAAATGTGCATTCTAAAATGTAAGTATGATTGCTTTGATCAGAACGTTGCACGTTTAACTGCGTTTTCATCTTTTTGTGTTTTGTTTCTGATAAGATATGAAGAAATTGATCCAGAGACAGGCATTCAAGAGACACGGAGGGATCCTACACCCAGAGATGATATCTATCCAGTTTGCATCATTTCAGACAATAAAGATGGAATTCAGGGTTCCTGTCAACATTTTTACAAGCGAAAAGATGTAACTGCAGAGATAAGGTCTCAACAGTATATACCACGCTGCACATTGGATGAAGCTGTGAACAGGTGGGCTATGAAAGCTTATCTAAAAATTTTTTGGGATTCCAAGTTTTCTTCTTTGTTTTATGGAATGTCAAAGCCAACATTTGTTGCCACACCCTGATTACACTCGAACTGAAAGGCTTGCTTGACCAGTTCAGAGATGGTTGTGAGTTAACCACATTGCTGACTCTGGAATCACATATAGGCTATCCCTCTGTATAGAGGATAAGTGAACCAGATGGGTTTTTGACAGTGATAATCGCAGTATTCCAGCTTCTGTGGTGGGATTTGAATCAGCCTTTTTAGAGCATTGCCTGGGGCCTCTGGATTACTATTTCAGTGATGTCACCACTATGACACCCTTGTCCCCAGTTTACAAAAATTTCAAACCTGAAATTCTATTCCATCTTAATACTATTTTGTTGAATGAATTAAGCTAATGAAGCTGGCAGCTGGATTAGAAAGTACAATTTTAAACACGTTGGTCACATTGCTTTTGTGAATTGGTATTTCAGGAAATGGGGAGGGATAGGGTATTGAAAGATTTGAAGACAGAGGAGAGTTTGAAATTTGATACATTAACTGGAGGGGTCAGTAACTGGCAGACGGGCAGAGTCTTGTGCGGTCACCGTCCATGTGTAAACTGGCCCCTTGCTGTCCCCAAGGAAAGGCATGGACGTGGAAGCAGGCCAAGGGTTCCTACAGAGATTCCAGAAGTGATGTAGGGGGCTGGATGAAAATAAACTGTTCTCTGGTCATGATCTAATAATCATAACTGTCCCTTGCCTTGCCTGAGGACAACTCAGGTTGTAAGGCACAGTCAGGGTACGTAGAAGCGCAACAAAAATGAAGCTAATCAGTTTGAACCAGCACATTGTAGATGAATTATGATGCAATACTTTTGTTACATTGCAGCTATATATCTCAATGCTTCACACTTCGAAAAGGTATGTATTCTGTATATGTTCTACAGTGAAGGCTTGCTTTGAATAATCTATTTTGTTTTGTTCTGTAGATGGGGTGAGAGGTTAGTCATCGTTGCCTCTCAAATGGTTCGTCATCGAGCCCTCATCGGGTGGGAAAGTGATCCAGAATTAAACCTGCCTGACTATTCTTACTGCATACTGGAGAGGCTGGGCAGAGCAAGATGGCAAGGAGAGCTGCAAAGAGACCTTCACAGTGGGGCTTTCAAGTGAGAACAGATTGCATTCAGAAAGAGTGAATCCTTTTGTATAATTTTTTTAATTTTGAAATGATGTTATCTTTTTTGCAGAATTGATGCTCGTAAAATGCATTATCACCGAAGAGTTCTGGACAGAAACAACCTCATTACTCTCCAGTCCCATGTGATTCGGCAGCCTAATGGCAACCAGCAGTATTCCATTTTGCTGCTTCTCAAACGCTTCCACGTTGATCGGTAAAATAGATTACTTTGAAAACTCGTGTTTGACGTCATTGCTTTATAACAACGTCGCAATGTGCAACGATATACTAGGGAGTTAAACTGCATTGCAGGTGCCAATGCACAGATGCTTCACTCATTGCTGCAAGATATGTATCACAAGTATCGGGGGAAGTTACCCACAATGGTTATGGGAAGCAATATTGCTTATCCGAAGATGAGTTACTTTTAAAAACGGCATTTAAAAATATTGGCAAAAAAGATTCACATCCCACCAGCTCTTAATCAATGGTTTAAAAGAACAGTGTGATGAGCAAACAGACACTGAGTTCTGCTTGCAGAGGACAGAATGGAGCTGGTTGTATAACTAAGCACTTCTACCTCTGCGACACGCTGTAATATCACAGTGCCATATTTTGGAGCATTAATCTGATTTTGAGTTAGTGGTGGTTTCAATGACAGACTCCCAGAATCAAATCATATCAGTGATTATTATGTTCAGGATTCACTCCTTTTTTCAGATTTTTACTTTGGTATTTCTGTAGCATCTTAGCTCTAATTTGGATTGTAGAGTAAAATCTTACATGAAAAAGATACATTTATTTCATTTTCCTGTATTCACTGCATTTGCTACAGCAGTACACTGAGAAGCATGTGCAGGGTGAAAGGTGCTTCAATTGTACAGGACCTTGGTTGGACCACACTTGGAGTACTTGGTGCAGTTTTGGTCTCCTTAACTATGCTGTGAATTGTTTTAATTGCGTCGATCTAGATTTACATTTAATAATAACTATGGGGCTAATGGTGTTGACTTACATTGGAGTAAATTGGATAGAATCTTTCGGAATATACACATGTAATAAACAGACCAATCTGGATGCTGAGGTTCAAGTTACCCTGCTGATCCATAGGCTTCACTGCAACAGTACCTTGCCGAGACAAACGGTTGAAATACATGCAACAGTGTGAAGCTGGTACTTCCCCATTAAATGTGATGGAAAAGGTTGGGGCTAATGTGTTCATCATGTGGTAATTCATAGAATCGTAGAATCCCTACAGTGTGGAAACAGGCCCTTTGGCCCAACAAGTCCACACTGACCCTCAGAGCAACCCACCTTCATCCATCCCCCTATAACTCACCTAATCTACGCATCTCTGAACACTACGGGAAATTTAGCATGGCCAATCCACCTAACCTGCACATCTTTGGACTGTGGCAGGAAACCGGAGCACCCGGAGGAAACCCACGCAGACAGGGGGAGAATGTGCAAACCCTACACAGTCGCCCGAGGGTGGAATCAAACCTGGGTCCCTGGCTCTGTGAGGCAGCAGTGCTAACCACTGTGCCGCCCCCTAAAAATTACAACCAAACAAGCTGTCTTATTCTGAAAATTTACATTTGCAAGCGTGGATGCCTATTCTTTCAGAAGTTAATGCCAGTTGGGTTTTTTTTTAAGAAACCATTGTTACTCTTGTTGTCTAGCTCCTTTTGTCCATCCTGGAACAGGAGGTTCAAGTAGCCTGTCCCTGTGCTGTGAAAGCTTTGCGATGCTAGGAACACACTATACTACATCAGACACCAGATTTGCGGCAAGACTCAGCTCAAAAGCTGTCAAAAACATTGTGGGCTGCTATTGACATAGTGAGTGCAAAACACTGTTCCTTCATCATGCACATTTTTTAAAATTAACTCATGGGGTGTGTGTGTTTATCTGGCAAGACTTGTCATTTATTGTCCATTCCTTGAAAATATGATGGTGAGCCAATTTCTTGAATTGCTGCAGTCCATATGGTAAAAGTACACCCAAAGTGCTGTTGGCTTGCATTCTCAATCTACTTTTATTGTACTAAAAGCAAACAATTAGGTAGGCGAATGGAATGTTCACTTTTATCACAAGAGAGTTTGCTTCAATTGTACAGAACTTTGGTTAGACCACTCAGAGATAGTAAGAACTGCCAATGCTGGAGTGAGATAACGCATTGTGGAGCTGGAGCAACACAGCAGTCCAGGCAGCATCAGAGAAGCAGGAAAGCTGATGTTTCGGGTCAGACCCTTCTTCAGAAATGGGAAAGGGGGCTCTGAAATAACCCTCTCGAATGGGCTGGGGAAGGTGGGTGGTATGGTGATAGGTGAGAGCAGGTGGGTAGTGGTCACTGAGGTGGGAGGAACGGATAGGTGGGAGAGAAGATGGACAGGTCAAGAAGGCAGAGATAAAAGGGCCTGGGGGAGGTAGGTGGGATAGCAATAGGTGAGTGCAGGTAAGTAATGGTGGGGATTGGTTAGTGAGGTGAGAGGAGTGGATAGGTGGAGAGAAGACAGACAGGTCAAGGAGGCGGGGATGAGAGGGAGAGTTGGTCTTGGGATGAGGCCGGGGTGGGGAGATTTTGAAGCTAGTAAAGTCTTGGTTAGATCAGACCTGAAGGAGTCTGTGCAGTTTTGTTCCCCTTACCTTGGGAAGAATATTGTTATCGAGGGTGTACAATAACATTTGCAACTTATGTTCCTGATGAAGAGATTGGGAATACTGGGTCAGTATTCCTTAGAGTTTCAAAGAATGGGGTGAAGAAGTTTTGGACCCAAGACATTCTGTTTCTCTCTCCACAGATGCTGCTGGACATGCTCAGTTTTGCAGAATTTCTTACTTTTATTTCAAATTTCCAGCGTTCGCAATATTTTGCTTTTAATAAAAGGGCTGAGCAGGGTGAATGTGTCCCTTGTTGGTGAGTTTAGAACCATGGGGGACAATTTCAGAATAAGAGGGAAACCTCTTGGGAACATGAAGAGGAAAATTCTTTTTACATGGAGAGTTTTGTGAAACTTTGGAATTCCCTACCCCAGAGGGCTGTGAAAACTCAGTCATTGACTATGTCCAAAGTAGAAAATTGACAGATTTCTGAATAAAGTGCAATGGAAATGGTGTAGGGGAAAATGACCTTGATATAGATGATCAGCTGTGATACTAATGAATGATAGAACAGGCCCAGCAGGCTGAATGGCCCACTCTTGCTTCTGTGTTCCAATGAATATCTTGCATTTTTAGTACTGATCACGGGTCACGAAAGTGTTAACTTTTTAGCTTGCTCAAGTGTTTTCATGACCATGAACCCAAAAGCTGCAAGTTTAGACTGTTGCTGGATGGAGCTTCCTTTGTTTTAAGTGGGCCTCCTGTATTGTGTGACCTGTATTGATCCACTTTATGATGTTATGAAATTTGTTAATTTTTTTTCACTGCTTTGCTTTTCTATCTATTACGCAGGAGAAGCAAATATGATATCTTAATGGAAAAAATCTCCCATATCCTTGTCAACCGGCCCAATCAGATGGAAATCATGCTGACTCTCAGGGATGAGCTTGTAAGATTTTCAAAAAACAATCAATGGCATAATCTGGTGGGGTGAAGAGTTGAGGTGCTTGTCTGATGTGATTTATCATTTTGCTTCTGTGCAAATTTAATTAGTAGCTTTCTGTTCTGATGATTTCTGACATAATTTTCATTGATGTTGGAGGGCATGGTGAGGAGTTTATATTATCTCTGGGTGTATCGGTGTTAGCAAGAGCCATCGTTGACATGCTGTGTTGCTTCCTTAATGTGCTAGCATGCCTGTGGAAACTGCCATTTGTCCTAAGCACCAGAAAAAGTTTTTTTGGAAGAAGCTATATCACCTTCTATTAGTCATTTTTCAAATGTGATCCCACTGACTGTCATCAGTTGTTCCACTCTACAGTGTAGTTTTTGGGGGAATGGCAGGAGGGCATTAAAACGAATAATAAAACACCAAATGCTGGAAATAACAGTTCAGGCAGCGTCTGGAGAGAAAAATTGAGTTCATTTTTTGGGTCCCTGACATTTTATTGCAGTATCGAATGTATTCGGACAGGAGGTCAATAACCTTGAACGTCAATATTGTCTTTCCCTGCGTAGATGCTGCCCAAACTGAGTACTTTCCAGCATTTTCTGCTTAGTCTCAATTTCATCCTCTACCATATTATGGTTTTTATGTTCAGCCAAACCTTTTCTTTGAATAGAGATGACAAAGGGCTTTTACTTGACTTTTAAGTACCTAACTCACTAAATATTAAAGGAACAAGAGAAAGTGTGGGTGAAATCATCCATTTAAAAGAAAAGTTCTTTGTGAAACTAGCAATGCTGTTGAAGAGTTGTACTATTGATACTTCACCCTACTACACTTCATGAAGTGAGAGTATTTCTGGTGCTTTGCAAAGAGACCTTGAAATAATAATTAGTCTTCTAACAAAAGCTTCAGATATGATACAAGATATCTGGAATTTAACTGCGGCCTTATCTTTTCCTCAAGAATTTGATATCAGTCTATAAATGGCAAAAGTATGTTAGATTCCTAGCCTTGAATGATATTTGGATTTTTATGCAATTGTTCTGGGTTTTGTGGTTTGTTATTTTAAGATTAGCTTTTTGAAAATGAGACATCTGTTCACCTGTTTGCACCTGCACTTGTATCTGACAAAAAAAATTAGCAGATTATTTTCAGCTATATAACCTGTCGAATTATTTGTTCCCATTTGGGAAATGTAGTTTCAGAACTTTATTAAGCCAAACAATGAAACAAATCAGAATACTCTGGTGTTACTTTTAGTTCCAGTTTTTTTATTTACATCCAGTGTGTAATTGTGTACACAAAATACCATTTATTTTAACTACAGCTGTTTGTTTTCTATTTAGGGTCTTTGTGAGAGAACATTTAAGAAGCTTTATCAGTATATGGTGGCTGGTGGAATAGCCAAAGTGGTTGCTGTTCCCCTCAAAGACCTGAATCCTGAGGGAGGACCATGTGTGACAAAAAAAGGTAATCTATTTATATTTGACAACTTCAGTGTCCCTTCCTTATCCATAATGTTGGATAGGTATTGATTTGGATAGTTAGAGATTGTACTGTCAATCTTACATTAACGTGAATATTGTTAGCCTGTATTTATACTGTCACTTACATTTCGGAAGTTCCCACCTGTTAATGCAAGAGTTTAGTATAATTTAAGAGGCCCTGACTTGACTCCAAAATGTACTGAAGGCATGCGAAATGATTTCCCCTACATGGGTGGCCTGCAAGGTCAAGTAGAAATCCAAACCATTTTGAAGCTGGATTTTGAGAAGTGCTCCTTAACTTTCTAATGTTAACCCTGAAACTTAATGATATGTGAAGGTGATTATTACCTGTGCTCCAGCATATTTTTTAAAGAAAAGCACAAAATGCTGAAAATTTCTCATACCTGCTGTTCTTCACACATTCACAGGCTACAGTCTCCAATCTGTAGCTGTAGATATTGAAATTTTTATGCCAGGGTAGGGATTGAGTTTTTGCAGTCTTATCTATATCTTGCACTGTGACTCAGTATTGCCTATTTTAGAAAGTAGATTAAAAATTATTCATTAGGAGCAGAGTTGTTAGTAAGACCTTTTACTAACGTTTCGATTGAAATGATCAAATTGAATCTTGAACAGTGGGTGAAAACATTAATAAGTTATCGTCTTAAAGACAAACAATATCTAGCCGCATAGTGGAATTTGATATTTCTTAACTGTAACCTGAGTTGTTGATCTGCTGAATTACCAATCTAAATTTGATCTTACTCTTGTGACTTCATCTTATTGGGGATATCTTGGGTTTGGCTTCTTGTCCCAGCTAGAATTAAACATTTGTAAAGACAATGGAGAAACATTGCAGTATGTGTCCCTGCAAATGTGCAGTTGCCTTATTTTGGTGCCAGACCAGATTTTGAAATTTCTCTTTATCGAGTAAATATGATTTTATTTAAGGTCTAATGATATTTGAAGTCCAAATGCTTATCATGAGGAGAATGCACTGGAACTCTAATTTTGTGTTGAAGTGACCATTGTTGTTTTCAGGAACTCAGATTATTGTTCGATGTCTGAAACTGATAAAGCCATATGGGAAAAAAGTAGATGATGAAGATGATGACGACGACGAAGATAATAAGACAGTTGAAAGAATGGATGTCGTTTATGAACGAGATATGCTTACCCAGGCTTATGAATTAAGTGAGTTTCGTATATATTCGAAAAATTGAGGCAAGCCGTAAGTTTGCTTTTTAGAAAAGTCACTCATTCATGTGCTGTCCTTGTCAAAATTATGTTCAAGTCTTCCTGCAGATGACATATGTTCCTTGTATGTGCTCAGAATTTTAAACTATAGAAATGTTGCAATGAAAATATTCTAAGATTCTTTTGTGGATTATTTACTTTAGGCTACCTTTATTCTATTTGTATCCAACAGTCACTTAGTGAGCAAGAAGCGATCCTTTTCAACCAAGTAATCAGGTTGAATTAGAGAATAGTCCCCTGTGTGTAACAAGCCTAATGTAAGAAACTTTGTGGTCAAAAAGCAGTAAGTTGAATTTTGCAGTGAGCTGCAAAAAAAGTTCTTGTTGTTGGGACCATATATAAGTGGCCAACCTAGTGTGACTTTCAGTTGATTGCTGGAGTGAGGTCAGGAAGGAAAGAAAGAGGAGTTTGGTTGCTTTCAGCTAAACAAAGCAGCTGATTTGTGAGTGTATCTAGTATTTAAAGTAAAAGAAAGGTCTTTAGTTTGTGTTTAGGCCTCTAGTCTTTTTCTCTCTCTCAACCTATAAGGTTCATACAGCTGTAAAATAATTACAATAAAATATAAAGAGCAGTGATACTAGAGTGACAAACTGATAAAATATATCAGTGAAGACAGACTGGGTGATGTATTTGTGCTGCATCATGTGTCAGATGCTGGATATTGAGGTGAGCGAGAGTGAACACGTCTTTACAAATATTTGCAGTTTAAGTAACTTTGAATCCAAATTGAGGAGCTTTCAGTCTGATCTGCAGACATTGCATATCTCCTTGGGCTGGAGAGGAACTTGGAAAGGGAGGGGAGAGATCCAGTTGTTGTCCATGTTGGTACCAATGACATTGGTAGGTCTGAAAGGAAATTCTCATGAAATATTTTTGAACAGATTCTGAGCTAAACTAAAAAAGCAACGCCCCAAGGTGGTAATCTCGGGATTACATCCAGAGTCACAGACAAACTGCCATAGGGTTAAAAAAAAGGTCAAATGCGTGGCTTAAAAATTGTTGTGGGAAGAATGGGCTTCAGTTCATGGGGCGCCAGGTGGTCTACCTGGTCAAAAGGTCCTATTCCAGAGGGAGGGGTTTCATTTGAATTGTGCTGGGACCAGTGCCGAGGCAAATTGAATAACTAGGGCTGCAGAAAGGGCCTTTAACTAAAAGAAAACACTTCAACTTTTAAATAGAGGTGGGAAGGGTTCTGGAGAGGAGGTGCACACATGTACAATGCAAATGGATGTGGCAGTGTGCAGAGCAATGATACTCAGAGTTGGATAGAGAAAACCGAATTTATACATTTTTTAAAAGTCAGCAAATAAGGTTAAAAGGGGGGAAAAATGGGACAAAATAGGCAAAATTAAGGCTGTTTACATAAATTGCATAATATAATCAAGCAGAGTCAGCATGGCTTCATGAAGGGGGAAATCATGCCTGTCAAACCTATTAGAATTTTGAGCAGAATACAAAAAGCGAAAACAGTTGATACAGTATTATCTTAATTTCCAAAAAGCATTCATGAAGCTAGTTAATAACAAAAGAGCCCATCGAGTTGGTGTTGTATACTAGCATGGATAGAGGATTGAGTGAGTAGTGGACTGTAGGGATGAAGGGAGAATTGTCAGGATGGCAACCAGTGGGATGTCTTGTGGGCCCAGCACTAGTCCATTATTTATAACATATACTAGTGACTTGAATGAGGGAAGTTAATGTACTATGTCCAAGATAGTAGATGACTTGAACATAGGTAGGAAGAAAAGTGGTGAGGGTATCACAGGGTCTATAGAGGGAGATGGGTTGTGAGTGGGCAAAAACTTGGCAGATGGAATATAATGTGGAGAAATGTGAGGTTATGCACTAGGGCATGAAGAATAGAGGAACTGAACATTATTTAAATGGAAAACAACTGCAAAGCTGTCACGCAGAAAGACTTCTGTCATGCATGTGTCACAAAAACTAGCAATTGAATTCACTGGGTTATAGGGAAGGCAAATGAATTGTTGGCCTTTATTTCAAAGGGAATGGAATATAAAAGTGTGGCAGCCTTTCTAAAGCTATACAAGGCACTAATTAGACCACACCTAGAATTCTGCGTCCAATTTTGTTCACGTATCTTTTTGCTAATTAATTCGTTGGATGTGGCATCACTGGCAGGGCAGTATTTACAACATATCCCTGATTGTCCAGAGGAAAATTAAGAGTCATAGTGTCACATGTAGGATGGACCAGGCAAGAATGACAGGTTTTCTTCCCTAAAGGGTGTTAGTGAGCTATGTTTTATGACAATTGACCGCAGTTACAGTTGCCATTAAGCTAGCTTTTAATTCAGAATTTTATTGAATTCACATCTTACTATGGTGCTGTGAAGCAATTCAAATCGATTGTCTCCATAACATTAGCCTGGGGGTCTGGACTGCTAGTCCATTAGACACTTTACCAGTGCACCTCCCCTTTAAGGAAATATGTATTGGCAGGGGAGCAGTCGAGAGGAGGTTCACTAGGTCAGTTCCAGACTTGGATGGGGCTTTCTTATGAGGAGAAGTCAAGCAGGTTGTGCCTGTACTCCATGGTGTTTAGAAGAATAAAAGGTGACTTTTAATAAAGCAGAGGATTCTTGGGGACACTTAACAGGGTAGATGCTGCAAGGTTGTTTTCCCTTGTGAGAGAGTCTAGGACCAGAAGGTATAATCTTGGAGTAAGTGGTCACCTGTTTAAAACAGAGTTATACAGCATGGAAACAGCCCCTTTGGTCCAACTCATCCATGCCGACTAGCTATCCTAAGCTGATCTAGTCCCGTTTTCCAGCATTTAGCTGTTATTCCTTTGAACCCTTCCTATTCATTTACCCATGCAGATACCTTTTAGATGTTGTAGTTTTACCAGCCTCTGCCACCACCTGGCAGCTCATTCCATACACGCATCACCCTCCCCATGGAAAAGTTACTCCTCGGATCCATTTTAAATTTTTTCCCCCTCATATAATGTGGACAGCAAGGTCTTTATTTTGGTTGGTGGCTGGAAGGATATTTTAAGTGTAAACCTGGAATTCTCCAACATTCCCTGAAATGGTATTATTGGAAAAAAGGGCACCACAGTTGAATTTGCAGCCAATAAGTTTTGGAATATTGAAGGAGCAGTCCTGTAGTAGGACAGTGTATCATTTGGTCGAAGGAAGTGGCCTTTTTATATTTGGAAAATCAAAGACCTTCATGGTGACTCCTTGTAAGTGTCGTCACTGTTGTAGCACATTATGAAGATGCAGTGGCATGATGACATTTTAAATTTCTTTCTTTTGAAAAGTATCTTTATTTTCTTGGCATTTCTAGTTGAAAGAAGAGGCACCAAAGGAATTTCACAGACTGAAATCCGGTTGGCGTTGAATGTTGGCAAACTTGAAGGTCGGATGTTGTGCCGCCTGCTGGAAAGATACAAAGTTATTACGGTAATCCATGGAAATGGGTTTTTATCAATCCTAATTGTAAGACAGTGTTTATTACTAAAAGGATGGAACTGTAGCTGCATGTTTCCAGTCCACTTTCTGTACCACCTATACCCTCAATTCCTCTCTTCACAATATTTTGTTTTCTCCTCCTTCCTTACTACTATATGTTTTAATTTGGATGGTCTGATATAAATTTAAAATAACTAAATGACCATATACACATAACCACATTAAACCTTAACACCAATAGTTGGTAGGGTGTTAATGGAATCTTATTAAAATTAAAGAAGCAATGAAGTCTGTTGGATGCTGGAGACGGTCTCTCTTCGGCATTGATTTGGTGACACATTTTGTAGTGAGGATTGAGATTGAGTCAGTCCTGTTGTAGATTCTGTGATCCGAGCCAAGGCAGGTTTGCAGTACATAATGCCACTGCTGATTGAACTAGCTAAACTCTTTGACATGGCCAAATTTGCTGCTATGTATGAAGAAGTGCTTTTTCCGTTTTGTTCTAGTTTGTCCTGAAAACCAGTGTCTAAACAGATAGGTTAGTTCTAGCAATAGAATGCTTTCATGGTTTTTGGAGTATTTTGAATGTAAAGGCTTTGAAATTCCAGGGCATCTATTTTCTCAGCACAAGTGTCGAACCAGGATTCTGTTTACTTAGACTAAAACTTGATGCAGCTCGGCAACAACATTCACTGTAATATTTTTCCCACTGTGTGAATCTTCAAGTTCCCTGCATGGCCATGGTTCCGGTGGCAGAAACCATTGGCTGACATGCACAGACCTTCCCAGTCGCTACGCTGTCTAGAAGGAACGTTGTTCAGCATAATCTCCTCGATTCCCCTCCAACCAGTCTCCCAGCAGGAGCAGTGGAGCACAGCTGTTGTACCTGAGGTGCCCACAGACCCTTTTAGGCTAAAGAGTATTTTGACAGCAAGTTCATCAGCTCCGACCAAACCTGACCCCTGCACACTAATGATATTGATCCCCTCGGGTTGATTTCTTAGGCTAGGAAAGGTTTGGAGCTTCTGTTAAAAGTTTTACCAAGGAGATAATAGTTGGCAGCCCCTGGTAAACCACTTCTTGGCTGCATACTGTTGAAGTGGGGAAATTTTTCATCTTGTCTCCGTCCTGTGAAAAACTTCCCACTGGTAATTAAAGGGTCACAGCAAATGGCGTGGAACTCCACTTTCACTAGGTTTCACTTCATCCCCTTGAGCCCCTTGGGAAGAAATTGTTGTCTTGCCCGTTCAACTCCCAAAAATTTTGGAGTCCAAATTGTTAGAAGTGCAGGTACAAGAGAACGGACCGTTGATGTGTTTCCTGATTCTAAGTGCTTGTGGGCTTTCTGTAACAGGGTTTCATGGAGGACGAAGGTCGTCAGCGCACGACTAAATATGTAGCTAAGACATTTGTGAAGCAAAGTGAACTGAGCAAGCAATTTGAAAAGGAAAAGGCCAGAAGCGAGCGATTGGCGACAACTAGTTTCCTGCCCCTTCTTCATGCAGAACCAGAACCTGATCCCCAGCAAGCTGTAGCACCAGTGAAGGACTCGCCAGAGAAGGAAGGTGTGCCGCAGGTTTTAACAGCAGACTCATCAAAGGCAAATCATGAACGAAAGCAACCACTAGTTCCTGTGCAGGGCAAACAGTCTTCTCATTCGGAGCACAGAGGGAAGAAATGTACTGCCTCTCAGAAAATATACAAAGGAAAGAAATTAGTTAAAAGCGCATTATTAAGAAAGTTCAAACTGAAAAAAGGTCGCAAGTCAAAATTGGGCAAAGGTCAGTGAATCGTGATTTTTTTTGTACTTTATAGTGAATTATTTATTTATATTGCAACAAAATCTTTTGCTTGGCTAGGGTTTTTGGTAAGAATTGTAGATCTTGATATCTTAAATTGCTTGATGTTTTGCTATTCCAAACTATTCCAAGTGTTTCAAGTCACAGGATGAACAAAAATTGGTTCTCTCTTTGGGAATCATCTAATGCAATGTGTACTGAGATGTAAAATCACATATTGGAGAACTTTTTCTCCTTCTAGTGTCATGTGCCAACCAGTGTATTTCTACTCAAAGTTTTTAATTTCTTTTACTTACAGGGATAGGGTAGGGGAGTGGGTCTGAATGGGATGCTCTTCAGAGTGTTGGTGTGGACTTTATGGGCTGAATGGCCTGCTTCCGCACTGTAGGAATTCTATGATTCTAAAATCTGTATTCCCTCTTAGAGCAAATATGTTCTTTGCATGTAGACAAACTAATCTGAAGTCTCTTCCATTATCATGAGTCTTTGCGTGTTGCGAACATCCATCTGACCAAAAATGTTTTTTCTCATTCTTCCAGTCCAAAAATGACTATGCCCCATACAATTCAGTTACTTCTAGTTAATCAGTGCAGTGATTTCATTTATGTTGTGTTTTCTTGTATCACCTTGTATATGCTATCATCTCCTGTTTAATGGGGCTTCAGTCCCAGAGGGTGATCTTTATGTATACTGAAATGGAGAATGCTCATAGAGCTAATGTAACTTAAGTGAACAGTGTTCTCCCCGTTTGGAAAACACCCTTTTCATTTGTATTTGAAAGCACTATAGGAAATAAGGACAATCGTGTTTAAGGTATCTAATGTCCCATTTTATTTCACATTAGGGGTACATTTTCATAATCGCTTAGATCTTTGTTTATAGTTTGTGAAATATTCCTTACTGAGGAAAAAGCTCAGTTGTATGAATTTTTTTTAATATGCCAAGATTTAAATTGTAACTTTTTAGAATAATTTTTGTTTCGTGCAGGTAGGAAATTATCTGGTTTACTGAAAACAACTGCTGGGATGGCTTCCCCGAACATAGCCAAAAATGTTGAAGAGTCTTCCACAGAATTGCAGCAAATGGATATTCAGTTGAACTCCTCAGAGGAGAATCCCAGCTGTACCTCTTGTGCTCAAACAGTAAACAGTCTAAGTGAAAAGGATGTTGTCATTGAAGAAGTTAAAGTTGAAAAAACAAAGGTATGCAAATAGCTTTCAGAACAGTTCAGACTTCAGCATTATCTTGTTTCTCAGTGTAATCACTTGGACCCACGTTATGCTCAGTTTATTAGTGTTTAGGGTAACAATGTGGGACCCAGCACATTGTAAATGCAGCAGAATGTAACCAGTTTTGCTGACTACCTGTTCTATTAATTGATGATCCTGTTATGTTGAAAACTGAAGCAAAAAAACACATTATGCAGTTAGTAGATTTTCAAACCAGCAGTGTGTATGAACGGTATGTTTGAACTTGCCATTCTGGTGACCTCAGATAGCATCCTAAGCTTAGGTGGCATTTATTGTCATTCATGCTAATCATTGTTACATTTATTTTCTCAGGAGAAAGAACTTGGAAAGAAAAGGAAACCATGTAAGGAGACCCAGTTGAAGAAGCCTCATGAAACTTTTCGGATGCTAAAACGCCAGAACATGATTCTAGAAGCTGTGCGAAATTTGAAACTGATTGAAAGTCTGTTTTCGTAAGTTTTATTGCATGATGTCAACATATGAATCTCTAAATCTGCTGACACTTTACCAAACAACTATTTCACTAAAGTAATGAGAAGCAATTATCAAAAATATTAAAATGTCATTTATTTTTAGAATTGCAATATATTTAAAACTCCATATACCGATGATTCAATATTACTTCCTTTTTTTGGAAACACAGCCTTTCTTTGAACTGGATTGGACACAGCATGATGCAAAATCCACCTGAATGCCTTTTTATGTTTCTGCTTATGTCTCACAATATAACAGTTGCTACCACAGATAAATCACTATTAAGTGAATAAATGAGACAAACCAATATGTACCATATTGCTGTGTTGTAAAAAATACTTGTTATTGGGAGATAAAAATTATGTTGTCAATTGATCTTCAACTTCACTTTCTTTGAATCTGGATGAGCTGCTTTCAGAGGTCATTTTGCTTCTTTTGATCTTAAAATTGTACTGTATTTTTTCAATTTCTTCCTTTCCCTAGACACACCCGTGTCTGTGTCTCTTCCTCGATAGCAAGAGCAATAAGATTATACCTGCAACCTTAAAACAGCCCTTGATGTATTTACTTGTTGTCCCAACTGAAATTAATGACACTGGAAGCAATTAAGAGTGGGGTATGGGAAGGGGAGATGAAGACCGTTCAAAAATAGCACTAGAATTGGTTTAGCCAGCGTGCATTGAATTATATTTAAGAAAGTTTGGCGTTTGGCTACTAAGCTCATGTTTCTTTCAGACAACTTAATAATGTAGGCAGCTAGTAAAAAGTAGATTTTACTGGTAGAAAAACGTTATTTTGTTTCTTCTCCAGGCTGCAGAAGATGATCATGGAGGAAGAGAAGCAAGACGGTGTGGCTACCAGGTGCTGTAAGAAATCTATAGTAAGAATGGTCCAAAAGTTGTCGCAGGAGGGACTGCTCCGACTCTTCCGTACCACAGTTATACAAGATGGCATCAGCAAAAAGGTTCAAATGGAAGCTAATCTTTTTTCCTGCACACACTATAATCTTAAAACCTTGCCAAACTTTAGCAAATCTCTTTGTATTGATATTAATGAATGAAAGTGAATGTTTTATGTCTTATGTGAAGGAATCTATTAAGGATCTTTGTACAGTAGTTTCAGCTTCAAAGATGATATTTCCACACACTGTAGTGTGCATCAAAGTAAAATTTCTCTGTGTTTCTGTGCCATCTAGGTGGAGTTTGTGGCTCATCCATCTGTGCTTCCTAATGACCCACTTGTAAGTAGTGCAATTGAACAAGTTCGATTTAGGATCTCCAGCTCTTACACCGTGCACAGGTCAGTATCTCATGGGTTATTTTATACCAGCTACAATTTCTGCATTGCTTGGGGTTGTACATTCTTAATAACCACTGATCATAACTGCTACCTCCAATTTCTTTAAGGAGGTGGCTGTTGTACAATGCACGAGACTTGATGGGAGAGAACAGCAGCTTGATTTTACATATTCCTTTCAATTTAGGAAAAAAAAAAGTCCTGAGGTATTTCTTGGGTGGAATACATAAAAAAGTAATGTATTGAAGCAGAAGAGAAGTGGCATTGTTACTAAACTTCATACTTTAGCACAGTAGGGTCACCAGTCAAGGTTTGACATTCTCAGCACCATATTCTAGATAGCAAATCTGCCATTTCCGGAGATGGACATTTTTGTCGCTGGCAAAAGAAAATCTTTTGCTTATTCAGTCAAGATCAGGTGGTTGTTGTTAAATAAATGCCATCTCTTAAATGTTGATTATCCAAGACATCAAGAGGTGGCGGGTGGGGGGCAGGGGGCAGGGGGGAGGTGAGGGTGAGGGTGAGTGAAGGAGACAAATGCTATGTTTCTCCAAAATGGTAAGACCTTGTTCTCAATTTTCTACTTAGTTTCTTGCAATTTACTCCTTAACTTTGCTAATGACGCTCTGTTCTGTTAAACATGGGTTTAAGTACTTTCCGAAGTAGTCGAATTATCATTGGTTGAAACTATCCAAAACTCCAAGTCTGAATCAGTAGGTAAACAGAAGAGATTTAATGTTTCACCTTGAGGCATGAATGAAGATTAAGTTCTCCATTATTGCATGAGTGATGTTACTGGCAGCAAGTTTGTTTCACAGTCATTGCAAGTTGGACAGATTATCGATTAATATACGTGCAGAAAGTCTCAGCTGTCTGAGCATCAGATTTTGTCTTTGTAGCATGCTTGGGGGTGGTCATATAACCCATTATAAATGTAGCAACTGCTGGAGCTTCTGGAGTTGTGAACAAGAGTCATACTGGACGCGAAACATTAACTCTGTTTTGTCTTTCCGCAGATGCTTTCAGATCTACTGAGTTTCTCCCAACATTCTGTGTTTGTTTCAGATTTCCAGCATTTGCAGTATTTTGCTTTTAATCTGTGGGTAGCCAGTTTACCTTTCTTTCTCACTGAAATGAAACTGGCAAATTAAAAGCTGACATGGGCAGAAAAAGTGATGTGGTGCGACAGTATGTGTCCAGATGGGTCATGGTGCCGTATTTGCATTGGGATTATAATCTCCTTTTTGCTTTACAGAATGAAAATGTTGCAACTCCATGCCCAGAAAGAAAAGGAGAAACAAGCAAGAGAAAGTGCTTCAGTGATTGCATCATGTGGTTCTGAGCAAAACAGGAATGCAGAGACCACCAACAAATGCTCCACAAGTAAAACTGATGAGAAAATGGGTGTCACCCCTCTGAAGAATTACCATCCTCTTATAGGTAAAAATAACCTGCATGAGTATTTAGAGAGCTATCACAGTTATTTTCTTTGTTGTAGAATAAAAGTCAATTTGTTTTAAATCTTGTTTGCAGGAAAGAATACTGAAGATACTTAATTCAGCCGATTTAAAACTAAACCTACAGCCCTGTTCTGTTCTTCTCTATCTTTCTACATTACTTTCCTATATTACAATCTTTCTACATTACAAATATTTAGCCTGATTTTCCAGTGGGATTTTTGTTTATAGAAAATGATGTTCATGAGCCTGCAAACCTCTACACAAAGTAATTGTTAAAGTCTGTCTCCTCAGTCTTAAATTTCAAATTGATGACTCCCCATTACTGACTCCCAAATAATGAAGTGATCTTTCCCACTTTACTTCTTCAAATCCTCAGTTGAATCTCCTTCAAGTCTTTTCTGCTCTGGTCAAAAGAATTCCTATTTTTGAAGACTTTTCATTGCATCCTGTGGAAGGGACTAGAAGGAGAGGATGGAGTTTAAAAAGAAGAGGTCTCTTTTAAAGCTGAGATGAGGAAAACATTTTTCTCCCTGAGGTTCATTTTGGCATGGAATTCTCTTTCCCAAATGGCTCATTGAATTAATTCATCATTTTTGATAGACAAAAGCTTCACAGGTAATGGGGGCAGATAGGAAGTTGGAATTGAGACTAAAATCAGATCAGTCTTGTCAGTTCGAATGGTAGAACAGGCCTGACAGGCTTGACAGGCCAACTCCTGCTCCTAAGGCCTATGTTACTCTCATGCATTTAGTATTGTATAATAGGAAGTCAAAATTGCACAAAGCACACTTAGCTTTAGTCCACCTATTTTCTTTTAATTTAATAATGCTTTACTCTTGTACACCTTCTTGTTATTTATTCCCCGCTGCATGATGCTATCGCTGTTAGACAAATTGTAATGATTCTGCCTGAAGATAAGGACCTTCAAAAATACATATCACTTACATTTTCACCTGGTAATTTTAAAAATCTTTGTATCTGTCAGTTCCTGGGCTTGGGCGTTCACTCGGCTTCCTTCCCAAAATGCCTCGGCTGCGCCTCGTTCACACGTTCCTGTGGTACATCGTGTATGGGCATCCTCTTCGGAAAAAGTTAGAGGAAGCAGCTGTGTCTGCACCTTTGGTCAGTGCACCAGCGAACTCTGCTCAGGAGACTACAGCTGCAGAAGCAGAAGGCACATCCACATCAAAGGAGAATACTGAAACTGCTAAACATGGGAACAGTCCAGCAGCTGGTGGAACGCTTGCAGGAATATCAACAGTTGAGATGGGTGAAGATAGCCAGTGGGAAGGGGATATAGAATATCTGCATGTGAAAGACACTGGTAATTTGAGCTTCTTGTTAATCTTCAAAGTCATAGTCATTTTGATTATACTGAAGGCATGAACGATCAAGTTAAAGGAATGCTCGTCAAACCACTCTCATCAGTGATCATTGTTTTATGCTTTTCATGTGATACCCAACAGAACAACTTACAATCTTAGATCACAGTTGTTGTTATGTGTTGATCACAACTGGAACAGTTTGTGCTACACCATCCTAGTGCTCATTGCAGAAAAACACATAAATTCAGATTTTAACAAAAGGAGTTTCTGGTTATTGGATGGAGCAATTAAGTTGGGGACCCTCTCTTTCCCCCCCCCCCCCCAAATATTTCAACTTTAACTTGAGGGAGGCTAGTGAGATGAGGTTTTATGACCCTGTCTACCTGTTTTTGTCTCTATGTCCTCCTCTTCCTCTCCACCCCCTTCCACAAACCCCACCCACTCGCCCCAACCATCCTTGCATCATGTACACACCCTCCAGTATGCATTCAACCTTTCTCATTCACTCTACTTCCTTGATGCTGTAAGATCCACTGTATATTTGTATTTGGTGGGAACTATATTAGTGTGTACTACCAAAAACTCTTAAGTTGATATTGTTGTTGCAATTATAGCACTTGATTTGTCATGACTATTTCATACCTGTTGTAATTCTTTGAGAAAAGAATTCATTTCATAACTGACTATTGAAACAGGCTTAATGCTGGTTAGTTGTTATCATCACAGCATTATCGTGACGACTGTGCAGCCATCTCCCCCCTTAATGACTCCAGACTCCTGTTAGAACAAAGAACAGTACAGCACAGGAAAAGGTCCTCTGACCCACCAAGCCTCTGCCAATACAGGACACCGTGCTAAACTAAAAGCCTTTTGCCTCAACGTGGTCCATTTCCCTCTATTCTCTGCCTATTCATGTATCCATCAAGATGCCTCTTAAACGTTGCTTCTGCCACTTCCTTTGGCAGCACATTCCAGGCACTTAACACCCTCTGTGCAAAAAAAAAAACTTGTCTTTCATCTCTCCTTTAAACTTTCCCCATTGACCTTAAACCTATGTCCCCTAGTAATTAATATTTCTACCCTGGGAAAAAGACTCTATGTATTCTATCCATGCCTTTTGTAATTCTGTAAACTTACTTGAGGTGTCCCCCCCCACCTCCCATATTCAAGTGAAAACAAACCAGATTTGTCCAATCTCTCCTCAAAACTAATACTCTCCAAACCAGGCAACATCCTGGTGAACCTTTTCTGTGCCCTCTCCAAAGCATCCATATCCTTATGGTAGTGTGGCAACCAGAACTGTGCTTAATATTCCAAATGTCACCTACCTAAAGGTATATACAGCTGCAACGTGACTTGCCAGTTTTTGTACTCTGAGCCCTGACGACAAAGGCAGTCATATCATATGTCTTCTGGACTACTTTATCCACTTGTGTTGCCACTTTCAGGGAGCTGTAGACCTGTACACCTAGCTCCCTCTGTTAATGTTTCTAATGGTTCTGCCATTTACTGTATTCTTATCACTCCTGCATTTCACCTTCCAAAATGTATTACCTTGCCTTTAGAGATGTACAGCATGGCAACAGATCCTTCGGTCCAACTTGTCCATGCTGACCAGATATCTAAATAAATCTAGTCCCATTTGCCAGCATTTGGCTCTTATTTCTCCAAACCCGTCCTTTTCATATACCCATCCAGATACCTTTAAAATGTTGTAATTGTACCAGCCTGCACCACTTCCTCTGGCAGCTCATTCCATACACGCACCACCCCCTGTGTGGAAGAGTTGCCCCCTTAGGTCTCTTTTAAATCTTTCCCATCTCACCTTAAACCTGTGCCATCTAGTTTTGGACTCCTTCACCCTGGGGAAAAGACCTTGTCTGTTTACCCTATCCATGCCCCTCATGATTTCATAAACCTTTATAAGGTCACCCCTCAGCCTCCAACGCCCCAGGGAAAATAGCCTCAGCCTACTCAGCCTCTTCCTATAGCTCAAACCGTGGCAACATCCTTTATAACTCTTTTCTGAACCCTTTCAAGTTTCACAACATCCTTCCTACTGCAGGGAGACCAAAATTAAACGCAGTATTCCAAAAGCAGCCTAACCAATGTCCTGTACAGCTGCAACACGACTTCCCAACTCCAATAAAGACAAGTGCACCAAATGCCACCTTCACTATCCTGTCTACCTGGGATGTCACTTTCAAGGAGCTACGAACCTGCACCCCAAGGTCTTTTTGTTCAGCAACATTCCCTGGGACCTTACCTTTAAGTGTATACGTCCTGCCCTAATTTGCCTTTGTCCATTAAATTCCATCTAACATTTTCTGCCCAAGTGTCCAGCCTTTCTATTATCCTGCTGTATCCTCTGGCAATCCTCCTCACTATCCACAGCTCCTCCAATCTTTGTGTCATCCGATGGCCTAGTGGTATTATCGCTGCACGGTTAATGTAGAGACCCTGGTAATGTTTTGGGGATGCGGGTTTGAATCCTGCCTTGGCAGATTTTGAGTTCAATAAAACTCTGGAATTAGGAGTCCAATGATGACCATGAATCCATTGTTGATTGTTGGAAAAACCCATCTGTTTCACTAATGTCCTTTAGGGAAGGAAACTGCCATCCTCACCCGATCTGGCCTACATGTGACTCCAAGCCCACAGCAAAGTGGTGAACACTTAATTGCCCTCTGGGCAATTAGAGATGGGCAATTAATGTTGGCCTAGCTAGCAATGCCCTCATCCTGGGAATGAATTTTAAAAATTTCTAATCAGACCATCTGCATTCCCCTCCAAATCATTTAATGTACATTACAAGCAACAGAGGTTCCAGCACTGATCCCTGTGGAACACCACCGGTCACAGATCTCCTGTCAGAATAACACCCTTTCACTGCTATTCTGTCTGTTATGATCAAGACAGTTCTGTATCCATCCCACCGCAGATCCAATGTGACTTCACCTTCTGTATCAACATGCCACAAAGGACCTTGTCAAAGGCCTTGCTAAACTCCACGTAGGCAACATCCACTGCCTTTCCTTCTTCAAGCATCTTTGTCACTTCCTCAAAAAATTCATTCAGTTTTGTGAGATACAACTTACCCCACACACAGCCATGTTGCCTATTACTAATGAGCCGATATTGTTCAAAATACGGCTAAGTTCTGTCCCTAAAAATCTTCTCCAAAAATTTCACTACTACTGATGTAAATCTCATCAGCCTGTAATTCCCCAGATTATCCTCCTTGCTCTTCTTAAACAGTGTACGATGTTGGCTAGTCCCCAGTGCAAAATCAGATGTTAATGATCTCGTGATAGGTGTTCATGTCCCACCATGGCAGCTGATGAAATTTAAATACCATTAATAAATCTGGTATTGAAAGTCAGTCTCAGCAATGGTGACCATGAAATTGATTGCTGTAAAAACCCATTTGGCTCACCCATTACTTGGGGAAGGAAATATACCGTCATAACCTGATCTGGCCTACATGTGATTCCAGGCCTGCAGTGATATACTTGTCCCTTAACTGTCATCTGAACTGGCTGTGGCAAGACAGTTAGAGGTGAGCCACACATGATGGCCTTGCCAGTGGCACCCACATCTTATGAAAGAGTAAAGATATATGTTCAGATACATTCCAAGGAAATTTATTGTAAGCTACAGGAGGTTATTTGATTTTGTTAAACCTTGTAGGATGCATTTTAGAGGTATTTTGTGTTTGGGTACTGCATCTTGCAATAGGTATGGCATCATTAAAAGATGTTCAGAGCTCAGGGAAACATCAGTTTATTAGAGTTGATGTCAAAGAGGATGAAAGAAAGATTAAGGGAGACATAGTCCCATTTGCCTAAATAATTAGGTGCATGGATAATTTTAAAGAATTTAACTTCACTTTTATAATCTTCAAGATTGGACCTGAATTATTCCCCGTCATCAAACCAAGTATGTGATGATGCAGTTTCCGATGGACCAAATTGTTCCTGGACTATGGAGGGAAATAGTCGGGCCCCCTGAAATCTGTTTTCTGAAAACAAATTTTAAATTATTTCTATTGTTGCCACTGTTGAAAGAGCATTTTAAACAAACTAAAAACAATCGCAGAAAGTTGTATTCTGTACTTTTCAGTTTTAATTGGTCCATTTTAACTTTTTTTTAAACAGTTTATGTAGATGAAGCATCGTGGAAGAGAAACTGCCCTCCTTCCCCGATTCACAGAGAGTTTGGATATGGTTGGGCTCTTATCAGTGACATACTGCTCTGTGTTCCCCTGTCTATCTTTGTCCAGATAGTACAAGTGAGCCACAAGGTAACACAATTGTGCCTTTTTTCTGAATTTACAGTTACACTGAGTATTAAATTTGTCATTGACAGACTAGCTAGGGGTACACCAAATGGCAGTCATAAATCTATAGGCAGAAAAGGGCAACACAGGTATAGACATCAAATGGAGCACTATGAAAGATTAGAAGAAAGGTGGGAGGAGATATCAGGGCCCTAGCAGTAATTTTCAAATCCTCTGGCCACAGGTAAGGTGCTAGAGGACTGGAGGACTGCTGATGTTGTCCTATATTGCTTTTAAAAACAAAAGGAGGAAGGAATTCACTATGTAATTACAGGCCAGTCAGTCTAACCTCAGTGATGGGACAATTATTTGGAACAGTTCTGAGGGACAAAATATATCTTGATTTGGAGATACATATTAATTGGAGATGGTCAGTATAGATTTGTTAAGGAAAGATCATCTTTTACAAATTTGATCAGATTATTTTGAGGAGGTAAACAGGAGTATTAATGAGAACAATGTGTTTGATATCGTGTACATGGAACTTAGCAAAGATAAGGTCCCTCATGGCAGAATGGTCATGAAAGTAAGAGCGCATGGAATCCAAAGCAAAATGTCATCACAATCATGACTTTGTGGCTTTGGTGAGTTGCCACAAAATTTCCATCCACTGACCTCTTGCAGCCACGGTATTTGTATGGCTATTAATGTTAAGTTTCTGGTCATTGTAACCCCTGGAAGTTGGTGAGGTTTCAGCAGAAGATGATGCCTTTTAATGTCAAGAGGAGATGGTTAGATTCTGTTTTTTTTTTTTGAAGCTTCTTCACTCACAGCTTACCTTGCCTGCTAAAGGGCAGGAGCAGACCCAGTGTTTTGCGTTAAGTTTTATCACTACCCTCTCAAATAGTTTTCAGCCATCTAACGTTTTCAAAGCAGACATCTGTCCCATGGGGCAATTTCTTAGCTGTATTACTTTTAAACATCAAAACAAACTATATCACAGGTTAATTTTCCTAAATGAAGCTATACAAATACTGAGTTTTCGTTACTTAAAGTATTTTACAAATAAACTAGATGTCCAATAATTGTATGTCATATTGTTTTGGAATTACAATATTCCATGAAGTTGCTGGTTTTGACTTGTTACTTTTCTCTACTTTTTTTCCATCTCCTTTTAAATAGGTTGAAAATCTGGATGACTATTTAAATGATACTCTCCTGAAACACACTTTAGTAAGGGACCTACCCCAGCCCACGCGGCAGCAACTTCTCTATAAGCGGTAAGAACAGTCAAGTTTGTTTCCAAAATTAATGCCAATCTCTCATTCTACAAACTTCATCGCTATCAGTAACCATTTTTTTTTAGTAGAAATACTGGTTTACTAATAAACATGTCCCTTATGTAAAACAGAAAAGTGCTTTGTGAAATTTTGATCCTTCCATCAGAGAAAAAGAACGTCTGTTACACGAACTTGGCTTTGGTGTCAAACGCTTTCAGCTCCATTTAGGGTAAATCTCAGTTAAGAGCAGTGCAACACTTGCACTGCTTGATCTACAGAACATCATTACTGATGCAAATGTTTCCTTTTCACAAGTTGTCCACTGCCTCATATTAGTGTACATATATAACATTATTTAGGTATGCATAACTCACATACATAAGCAACACCTGATAACCAGGAATGCTCTGTCATTATGTGTAGTGGAAGCATAGATGATCTGTAACGTTTACAGGAAATTGTGTGGGCGCTTGAAAGATACAAACTTGCAAGGCTACAGGGACGGAGCAAGGGAAGGGGACTGAATGGATTATTCCTTGGAGAGTTGACATAGATTCAATGGGCCAAATAGCACCTCCTGTGCTGTAAATGACTCTTGTGATTACTCAAATTAACTCTCTTCCTGACTGCCTTGAGCGAGTTTACCAGCTTAAAATTCTCCACCTCAGTAAGTTGATGTAATTGAGTAATAATTAGCTGCTGAAATACTGCTCAAAGCAAGTGGAAATTTTGCATCCATCCGCAAATATATTGAAAAACATTAGCTGGTAATGGTGATGCATCGAACAAGATGGAAATGCTCCAAGACTTTCTAACACTAGATTTTGCATATTTTCCAAATGTATGAAATGAAAAGTTTCATGGATTGTCAGCCTGGTTCACAGCGTGACATAGTTGCGTGTTCTGGAAGAGAACGTATATTAATACGTCTCCTCTTTAGTATTGTGGTTAGTATCTCCCCTGAGTGGGGTTCAGTTCCTTGACTGGGAATTTACCTCTTGGAGGTCAGTTTAGTTCATTTGGCTGGATGGCTGGTTTGCAATGTAAATGATTCCAGTAGCATGCGTTCAATTTCTGCACCAGCTGAGGTTACGATAAAGGATTGTTCTCATCCTTTTTCCCTCACCTGAGGCATGGTGACCCTTGGGTTAAACCATCACCGGCATTCCCTCCGTCAAGCTCTGGGAATGTAAGTCTTGATTTTGGTGTTCAAATACTGAATTACAGCTTGAACTCGCAACCTAGAGTGTCAAATAAGCCACAGCTGACAAAACAAAGAATATTATCATCAATACAATTGGTGTGATTTCTTTTTCCTGTTCTTTACAGGAGATACATATTTTCTATCTTTGAGAGTTTGCAACGTCTTTGTTATATGGGATTACTGCAATTTGGTCCAACTGAAAAATTTCAAGAGAAAGATCAGGTAGGCTGTCAACAAAGATGTCGATGGTCATAAAGTCCATAAGAATTAGTGGATGCTACTTTTCTGTTCTGACTCATGGTACAACATTATGTAGCCACAATTTCTAAGAATTTGAGTGTCTCTATAAATCGGTTGTGTGACTCTTTCAGATCATCATGACTGGGCCTGCCTCAGCTAGCTACAGTCTTCTGTGTTTTGAACCTGGGTTCTTTTGGAAAGCACCATCATGTACATAATCTTACACTCTATACCAAGCTCATGTGACAATTCATTGTTCTGATGGAATTCACAGGAGCAACCAAACAAATTGTACAGAGAGACATGAAACACATTTTACACTCTACAATATCTTATGTATTCTTGGTATCTAATAACAGTAATGTTGCAGACTTCCTGTAGCTGGTAGCTATCAAAACTGCAGGTTTTCTGTTGGAAGAATCTAGAAGGGGGAAAATAGATTACGCACTGTGTTTGTGTACCATTAAATACAATAGAAAGTCAATTTACTGAGAAAAATGTTCCATTTAAGTGCTTTGGAACCAGTCTTATTGTTTAGCATCTAAAGTCCCTTTAATGTGCATTCTTTCTACAGACTTAGACTTAAATTGATGTGTGGTTTAGAGAAAAAAATACCCTATTGTATAGACCTATGTTTTGTTGTGCATTTCTCTTGTGCACTTCTCTTGTTTAACAGCGTAATTATTCTAATCTTATTTTAAATAGATGGTAATATATACAACAACAACAAAAACAGAAGTTGCTGGAAAAGCTCAGCCAGTCTGGCAGCATCTGTGAAGAAAAAAATCACAGTTAACACTTCGGGTCTAGTGACCCTTCCTCAACATCAGAAGGATCACTCGACCCGAAAAATTAACTCTTGTTTTTTTTTCTTCACAGATGCTGCCAGACCTGCTGAGCTTTACCAGCAACTTCTGTTTTTGTTCCTGATTTACTGTATTTGCAGTTTTTTGTTGTTGATATTGTATGTCTATTTAGATTCTAATTAAAACTGCAGTTTCAAAACTCTTAAATTTAAATAACGTGATTTAATTTTGATGGAGTGGCTATGTTGTTCATGTATGTATGTATGTGTATTAGTTATGTACATGTACAGACACCTCTTTTTTCATGTCTGCTCAAAGGCTTTCCATGTGCTAATAATTTTAACTTATCTTGGGGAAGAAAACAGCCAGAGAGACTTTCACAGAATCTCTGCCACAGTTACTTATTCCACAAGACTAATCGCTTGAAATTTATCTGAAATGTTGTGTTCTCGCATTCACCTAGGTCCAGCTACACTGCCGCACCAACATGCTGCCGTAATGTGCTGTTAAATTATTCTACGCTGTGTCAATATTATTTGGCAATATATAAGTTCTGAAACTGCAAATTAAGTTGTGATTGTTTATTTCCTCTCTTATTAGATTTTCGTTTATATCAAAAAGAATGCCATGATTGTTGACACTACTAGTTGTGATCCGCATTATAATTTGGCTAGGAGCAGCCGACCATTTGATAATCGCTGCTACGCTCTCAATAGTTTGCAAGATGTAGAGAGCTTCTGGTTTGATCTTATGTGTGTCTGCCTGAATACACCATTAGGTAAGCATGGTTACAGACAATCTGTTAAAGATCAATAATCCTACTTTTTGTTTTCCTTCTCAACCCTGTTTCAATTTAAATATATTGTAATTTATTCAAAGTTTGGTTGTGGCTGTGCCCTGAAATGTTTACCAAGTCATTGGGTGCTGTTTTAAATCACTTCTATAACTGTTTTCCAGCTCTTTTTCAAACTACTGTCAACAATTGAATTGAATGTTCAATATGTTTTGAAACAAATATAATCTGAGTTCTGTGGCTGGAGTCTTTTCCTGAGTCCCATGCTGTAGCTGATGAGAGTGTCATTTCAGCTTCACCCTTCACAAAATTAGAGCCAGCAGCATAATTTAATCCATTGATGGTGCTAACCCCTGGTTGTAAAATTTGGGAATTGTGGTTGACGAATAGAGTGATTCTATTCCCGTGTACCTATGGGGGTGAATAGTGTTTCTGGTCCAGAAGAAGCGCCATGACAAAATCTTGAAAACAAAGGCTAGATTTGATTGGATTGATGATCTTGACTAGTCTTTGTGCAAGTTTATTGCAATACCCTGCAATGTATATTTTTGGCCACACAGTGTCACTACTGCCAAATTACAAGGGGAGGAAATGGATTTAAATGAATTTTACCACTTATTTATTTAAGATCTCTATTCATTTTCAAATTTTTCTTAAAGGAGGGTATACAAGAGTGTGATATATTCTGTTCTGTATTCAAGCTGTCTTGCTTTTCTGTATCTATAAAACAACATTTAATTTCTTTATAGTTTAATTGTTTCATCATAGTTTTCTGTTTGCTTGTTAACCTTTCCTCAAAACCAGCTCTAAACCAGCAAAAAGCAGTTTTGAGTTTAGATTTATGAAAGTCCTTTGAAATTGCATTTTACAAGCATGTTTCAGTTTCACACCTTTGATTTCTGAGATGTGGAGGTGCCGGTGTTGGACTGGGGTGAATGAGGTCAGAAAGCGGACAACACCAGGTTATAGTCCAATAGATTTATTTGAAATCACAAGCTTTTGGAGTGTAGTCCCTTCATCAGGTGAAGTGAGAGAGAAGCACACAGACACAGAATTTATAGGCAGAGATTTAAAGATCATACAAATGTTGAGAGTTGAGTGTTGAATAATATATCTCCGCAGGTAATCAAAAGTGTCTGACAGCGTGGGTAAAGTGTCAACAGCTGAATAACAAGTGAAGGGATAACCTATAATCCATTTAAATGAGGCAGAGAGATAATTACAAAAATTAAAACTAAGATGGTGCTGGATCAAATGACTGGAATGACATGGTAGGTATAAGAGTTGCATTCCAAGGGTCCACCCAAAGTAATAAGTAATTCCAAAACTGTCCAAACTAATTAAGGTAGAGAGATTATAACAATTTATCAAGGTGATGGTGTCAGAACAGGACAGTAAGGAAAATTTTGCAGATATAAAACAGTGTGCTGGAGTCACATGTAGTTGACATGAAACCAAGATCACAATTGAGGCTGTCTTCATTGGTATGGAACTTGGCCAACAGTTTCTGCTTTGCTGGCTTTCTTGACAGCTGCCTGGGAGGACGCTTACCCAAAGCTTGGAAACTGAATGTCTTTGAACACTGAAGTGTTCCTTAACTGGGAGGGATCACTCTTGTCTGGTGATTGTTGTGCAGTGTCCGTTCATCCGTTGTCATAGCGTCTGCATGGTCTTGCCAATATACCATGCCTCGGGGCATGCCTCCTCAGAAGAGAAACACAGGATACAACCAATAGAGTACCCTTCAATGTACAATACTTCTCCAGAGAGGAGAAACTTGACTAGCCAAATATTGGTTGATCCTGTCCCTCCGTATCCTCGCCAATAACTTGCCTACCACTAATGTCGGGCTCACCGGCCTGTAGTTCCTTGGCTTGTCTTTGCTTCCTTTCTTATACAATGGACTAAATTGTTAACTAAATGTTCACATTTATGCAGAGCTATATTAATTAATATGCTAACAAGGAAATAGTAATCTGAATGGGACAGCAATGTAATGCTTTGGTCAGGGATTAGTATGAACAGATCTGCAGCATTTTTAAAAAATGTCTAAAGTGATATTGTGTGTTTTGGGATAAGTACAAAAATTTTAAAAAGTATGTCGGTGTATATGGCATATGTCAAACCTTATCTAGCATTCTGTGGGTGGTTCTTATCACCAAACTTAAAGGATTCTCTTTTTAAAAGTTTTTAAAAAGCAATAAAAGAAATTGACAGAATTGATCCTGAAAAATTCTGGTAGATGCATTTTAAAAAAATTAATAAAAACATTTCTGATGGAAATGCACAGCAGATTTGTCTATATGTGGGAAAAGTGGTTCAGTTTCCTTCCCAGCAATTATTTTGAAAAAAGGAGTTATCTGGGTGGTTTGGTAGAACTTTCAAAACCTTGAGTATGCAAGAGGTTATTAGGGAAAAGCCTCTGAAGTAACTAGTATAAATAAGTTCCAAAAATAATGAGATCCAGTTAAGGGATTGATCGTGGAGGGCTTGTTATGCAGTAGATAGCTCTGTGCCTCTGAGCTACAATCCACATTTAAATTCCATCTGAGGACTTGATGGGCAAAGAAGGTGTGTTCGTAATGTAGCCAAATAGGTTGAGTAGCAAACGGGTTGAATACATCAATGGCAGGAAATAAGAGCTGCGGAGACTCCTTCTCAGCCATTTAATGGGAAAAAACCTTTGGTGCCTCTGCCATCGCTATCCATAGTTCAAAACTGCAATATACATGTAAAAATGCAACTTGCCACAGCAAGCCAAACTCTAATGAAGTGTAATACACTCACAAGGGGTAGAATGTTTTAGTGAGAATTCAGGGAAGCAGTGTTGATCTTTGACAAGTGGATGGATTATTTGGACCAATTGGTCTTTTTTTGCTTACTGAAAGCTCTTACAATGACTGTATTTGTTTCTGCTTCCAGGAGTTATTCGGTTTCCTCGATTAAACAAGAATGCTGGTCAGGTAACACGAGAGGGTGCGGAAAACACTGCACTTAATTTGGTGATGGAACAGGACACGACTGCTAAGAGCGGCCTGGAGCATAAACGTTCCCTCCTGGAGTATGCTATGTGCGTTTTGGATCTAGTGCATGCAGTTTTACATCATTTTCTAAATTCCATTATAAACAGAGCATCTGATGGTGTTCAACTTGCTAGCTGTTCCCAACCCCTTTCACCACTGATTTGACAGTATTTGTGAAATATGTGCCTTGTAACATAATTTAATCACTATGACCATGTGCTCTTTCTGACTCCCACTCTGCTGTTTACTCGCCCTGTAGAATTGCATTGACCACAGTTTGAGTTGGTGTTGATTGCAGAGATTGGAATGTAACCTTGTTGCTTTTGGTAATTGTTCTATCCTCAATCCCTCCAGAGGTAGTCGGAGATTGGTGGATGATGGAAAATTACCTGGGGATGGTCTTGGAGCAGCTGGACTGGATTCTAGTTTCTTTGGACATTTGAAAAGAAACTGGATCTGGACCAGTTATATTATTAACAATGCGAAAAAAGTAAGTATTCCAAATGTAAACATAGTCACCATGTCTTGACGTGTTGTTTTAACATATTATGGTGACTTGGACAGAACAGAGCTATAGTTTAGCTGCCTGACCGTGTCTACGTTTTATCAGTTTAACAGACTGGTGATAACAATGGAATAAGATTAGTATTTCATCCTTGTTGACGCCATCAGCCATGATTCAGAGTCATCATCTGGGAGGCTTTTGACCCCATCACAAATAAACTTAGGCTGTTGTCCGTACGTGTGGTTTTTCTTTTCCTCATTCTCCGTTTGATGTCGTTCAATTCCTTTTGTCCTGTTATCAGCATCCATCATGTCAGCTTCTGCAATGCACCATCTGCCTTCCTTTTTTGGGAGAATTGGTACTTTTACAGCTAGTTCCACTAACCTCTGTCAGAGGTTTTGCTGTTATTTTAAGTGAAATGTTTAACATGTGCCTGAATTCAGGAAAGGAATGTGTCTTTTTCCAGTGGCATTCAATTGGTGCTTGTGACTTATTCATTACAGTACTTTGTACTATCTGCTAATGAATTGAAGGAAGCTGTCTTGGATGACTGGATGATTATTGCAAAGTATAAATGATTGATATAGCAATATTTGTAATATCTAAGGTTGTTGAGCTATCAATCCCTTCCTCCTTATTGCCTGAGAAGTTTCGTTGTGGTTCTTGACTCAAGTCTTACTGAGTGTTTTGCCCCATCAGTACTGCTAGAAGTTTTGTTCCAGAGTCCCCACTGAACAAAGTTCAGGAAATAGGAGCAGGCATTTTTTGGCTACTGTAAATATTGGGTTTGATGTGGAGTAAGTGTAGCAAAAAAGAGAATGTTACAATTATTCATGGAATAACATTTCACGTATATTCTATAACGTTGACTAATTGAAATAAATAGATTGAACAAAATAGTGTATAATTTAATGAAGACAAATGTATAATATTGTCCATGGGTTTTACCCATAGGAAGACTAAAAATAAGCAGCATAAGTATTCTGTGGGATAAGTTGAAGTAATGAATGATAAACGAGAAAGAGGCCTAGCCAATTGGTTTTTCAATCAATGTGGGTATCAGTTGACAAAACCAATAGAGTTGACTTATATTGACAGACTAAAGGAACACGGGTCAGAAGAACTAGCGACCAAATGTCAGTGTTCTGATTACACCACAGCTTGCAGGCTGTGTGCAGTTCTAGTCACTGAAGTACAAGGAAAACAATATGAAGACAAGCAAAAGTCCTCACAATAGCTGTAAGGTGATCTAATTACCAGAAAGTGGCTGGAGAAATTAGGATTTTTAGCTTTGGAGACATCCAACAGGTGATCTACAAGTATGCAGAAGAGATAAGGAAATAGGAATGGTAAATCTGGAACGTTTGTTTTAAATCAAATAATATGAATAAAATAACAGATTCAGTAGATGGTAACTGTAGGACTGATGTCAAGAAAGTATTTATGCAAAAGGTGATGATACTTGGAATTGCAGGTAAGTACAGTACCTTGAAACCTTCTAAGAGCAGTTGCAGATTAAAATGGAAAGACCTTCAGCATAGATGAACTAATGGTTTGAATGATCATCTTCATCCCTAATGGTCTTGTGATCTCTGACACTGTACCTCCTATTCCTCCTTTCAGACCATTAAACTTGCATTTTTGATCTAGCGTTCAGACCATCTACCCTATTAACGAGGTTCAGTATCAAATCTTCATTGGAACTTTTAATAGGCACTGTATAGATGTGATGTGTTCACAAGATTATGATTAGAAAATGAAGGTGTGAATACAAACATAAACATTTTTTTTTGCTTTGGGCTGGTTTAAAACAAACTGCTCCTGTTAAACTAATTTGTTTCCTTTTTCTGTAGAGTCTCAATATCCCTGAGAGCAGCTCAGTGCGATTACAGAGCTTCCTGAACAAACATGCCCTTCCCCTTGGTGTTGCAGGTGAAGTATTTATGTTGTAAATGAAACTCAATGCATTATGGTTCTACATTAATGCTTTATATGAAGTTTCTTGAATCTATTAAATATCACATTATCCTGGATTAAAAGCCTCATATGAGAATCTGGAAAATTAAATATTAAAGTGAGACTGGAAATAGTTCTGAAAATGTTAAGATACCAAAATGTTGAATTAAAAATTTACGGTGTTTTTATATTAAATCTGATGAAATTCAAGTTAGCCACAGTTTTTGAACTGCTTTGACCAAGCAATGTCCAGACAAATGCTGATGAAGCTGCTAGATGTGGAGGCAATTGTCATTTCAAAAGGAAATTGGATAGGACCTTGAATGAAGTAAACTTACAGGGCAGCAGGAATAGAGTAGGGCTAAGGGACTGACTGGACAGCTCCACTGATAGCAAAAGCTTGATTGGCCTCCTTCTGTGCTGTTACAATTCCATGTAGTGAAAAGGCATCACAGTCCCACTGGAAATATGGTAAGCAATTTTCATACCATCTTTTTCTTGGATAGTCACAATTACTTTCACCAGATTTTCTGTCTTGTAAGCTGGGGTGTCCAATGATCAATCTGTCCAAATAAGACCATTGTCATGATAAAGTATGATTTAATCCCAACCAGGTGAGCCTGCACTAGATCCAAATCATTTCCATTGTCCAACTGGCTCAAGTAGAATTCAAGTTGTTCAGATATATTTATTACAGCATACTTTTTTAAAATATTTTTGTTTATTATGGAAAGCTAAGATGGGAATGCGGTAGAGTGTGTTTTGATTACCGTTACTTATCATGCAAAGGCTTCCATGTTTTTTAATTAATTTGTTTTTAAATCCAGGAAATAAATTCAGTATGTTAGGTGTCCTTAAGTCTGTGCATGGACCTCTTGCTGAGTGCAAGGAAGAGATTCGAATTGAAATGGAGTGCAATGTAGGCAGAAATAAAAGAGTAGCTGGTGGAAAAGGACAGAAAAGAAAACGTCCTGAAAAGGATACTGTGAAGAAACAGAAGAAAAAGAGAAAGAAAGGTGAAGTTTCATCACTGCTGACTTGGTCTTTTAAGCTCTTTTTAAAATGAAAGATCAGTTACTCCGTAGGCTGTTAAAAGATGAACATCACCTGTACGACATTTGGTTTTTCTGTTACTTTCTTAGAAAAATAGCATTTGGAGTTGCTTTGGCGAATTAATGTTACACCGTTCTACATAAAATGCATTATTCTGTTCCTTAGAGTCAAGAGAACTTTGTTCCCATAGGTTATCTCTTTAAAGCCTCAAGGTCTTTTTTGCTTTTTACATTGCTACTGTCAGGTTCAATGCAAAATATTTTCTGTTGGTAACTAAAATACAGTATGTGAAATGAGATTTCTGTGCCAAAATGGATTAGGGTTCTGATTTCAACATTTTTCTGCTTTTAATGATATAACAATTCTTCATTAATTCTTGCAGAAGAAATACCACAACAGGAAAAGACGAAGAGATTTCGCTTCCAAGATGATGCTGATAGGAGTGCACTACGCCGCATGACCAAACTACGTGTAACGTGGACTGCCCAGGAAGACAGTCTGCTTATGCTTTGCCGAGTAGCCAGCCATGTCCTTAACAAAAAAGTGAGCAATTAAATGTCTATCGTTTTAACAATGCACAATAGACAACCATGGTAATGGTACAGAGAGTTATCACATTGATCTCTTAACCTGTATGACCTGATTAAAATGTAGCCCACATTAATGGGATAAAAGTTTTTGCTATCTGTTGGTCATAGAGCTTCACCATGAAATGGGTTGTTGCCTTAACTTAGTTCAAAACGGTTTTGACCGTGTATCATAAAAGTGCTCAGATTTTAATGCAAGTTATAATCTTACTGAGATTAGTGTGGGAACAAGCATGGGAAGTGGACAGATTCATGCTTAAACTCGGCATTTGGGTGGAATAGAGAATTTTATGTTATCTGCAAGTGTTGCGGCTGGGGGAGTAAAGTGGTTGGTTCAGAGCTCATGTGATGCGCAGCCTAAGAAGAAAACTGGACAGAGGGAGTTTTTCCAGCATTTGGCCTATATTCCTCTATATCCTTCCTATTTGTATAGCCATCCAGATATCTCATAAATGTAATTATACCAGCCTCCACTTCCTTTAGTGGCTCGTTCCAGTCACGTGCCACCTTCTGTGTGAAAAATTTGCCTCTTAGGTCCCTTTTAAATCTTTCCCCTCTCACATTAAACCTGTACCCTCCGGTTTCAGACACCCCTCTGCTGGGAAAAATACTTCGGCAATTCACCCTATCCATGATTTCATAAACCTTTATAAGGTTACTCCACAACCTCTGAAGCTCCACGGAAAATAACCCCAGTCTATTCAGCCTCTCCCTATTGCTCAAACCCTCCAACCCCAGTAACATCCTTGTAAATCTTTTCTTCACCCTTTCAAGTTTAACAACATCTTTCTTATAGCAGGGAGACCAGAACTGAACGCAGTATTCCAAAAGAGGTCGAACCAATGTCCTGTACAGCTGCAATATGACCTCCCAACTCCTCTACTCAATGCACTGACCATTGAAGGCACGTGTGCCAAACGCCCTCTTCACTAACTTGTTTACTTGCAACTCCACTTTCAAGGAACAATGCACCTGCACCTGGAGGTCTCTTTATTCACTAATACTCTCCAGGACCCCACCATTAAGTGTATATGTCCTGCCTTGATCTGCCTTACCAAAAAGCAACACCTCACATTTATCTAAATTAAACTCCACCTGCTAGTCCTTGGTCCATCTGATCAAGGGCCTGTTGTACTCTGAGGTAACCTTCTTCACTGTCCACTACACCTCCAATATTGGTGTCATCTGCAAACTCACTAACCGTTCCTCCCATATTCATAAATAAGTCATTTGTATAAGTAACAGAGGTTGGCATTTCAGCTTCAGATCTCAATCTTTGTCAACAACTATACCCATTTCTTGGTCCAGATCTTACTTGTCCGTTTTGAGCATGTTATTGGGCTAGGCATGGGGACAACTCACAAAATCAGCATCTCATCACTTGAATGAAACCTTGCATTGTATATTCAGGAAAATGGTCCAGTTTCGGACAGGTCAGAAGGCAAGAAGACTGGCACAGGTGAAACTGGGCTAAACACAAATTTACAGAATTTTGAAAACAATGTCTTGTTGCATGTAGGTGAAGGGACCCTTTGTTCCTTGGCAAACAGTGAGAGATGTCATGCATAGTTATCTTGAAGTGGCTTTGGATAAAACATCTCTTGCTGTAGGGCGTCGATCCCGCTACATCCTCAAGAACCCACAGACAATGCTTAACTATAGGTGAGATCACTTCTTTTGAAGCGTAGATAATGGCAAGAAGCAGTCAGTGTTAGAATGCTTAATTACATTACACTAAATGTTTACTTTTTTCTAAATGTTGAAATGTTATGGATTTTTTCAGAACCAATCTTCCTTTGTAACCAACAGTCTTACCTAATCTTGTATATCCCCTTTGATTATACGTATGTTTTTGTGACCTGGAGCAGAGACTTTACACTGATTGTGTAAACAATTGTTCCTAAATTGCATTAAATTTGTATTGCCTGTATCAATTAAAATAACAAAGGCACATCTTAATAGAGTAAAGCAGAACTCCTTTTGTTTCTGTACGTTTCCCTCCCATAATGTTATTAGATGCATTCTGGAAACTCTTTACTGATCTTGAAAATATAGGTCAACAATAATTACAACATACATAATTGATGTTAAGTAAAATAATGCTTTTTAGCCAATTCTAGTGCATGGACCTGTGAGGTACAATTTGTTTAAATAGTTCTGTCAGGCAAAGGGGTTGCACTGCTGCTTCGCCCTTGCCTTGTGATCCACTTTAAATCCAGGCCATACTGGCAGTTCCAAGTCTTTTCTGTCAGTTTATTGTTAAGATCCCACTCCTCCTGTGCCACTGCTATGTTCAGAAATCAGTTTGGTCTCTTCTGGAGAGAATGAGTGTGGGAAGGGAGGAGTGTGGAGAGGTTCTGGGCGCACAGTCCAAAAATGGAGAATGGAGACACCATTGACCTTTTTGATTTATTTTGTATTCTGCATTTAATTGATGTCGCTGGGGTGATGGCATTGCAACTGATGTAGTTATGAAAATTATGCCAAGTGTCAGGTAAAATGGGTTGAGGGGGGAGCTGGATGGCCACGTGAGGGAGGAAGGAATAGAAATAAATGCTGATAAGAGTGGGACGAGAGTCATGTGGAACATAAATGTTGCTGTGGGCCTTTTGGGCTAAGTGGTCCATTTTTATGCTGTAGAATCTAAAAGTTACGATACAGTCTGAAGCAATATATTTATGAATCACAGCTTGTTTAATAAACATGACTCTCAGTTACCAAGTCTGTCTTCTTGGATGCTTTAGTATAGTGTTAAAATATGAAATGTTTTACTTGTTCCACTCTTCTTACTGCTTGCAGGATTTGTCTTGCTGAGGTCTATGAAGATCATGCTTTAATCAATGAAATTATGAATAAAAAGAACAATTACCAGGACAGTAAGGTACACTGAAACACAACAGTATGACATTTTCTTTCCAGGCGGCCATTGGATAAGGTTGCAAAAATGATGTTTTTGTTAAACAGATTCAGTATGGTAATAATTGTATGACAGTGGTCAATTCCAGTCTTGTGGACAGCATCCAAAATGATATGGAACTGGCAATCAAGCCCCACATTTGCAATATGCTTCTAAAATCATTTACGGTTGTTAAAATGTTCAGATCATGATATTGATGTACCCTGGTCAATTTTGATTATTCTGATCCTTTACTTGCTGGCAAGTTGACACCAATAGGTTCTGTGTGTTTAGAAGCTAAATTTTCTTTATGAAAGCCCCTAGTTCAGATTGGATGAAAATAACTGCCCTCTGCCTTGAGCTGGTGATACTGTTAACTGCTTAAAGAATGTTCGCAGATCCCTTTAAAGGGTAGCATGTCTGTAGGTGATGCATGTTTGACCGTGGCTGGAAGGGTCTGTTTGTTTTACCTTCTGCACGATTTGGAGAAGGCATCTGCTGATTCTATATCCTTTCAGTCAAATACTCTCCTGTTCAAATAAACTACTTTAAATTTCATAGGTTTGTGCAGAGGAGTTTAAAGAATTTGTAGGAAAACTGAAGCAGAAATTCACTTCTGCAATAGGATCCGTAAATATTGAAATTCCAGATACACTGCAGGAATTGTTTGCTAGGTAAGATTACTGGTTTTTATATGGAATCATCTATCTGGTTTAATGAAATAATAGCATCTAGTATTGATATAGCAATAGTCTGTTTATTGTTTATACTCTGTAGTGTTGCAAGCATGTATTTATAAAGTTACGAGGGCTTGTATGCAATTGTTGTGGGTTTTAAATTTAAATTTAGCACTTGTGGCTTCCATTTACAATTATTTTCTAGCCACTTTACACAGCTATGCAGTGTGTTTAATATCTTCCCTGCCTGAGTAATGTTTATCAAAACACTTCGGGAATGACAAGGTAAGATGTCAATGTGTGAGAGTTTAATTTTCTTTACATGTGAACGATTCAACATGATGTCTTGCGTTTGAAAGAATTCCATGACCATTTGCGAGCAACAAGTTACAGGAGGTAAATGTGATGCATGAAAGAAGTGTACTAACTGGCATCAGCAAACTGCAAGATTAATCTCTGTGTGAGTGGAGCCCATGACATATGCCATAATGAGTTCCTGCTATCAGTCAAGTCCATCTGTCAGATATGTTGACCAGACAAGTCGCCCCATAGTGATGGGGATATAGAGCTTTGGAGCAAGCATTCTTCTACCATATCTCCTTCAGGGAAGGATAAGGAGTTGAAAGAAAGGGAACTTGTAAACTTGGGAGTGAGATACTGCATGGGTTGCTGTTTTCCTTCCTTTTAAATGCACAGTTTTGTTGTTCACCTGTTTTCAATTTTATTCTTCACGTAGGTTCAAGATATTGGTAGTTGGGGAAGAAGGGAATGAAAACCAGAAGCAGGATAACATTAAGAGGTAAACAATTTACTTTGTATATTTTTAAAGATCAGGTATTCCTACTGAAATGAAAGCTGTGGAATAACCAAGTCGATTTATCAGCTAAATATCACTTCAGAAACTAGATTACTATATTTATGAATGGCATTTTCTGGTTCTGGTGGTTTTGTTGTCTATTAGAGGTAGTGATAGTGTGCAGAAGTAACAAATACCCAAAATTCTACATTAAAGGGGAAAGATATGATGTGGGAGATAATCTAGGGATAAATTTTCACTGAGTGCTAGAGTTTCGGCAGCCTATTTTATAATTTCCCCATTTCTATTTTTTTTCTTTCAGTTGACTGTCAGTTCATTATACAAGCTGGAAAATTAGAGATAATTTAAAGATTAACCACCTAAGGATATCACAGGGACTGTGAGGTTGAACCTCTTTTCTTGCCCTATTTCACAATGGCAGTGTTATCAAGTGTTGATTCAACTACATTTTTGGAGAACCACAGCTAGCAGCAGAAGAAGAGTTTGAATTTAGTAGAGAGAGCACATCACTGTTAACAGTTCATTCGCTGCAGCCTCTTGTTAGCAAAACCAGACATAGAGATTGAGTTGCTGTGCAATGTAAATGTACTAGATGTTAAACTATCATAAATGTGAAGAAAGTTTACTTTATTTCTTTTCTTTTATAGCATTGATGATATTCATTACTTGGTCCTGCAGAATTTCATTCAGAGCACACTGGCTCTCTCTGATACACAGATGAAATCATGCCAGTCTTTTCAGGTATTTATGTAACTGAGGGAGTGCACTCATTCAGAATCACCTCATTTTAACAAAAACAGTCTTTTCAATTTTGAATCAGAACTCTTGCCAGGCTATACATAAACATGTGATGCATCAACTTATTCTTTAGTCAATGAGCTTTTGAAGACTAGTCACTCTGGTCTTGTAGAAGCACAGAAGCCAAACTCTGCACAGAACCTCCCACAAACAGCAAACATGGTAATTAGCAGAATGATCAGTTTGTGTAATATTTGCTGAAAGCTAATGCTAAGCAAGAAGTCAGAGATATTCAACATAGTGCTGGGGACCTTTTACATCCAAATTAGAGGGCACATGGGCCTTGGATTAACTTGGTCTCTTCCAAAACCCAGCACCTTTTGAAAATGCACGGTACAGAAAAGATTTACTGGGATGTTGCCTGGCATGGAGGGCATTAGCTATGAGGAGAGGTTGGAAAAACTTGGGTTGTTCTCACTGGAACGACAGAGGTAGAGGGGGGACCTGATAGAGGTCTACAAGATTATGAAGGGCGTGGACAGTCAGAAGCTTTTTCCCAGAGTGGAAGAATCAGTTACTGGGGTTCGCAGGTTTAAGGTGTGAGGGGCAAGGTTTAAAGGTGATGTATGAGGCAAGTTTTTTTTTTTTTTTTTTTTTTTACAGAGAGCGGTAGGTGCCTGGAACTGGTTGCCAGGGGAGGTAGAGGAAGGGCGTCTTGACAAATATATGAATAGGATAGGAACAGAGGGATACGATCCCCGGAAAAATAAGGGGTTTTAGTTGTGACGGGCAGCATGTTGGTGCAGGTTTGGAGGGCCAAAGGGCCTGTTCCTGTACTGTAATTTTCTTTGTTCTTTGTACTCCCTCAATACTGCATGGGGTATCAGCCTTGACTTTTGTGCCCAAGCCCAGGGGTGGGATTTGAACCTGGAATTTTGTGACCCGGGCAAGTGTATTATTAGTTGAGCGATGGCTTGATGAGGTAAGGAAGGTATCACTACTAAACATGTCCGGGCTCTCTATCACTGTCTTTGTAGCAGTGCTGATTACTACGTACTCAATAAAGCATTGGTTTAAAATGCATCAGAGATAATAGGAACTGCAGATGCTGGAGAATCCGAGATAACAAGGTGTGGAGCTGGATGAACACAGCAGGCCAAGCAGCATCATCGGAGCAGGAAAGCTTGACGTTTCGGGCCTAGACCAAGGGCACTTCGTTCTATTGGCATTGCAAAGTGTAGTTCATTTTGTGTCTATTTTTTGAATAGGCTATCTATCAGGAACAATAGTATAATGATTACAAGACAGGACTAAGAATCCTGAGGACTGGATTCTAGAGTCATAAGTTCAAAAGGCCCCATGACAACTGGGAAATCTAAGTTCAATTAAGTAATAAATCTGAAGTAAAAAGTTAGTCAATAGTAATCGTAACCATGAAATGACTCGGTTGTCGTCCATACAAACCCATCTAATTCACCACCCATTTAAAGAAAAAAATCTGCCATCCTTGCCTGGCGTGACCTTGCTGCTGTCTGAAATGTTGCCACAGGTGACTCGATAAAATGAGAAGCCGAATCACTTCTGCCTTTTCAAGGGAAGTTTGAGGTTGGGCAATAAATGTTGCCAGTGACGTGTAGATCCTGTATATCAGAGGATGAGATGGTTGTCCTTCCGGGAAAGTAAAATTCTTCAATTCTCTAATACGCAGGGGACCCTGTAATTGTTTTTGTTTGACTTTTCTCTGCTGCCTATTTGTCATAGTCCAAAGAACTTAAAGACTAAGGAATGAAAAATGGTAAACATATTTAAGAAGAAGATAGATTACTGTGTCAAGGCTTAATAGATTCAGCAAAATAGGCCAGGTTCCTTGCTGTCGATAATCAAGAAACTTTGATTCTAAATTTTGAAACTTATGATGAATCAGATGGAGTATTTGTTTAGTTTAAACAGTGCATTAGTAATTTTGTGTAAAACTATTACTTCTCTAGACTTTTCATCTATACAAACAGTACAAGGATGAAGTACTGGTCAAAGTGTTTCTCGAGTTCCAACAGCGAAGCTTGGTAAATCGTCGCAGGGTCAGTAAAGCTTTGGGTCCCAAGAAGAGTCGAGCCTTGCCCTTTGCACCAATGTCTTACCAGTTATCCCAGGCGTACTACAGGTAGGTAGTGAAACTGTTTAAAATAAAACTGCTGCACTTCAAATACTTGTCAATTTTAAGTTTTCACGATACTTGAAGTTAGGTGCTGATTTTGCAACAGCAGCAGTAACTGAGCAGAGTATCACTGGGTTTAGTATGGGTGACTTGCTCTTTGTGAAATAGCCACCTCCATTTTTGAACACCCATTTTCTTATTTATGGAATAATGCTCAATTGAAATTTTTGAAAGTGCAGTGTGATTCTGTTCAAAGGGTTACCTGTATTAGTGACTTTAAAAGGATTACAGCTTTCTGTGTTGAATTGCTGTGTAGGTCAAGAACTGTGTGATTATTGTAAAGCAACCCTTGCTGCATGATTGACGGCTTCATTTTGCATTCAGTGACTCTTCAGCATTTTACACAGTTTGATCTGGATGATTTGTTACAGGAACTTCATGTGGCGATTTCCCAGCAACATTTGTGCGGAGTCATATCATTTTGTTCAAAAGTTGAAGAATGCGGGCAAGGCAGATCTCCCCAACACCTTTTCATTCCAGGATAAAGAGACACCCGTTGAGACAGAAATGGTCACCTATCCTTTGGATGGAAATGGCGGCTACTGTGTAGCTACAATATCCTTGTTTATCCTTGGTCTGCTCTCTTTCCACGTCTCAATACCTGAGCAGATTGTGGTTGTGGACAGCACCCTTGTAGATAATGAAGTTATGAAAAGGTAAAGGGATATAGTCATTGTAATTGTTGTCTGTCACATCCTCCAACCCCAAAACCTCTGTGCAAAATATTGGCCAAATAACCCAATGCTTCCAGCTACACCTATAGGCAACATGTAGAGAATTTAAATGTGTGGCTTAATGAGTATGTTTGATATGGAAATGTATTAATCTTTCATTTTTCTTTTTGTTTTATTATTGTGGACACACTTTGGTCATTTTTGCCATTTCACAAAATTCAGATAAAAATAATGTGAGGGAGTAAGAAATGGGCTAAAGTGTGAACTGATTACTGGGTAGATTTGTCCCTCAATTTCGATTTTTCTTGTTCCAAAATGTTTTTCTTGCACCAGATCAAGTATAGTGGTTTGATTCTCACATTGATAGTTATAAGAGGAGGATTGTTTAAACTCTGCTTTGTGTTTTTAGGTTGGGTAAGGAAGGGATTGATGATTATGAGGACGATGATCTGGACGAAACTGGGAACAAACCCAAATTTGAAGTGAAGGCTCCTCAAGCTTCGCATACAAATTACCTGCTGATGAGAGGTTATTATGCGCCAGGCATTGTTAGCACACGTAACCTCAACCCCAATGACAACATTGTAGTCAACTCGTGTCAAGTGAGGTTAAAAGTCCGCTCAACACCAGTCCGTGGATGTTTGAGCACCCCTGACAGTGAGTCATCACCTTTAGACTGTTATTTCTTGTCTCGTCTTAGCAATTCAGTCTGTCAATTTCAATAATGTCTCGCTGTCATCCTAATGTATGCACATATCTATTTTCCTCACTTCTCTAAGCAGTTGTTTCTGACTCCGTACTTTACTTTTCACCCCATGCATGTGAGGCTCAAGTAAAGTTCTAATGTTTCAGGTTCAGGGGAAGGGAACGCTTTAATAATGGTATTGCTGTAAATGTTGTGCATTCTGAGGTTTATCGTCTGATCCGAGCATTAAAATGCCAGTTTTACCTCAGCAAACCAACAACTGCATTTGCAACATGTGCAGGTATAGAGACAGGTGGAATCAGATGTGTTAGTAACACTGAATAAACAGAATTGCAAAAGCTTTGAAGTTTTCTTGCTTCAGAGGATACACTGAATCAACTGAAATAATCTAATTATGATGAAAAGTTAGTAGCTGTAAGAACTTACTGCATCCTGTGGAAAGTGTATGTTCCATATTTTGTCCGTGAAAATATTGTATAGCAGGATCGTGCAGTGAAGACCGTATATCATTGTTCAAACTCAACAACTGAGAGTTTTTAAACTGACTCCTTAGAATACACTTCCTCCCACCCACCTTCCTGCAAAAATGCCATCCCCTGTTCCCAATTCCTTCGCCTCCGCCACATCTGCTCCCAGGATGAGGCATTCTACTCCCGTACACCTCAAAAGTCCTCGTTTTTCAAGGACCGCAACGTCCCCCACTCAGTGGTCGAGAATGCCCTCGACCGTGTCTCCCGCATTTCCCGCAACTCATCCCTCACACCCCCTCCCCGCAATAACAACCAAAACAGAATCCCCCTCGTCCTCACGTACTACCCCACCAACCTCCAGATCCAACGCATCGTCCTCCGACACGTCCGCCATCTGCAATCCGATCCCACCACCAAAGACATTTTTCCCTCCCCACCCTTACCTGCTTTCCGGAGGGACTACTCTCTCTGTGACTCCCTTGTCAGCTCCACACTCCCCTCCAGCTCCACCACACCCGGCACTTTTCCCTGCAACCGCAGGAAGTGCTACACTTGCCCCTACACCTCCCCCCTCACCCCCATCCCAGGCCCCAAGAAGACTTTCCACATTAGCAGATGGGCAGGTGAACATCTGCTTGATGTGGAAAGTC
>JAHRHZ010000023.1:12416735-12451327 GCA_024137785.1 Ginglymostoma cirratum | reverse complement strand
GTGACTCCCTTGTCAGCTCCACACTCCCCTCCAGCTCCACCACACCCGGCACTTTTCCCTGCAACCGCAGGAAGTGCTACACTTGCCCCTACACCTCCCCCCTCACCCCCATCCCAGGCCCCAAGAAGACTTTCCACATCAAGCAGATGTTCACCTGCCCATCTGCTAATGTGGTATACTGCATCCACTGTTCCTGTTGTGGCCTCCTGTACAGCGGGGAAACCAAGCGGAGGCTTGGTGTTCTGCAAAGCAGTCCCCTGTGCTCGGTTCGCACTAAACAACTGCACCTCCCAGTCGCGAACCATTTCACCTCCCCCTCCCATTCCTCAGACGACATGTCCATCCTGGGCCTTCTGCAGTGCCACAATGATGCCACCCGAAGGTTGCAGGAACAGCAACTCATATTCCGCTTGGGACCCCTGCAGCTCAATGGTATCAAATGTGGACTTCACAAGCTTCAAAATCTCCCCTCCCCCTACCGCATCCCAAAACCAGCCCAGCTCATCCCCGCCTCTCTCACCTGTCCTTCCTCTCACCTATCCCCTCCTCCCATCTCAAGCCCCACCCCCATTTCCTACCTACTAACCTCATCCTGCCCCCTTGACCTGTCAGTCTTCCCTGGACTGACCTATCTCCTCCCTAACTCCCCACCTACACTCACCTTTACTGGCTTCATCGCTGCCTCTTTGACCTGTCTGTCTCCTCTCCATCTATCTTCTCCTCTATCCATCTTTTATCCGCCTACCCCTCTCTCCCTATTTATTTCAGAACCCCCTTCCCCTCCCCCATTTGTGAAGAAGGGTCTCGGCCCGAAACGTCAAGCTTTCCTGCTCCTCTGATGCTGCTTGGCCTGCTGTGTTCATCCAGCTCTACACCTTGTTACCTCAGATTCTCTGGCATCTGCAGTTCCTACTATCTCTGAATATCTTCTTCCACCTGGTTGGAACTATTGCAATAAATATATATTGTTAAGTTTTTTGTTTCTTGGCCTCCACTGGTCACCGCCTGTCAATAAACAGGTAGTGAGTGGAGTGGTAAGCAGCAAGTGATGCTGTAAGGAGACAGCTGGCAGAGTGGTGATTGAAGCAGAGAATGGGATAGTGAGGGGGGGGGGGGCACCCACTTCCTGTTTCAGTGCCGTGTTGGTACAAAAGAATGATACCAGCTGCACCAACTTCATGATCCAGTGGGTTATCTGAGATAGTGTGGTTTTTCTCATTACAGTTCTTGCAGTCATATTTGTAATGTTGCATTTAGATCACTTCTTTTGAGCAATTTTATTCTTGAGTTTATTTATTTCCTTCAGAATCTAATGTTACGTTATTTTTCTCCAAACAACCTGTTTCAGAAGGGTTCATGTTTCTGCAGAAATTGTTTTGATAAGTGCAGTTAAACTCTGACTACTTTTAACACCCTGGACTCTCTCAAACCAGGTTCAGCTGCTTTGTTCCAAACTGCTTCGGGGCCAGATGCTCTTCCTAGCTCATTCACAAAACTGTTGAGGCCCAGCACTGATGCATATGTTGGAGAGAACATTCAAAAGCGATTTGTAGAGGAACTCCAGTACAGTCCTGAGGACCTTACGGCTGTTCTGGAAATTGCCAGTGAAGTTGAAGCCTGCTCTTCCTTTGGGATTGAGACCGTGGAACTAGGCAAGAACTTTGTTCAGTATGAGGAGGTACAAAATGGAAGAACAAAGACTTTAAAGCAGTATCTGCAGGTTTGTTTTAAATACAAAATATGGTCTTCAGGGTCAATTCTCCAAATGCTCATGACTGAATGTTTCTGGTGTAAAGAAATCCTAGTCTGTATGTAACTCTTCCTCCTGACTTTCCAAAGCCTGTCTACACTTACAAAGCACAAGTCAAGAGTGTAACAAACACAGTGAATGCTGGAGAAATTCAGCAGATCTGGGTGCACTGGTGGAGAGAGAAAAACAGTTAACATTTCAAGGCGACAATGACTCTTCAGGAGCTCTGAAGAGGACTCAATCACAGAACTATGAGAGGGCTAGGAGGTTCATTGTCATCCTAAAAAAGGTACTTCTTGTAGTAACTAACAAAGATGTCCAAAAGAGCTGGGCCAAGAGGGGATCCCATGGCTACACCATCTATTTGTGTGTACGTCGTAGCGTTAAAACTGAACGCAACTGCACAAATCGCTAAGTTCATGAGACCATGTATGTGACTAAATAAATGGTACTTCTGTGAGACTACCAATCCCTGCTACATTTGCCATGGCAATACCCTGAGCGGTCAGAGTGTAGCTGCCTGCTCTGCAGTTAATCAGCTAGCTAAGGTTGAGTGCAGAGTGAAAAGCTTCAATTTTGTGTCTCTTTTTAGTAATATTTACTTAGGACACTGTTTGTTTCAGTTTTGCAAGAATCCTGATAATGTCAACTAGGCCAAAGATAGACACCCCCATAAAACTGCAGCAACTTGAAGTATGCAGCACTTTTTAACATCGTCAGATTTCCTAAAGGGCTTTAGGACAAGGAGCTTCTAGGACAGATGTCCAAAAGTTTGATAAACCCCTAAGTACTGTTTTAGCTATGTCAACCATGGCTCAGTTGATAAAACCATGCAACTCGGAGTGCTGAGTTCAAATCCAATTCCAGGATTTGAGCACTTTCGGCAATGACACTTTGCAGCACTTTCGGCAATGACACTTTGCAGCACTTTCGGCAATGACACTTTGCAGCACTAACGTATAAGATACTGTCTGTGAGGGAAGACATTAAACTGAGGCTTCATCAATCTGCTTGAGTGCTTGTAAAAGCTCCCATTAGAGCAGGGGAGTTCTCCCTGGTGACCTGATCAATAGTTATTTCCCTATCAACGGCATAAGAACAAATTATCTGTTCCTTTTTGTTTGCGGGAATTTATTGCAAGCAAATTAGTGACCCTGTTTCCTACATTGCAACAGTTACTACAATTCAACTATTCCATTTACTGTAAAGCTGTTTGAGACATCTGGTGATTGTGAAAAGGGTTATATAATAAGTCTTTTTCTTAAAAGGAAAGACTTAAGGAGAGCTTTCCAGACCTAGGCAAACAAAGGAATAGTAGGTAGTGGCACAGAAAAATCAGTTTAAATAATTTCAGAAATTGACAGCATTCTTTACAGATTAAAATGTTGGGTGAGATTTGCAGCTCATTTGTCAAAGGGTGGTTTTATAATTTGTCAACAACTTGAATATGATTTTTGCCAATTGTGCTGAGTAACGCTTCAAGAACAATGTTGTCTTCCCACCTTTCAGGATTTGATTGCATTGGACCAAATGGTGGAAGTTGGTGGCTCAGCAGCACGACTGGTTTCCATAACCCACGCTAACCCATGGTTGCTTCATCCATTCCACGTACAGAAAAGTATCAAAACTGGGTCAGAGAGTCCTGTGGATGTGGGTTCCAAAGGTAGTTCGGAGATAAACCATCCAGAATCCAATGCAAATATCATAGCAGAAAGTACAGAGGACACTGAAGGACACCAAGACAATATAAAACCTAATCCCAACACGACTAATGTGGAGACAGAAATTGAGCAGCACAGACTGGAGTCCACTACTGTACAGAACGAAACTGTCCTGACTGGAAGTAGAAAAAGGACCATTGAAGAAGTTGAAAATGAAATACTTGAGCGTGAGCTTCCTAGTAAAATGCCTCGTCAAGAAGTTGAGTCTTCCAAGTTGAGCTGTGATTCCTCAATCAGGGGACAGCCTGTAGACAGCACTGTGGGTGAGGCAGAAGCCAGCTTGCCTCAACCTCACATGGGGCAGAAACAAACTAAATCTCTGGAACAAGCGAGTAGACCAGGAGAGGCAGATTCTGAATACGGTCAGGATGGAGATCAGAATAAAGGTGAAAACAGTGAGCTGTTTACCTCTTCGTATAACATTAAAGATTCAAACATCCCTTCTGCATCTAGGCCACCAGGTGAACCATCCATGGAAGCAGTTGGAAACAACCATCTGAGATCTTCCCAACACACATCCGCAGTGAGTGAGCATCAGAATGAAGCCATTCCACCTGCAGATGGACAAGCTCGGCTTCAGGAAACAAATTCTACAGCGGGTCCAGGGGACCGTTTACAACTAGACGAAAGTCTTCATGTAAGCAAGAATCAGGACAGATCCAAGCTTCGGGGCGAAGGTAACTCCTTATCTTCAGAGCTTAGAGCACAAAATCTGCACTGTGTTGAAGTGCAAGTTATCATTAAACATTATTACTTAAAGCTAGCCCAGCCTTTCATAATGTTCAGTTGACTGTCTTTTGCAGTGCTGTTTGCCAGTAAGCTCTGTCTCCTGTGGTATTGTTGGTGGAGGGGTGAGAAAAGAGAACTTTCTTTGCATTTGCAGTAGTAATGTTTGTATCTTTTATACCTCTTTAATATATTATTCGCCAGTAATCAGAATATTAAAATACTTAACAAAATAGCATCACAGAGCTGTCCATGAGCCATCATAGAGATCCATGAGTAATGTGGTAAGAGTACAATTATGATCCACATCCTGTTGTCATTCTAATCCTAACCTCAAACAGGGTATCAGCTACATGATCTCCACAGGAGATGGGGGATGATCTGAGGTTCATAACTTGATGAACTGCAATTTTGTGGGTAATTGATAGGCAGCCTGCTCTTTCCACCAAGGTTTCAAAATTCAGACAAAATATACATTTTGGAAACGAATGGTAGAGCAGAGCTTTGTTTTTGTCTTTCTCTTTCGTCCTTCTTCAACCAATTTCTATGTCACCAAGTTTAAGAAATCATTTGCTTTGCTATTCATTTGCATGCTTGTAACTTGTACAGCGATGGTAATACCTTTAACTAGTCTACAGTCCAATTACACATTTTATTGTAATTGTCCAGCATGCTTAGCAGGACGAGCTGGATTTACAGGAGTAATACAGAAAAGGGACATACTAAAGTGCTGATCTTATTTAAACCTCCCAATGAAATGTGCACTGAAGAAGGTACAGAGGAAATTCATCAGGATGTTGCCTGGGATAAAAAGTCTCCGTTATGGGGAGAGACTGGATAAGCTGGTTTTATTTGCCTTGGAGTGGGGAAGGGATCTGCTTTGAAGTATACAAAATGATGAGTGTCATAAATGGAGTAGCTTGTGAGAATCTTTGCCCTATGGCAGATGTGTCTAAGTCCAGAGGGCATAAGTTTAAAGGTGAGGTGTTTAGAGGAGATCTGAGAAAATTTTTGTTCCACCAAGAAGGTGGTAGAAATATGGAACACACTGCCTGAGAAGGTGATGGAGGCAGGTAAATTCACAACATTTAAGAAGCATCTGGATGAGCGCTTAAAATGCCCGGCCACATTAGGCTGTGGACCAAGTGCAGATAAATGGGATTAGTGCAGTTTGGGTGTTTGTTGGTCAGCATAGACATGGTGGGCCAAAAGGCCTATTTCTGTTCTCCACAACTCTACGACTCTAATGTTTTCTGTTTCATTGGTTAGCTTTCCCAATCCGAAGGCACTAGGCTGAATTGTTTCAACAACTGACTTGACAAAGCCCTGAAAAAAATGACATCCAATAACTGTCTTGCTAGGTGCCATTTATGCTGTGCCTTTTGGAAATGCCCAGGTCCCTCCTTATTCTCTGTTCTGTGCTCAAATGCCAAATTATTGTGTTAATGCACGTATACTTTCCCTTTTGTTACATATGGGTAATAGAAACCAGGAAATATTCCATTCGTGATTTAACTTATTAATATTGCATGAATGAATAAAATCAGAATTGCATTTGTGTGTCCTTAATTACGAATCATATGAGTGCATTTGGGCTTTTTCCTTTGCAAAGGGGGATTCTCATTTTAAATTGACTTTAATCTTTCTCTTTAGGAGACGATACAGTTGAGAATGACAAGGTGGAAGACACAGTGCAAACCCAATCAGAAAGGTAAGCAGCAGTGTTTCCCTGTTAATTGAAGGGAAGAAAACATTTGATCAGAAAACTGAAATGGCTTTTATACACTTACACTGAAAGAAAATGCATTTGTGCTGAATCTAGTCCTGATCAAAAAATTCATTTGGATCAAGATGAAATGACCCAAATGATCGGGCTGTCCACTTCAAGCTATAACACAAACTGTGAAATGTAACCACTCGGGGAAATTCTAACACATTGAGTAGTGATTTTTGTGCCTTGCTCCACACGTCAGAATCTCAGGCCAAGTCCACATGTGGCATCTTACCAACCTTGCCAATCACACTGTCAGAGGGTGGTACATAGAAACACAGGACTTGGGAGCAAGAGTAGATTACTTAGCCCTTCGAATATACTCCACCATTCAATTAAGATCATTGCTGATCTCATTGCGATCTTTGCTCCACTTTGCGGTCTGCACCACATACTCTTGACTCTCCTGTCTATCAAAAGTCTACCTAACTCAGCCTCAAATAATTTAAAGACCCAGCCTCCTCAACCTTCAGGGTGAATTCCATTCTCTAATAACCCTCAGAAATCTCTCCTCATCTCTGTCTTAAGAGTAAGAGGTTTTCCTTTTATTTTAAACGATGCCCCCACATTTTAATCTCCTGTACAAGAGGAAGGATGTTCCTGAAATATACCCTACCAAGTTCCCTCAGATCTCTATTTTCAATAAGGTCACCTTCCATATACCCAATATGTTTCTTCATTAGATAAGCCCTTCAGCCCAGCAATGAATTGAGTGAACCTACTCTGAACTGCTTCTAAGGCAATTGTTTTTATATCAGGAGACCAGACTTGTTCAAATTCATTCAATTCATCACAAACTAGATGGCATTTATTGGGCATCCCTAATTTCCCAGAGGGCAGTTAAAAGTCAACCACATTGTTGTGGGTCTGGGATCACAGTAGGCCACACCAGTTCCTTTCCCTAATGAATATTAGTGAACTAAATTGGCTTTTCCAACAATCAACACCAGTTCCATGTCATTATTAGGTTCTTATTGATATTTTATTAAATTCAAAATCCACTATCTGCTATGGCAGGACTTGAACCTGGGTCCCCAGAACATTGCCTGGGTCTCTGGATTAGTAGTCAAATAAAAATACCATAACATAACCACTTCTCTTACAGTACAGAGTGTTTCAGAAATCATTTCACTAATGCCCTATAGAACTCCAGTGAACCTACTTCTATATTCCATTCTCCTTGCAATAAGCAATAATGTTTAATTTACCTTCCTAATCTCTTAATGGGCCTGCATTCTGACTTTTTGTCGTTCATGTACCAGGGTATTCATATCCCTCTGTACCACCGAATTCTCAATCTCTTTCCATTTTAAATGCTTTTCTATTCTTCCTGCCCAAATGGATAAGCTCTCCTTTAACCACATTGTACTGCATCTGTCAATTTTTTTGCCCATTCACTTAATCCTTCTGTAACGTTTCTCTGCCTCCTCTTGACAACTGAATCTGCTACCTATCCTATTGATGTCATCAGCAAATTTACCAACCATATGTTCAGTTGCCTCACCCAAATCAAATCTATGATTTGTAAATAGTTGAAGCCCCAGCACTGATCCCTGTACCACTCTACTAATTATAGCTTGCCAACCCAAAAAATATCCATTTATCATTACTTTGTTTCCTGTTAGTTAACCAATCCTTGATCCACATTTGACATTGGTATCCTATGTGACCTACACAGCAACCTTTAATGTGACATCTTATCAAATGCCTTTTTGGAGACGAGGTCTAATGATGGGTTTCTCCAGTCTCAGTAAAGGCGACTCAGATGATAGTATAACTTAATGATAGGGTCTAAAACACAGCTTTTCAATAGATAGGACCTGTCTAGTGGAACGCTGATGCTTTGAAATACATGCAGCTGTTACGTTGTCTGAGCCATTCAATCAGAATTTCATCCAGAGAAGTTGAAATTCAGATTTCATTATGTGGCCAATGCATGTGAAAATTCTGCATTGCTCCTGACTTGTCCTGTAGGCCAGTATCTGTGCTGGGGATCAGAGGAACTTTTGTATCCTTTATGATCATGTGAGTATTGGGTAGTATGAGCTAAATGCAAAACATTTCACCCTCCAATTTCTCGGCACAACCACAGAAAAATGTATGCCATTACACTGACGTCTTATTTTTCTTAACCATGTCCTCCCAAACTAAAATTGCCATTTAAACCTGAAATGTAGACAGCTTTGCACCACGAATTCAGACCTGTGACCAACAGAATTGAAGCAGTCCACCTCTGTAACGTTTTGACCTCTCCCAGAAAGGGTGACTCGGAGAGGCTTTTATCGGATCAGTGTGAGAGATTGATTTGAACCCTGGTTCTGGCAGTGAAAGTACCAATGGTCAACTCCATTTCAGTTATTTCCTTTTAACACTAATAGTCACAGGCTGATAACACTGATAATGCTAATAGTCTTTGCAGAAGCCATGATTTTAATTGAATAACTACATTTTGGTTGAATCTTGCAGTGAATATGAACAGATTAGTTTTGTCTGCCATCCCTGGAGGATTGTTGATGGAAGTCTGAATAAACCTGTCTGTAAAGGAATGATAGAAGCCATGCTATATCATATTATGACAAAACCTGGGATCACAGAACAGAAACTGTTAAGTTATTATAAGGCTGTACTGCAGCCTGTCATTGTCCTGGAAATATTGCAGGTAAATGTGGTTTAATTTTGCATGTGAGTATAGTGTGATTTGCAGTGGATTCTCTTTCCTAATTAGAATTTTTGCATAAATTGCAGCTTCATTGCCAAATATGCTATTAACTCCTGTCAATGAGAAGTTAAATTAGATACAGCACATGAAACTTGAACTGAATTTAATTGTGTTGGATTTAGTTGCATTCCTATATGTGATGTGGGCTTTTGTTTTATTATTTACCAGTTTCCATTATTAATCATCTGAGTCTTCTAGATGTCAACTGATAATTGGACTTCCAGGACATTTGTAAGGCTGTTTCCGTACTGAATATGTTTTTTAGTTTCAATTTGGTGGCAGTTTTTTTTTGGATTACACGTTGCCTTAACTAGCAGCCAAAGAATCCAGTGTTTTCATGAAGAACATTTTGAAAAGTCATCCTGGATGTGGGGGAGGAGCCTATATCAGCCGATTTTAGGAGCAAACAAAGTGGAAGAATTGCATTTTTCTAGCATTCTTCCAAATCTCAGGGCACCTGAAACTGCTTTATAGCCAGTGAAATGCTTTTTTAAATCTTGTAAATGTTGTGACGTGGGAAATGTAGGTTTGTGCTCAGCAAGTTCCCATTGACAGCTGATGTTTCGGGCCTAGACCTGAAGAAGGGTCTAGGCCCGAAACGTCAGTCTTCCTGCTCCTCTGATGCTGCTTGGCCTGCTGTGTTCATCCAGCTCTGCACCTTGTTATCTCAGATTCTCCAGCATCTGCAGTTCCTGCTATCTCTCTCCCATGGACAGCGATGTGTTATTGAGAAGGTGATGTTGACAGAGAAATAACTATTGGCAAGGACATGGGAAATACTCCCCTGGTATTTTTTTGAAATATGTCCTTGGATTTTCATGTCCCCCTTCGACACTGGACACAGGGCCTTGACTTTTCTGCAAGATGGATTTAGATCAGAGACATCTAGTTAAGGAAATATTCTTCAATCCTTCAGCTTATGTTCAGAAACAAATTGGTTTGCTTGAATCATAGAATCCCTGCAGTGTGAAAACAGGCCCTTCGGCCCAACAAGGCCATACCGACCCTTGGAGCATCCCACCCAGACCCATCCCCTTATAACTCACCTAAGCTACACATCCCTGAACACTACAGGCAATTTAGCACGGCCAATCTGCCTAACCTGCACATCTTTGGACTGTGGGAGAAAACCGGACCACCTGGAGGAAACCCACGCAGACACAGGGAGAATGTGCAAACTCCACACAGACAGTTACCTGAGGGTGGAATTGAACCCGAATCCCTGACGCTGTGAGGCAGCAGCGCTAACCACTGAGTTGTACATTTGTAAACCCACGAGTATTACCATTTATAGCTGTTTGGAAAACTCCATCAGGCAGACGTCATGTAAAAGTCGATTTATTATTTCATAACTCTGCCAACTTTGTTTAAAGTCAGAGGTCACACGGCATCAGGTTATATTCCGAAAGGTTTATTTGAAATCACATTTCTGTTTTCTCGCAAGTTGGGGTTACAGCTGTCTTCTGCTTCCAACAGTGTCTTAATTTCATGCTGTAATATTTCTACTCCCCTTCACTAACTGGGAATTCAACTTAAATTTCTGCTTTAAATGTTGAAATGGAGTTTTCTCATTTTGAATTTCTGTTCTCATCCGCAGGCTCTGGAGACTGTTGGCTGCGTTAGGAAGCGCTACTTAACCAAAACCAAGCCTGTGTCCCTGTTCTCTACTCCCACGAGTGCTACTGAGATGCAGCATTGTAAATTGTCAGAGCGTTTTACTGTTTTTTATGAACCTACCATAGACTGTGTTTTAAGACTCGGCAAAGTCTTCCCACATGAACCAAACTGGAACAAGTGGATACAATAACATAGCACTTAAGGATTCTTTCCATTGTACAAATGAAGGATATTTTCCCACTGGCACTGACCACTCCTAAGGACAATCTCAAGAGTCCAAACTCACCTAACTGTACGGAACAATTTATCAAAAATCTGAAGTCAAATATAAAGGTCAATAATGCTGGATTACACTTGGGAGTGAAGAAATAAACCTGATTTTACTAAAACTTTTACAGATTATGCTCTTCAGCTTGTTTTGCACCTCGCGTTTTCTTGAATTCGAATGATTTGGCTTCAGTTCATTCGCAGTTCCTCACAAATGCTTCATCACTGGATCACCTACTGCTGTTACAACCCCATAACAAAACGGATATGGTTTGTTGAAACTTACAGCTAAATAATGTCTCTCTTGAAAGAATCACAGAAGCTACAACAAATTATTTGTATAGTACCTTTTGATATAAGCCAAGATGCTTCACAGGAGAGCCATCAACCAAACTGAATCCCTAGCTAATGAGATCTATATAAAACATAGAAGATAGGAGAAGGAGTAGGCCATTCGGTCCATTGAGCCTGCTCTGCCATTCAGTATGTTGACAGCTGATCATCGAGCTCAATTCCTGAATCCCACCCTCCTCCCATATCCCTTGGTCCCTTTCGACACCAGAACAAAATCTACATCAGGCATGAAAGAAAGAGATAGTGAGGTAGATTGTGTCTGAGAGAGATGACAGTGAAAACAGAAATTGTTGGAAGTACTCACAGATTAGGGGCATCTAGTAGAGAGGAAGAGAATTAGATATTTTGGGACATTAACCTTTCACCTACAGTTGAATGAAACCTTGGTCAAAGAGTTTAATTTTAAAGAATATCTTAAAGAACATAGAGGGGATCAGAGAAGAAATGCCAGATCTTAGTGCTTGGATGTTTGAAGGTAGTTTGTGGTGGAGTGAAGGAAGATTAACATGACCAAGTAGTCAGTACTGGAGGAAGGCTGAGTTCCTTTCTCAGTCCTGTGGAGCTGGAGCAGTTTAAAGAGATCAGAAGAGCTGAAGCCTTGGCATGCAACCCTGAAGGGAAAAGCAGTAAATGTTATTAATGACGTATACTGATCTGACTCATACACCTCAAAATGGAAAACTAATATGTTTGTTCCTAAATATTACTATCTTTTCCCTCTGAAAAGGATTAATCAAACTGAAGTGTTGGTGGATTGGGTGCCACTGTTGGCCACAGTGGTTTCACATCGAGGAATCTGTCACTTGATAGCTATCCTTGGTGACTTGAATAGGTTTAGCCAACAATGTGTATCCATCTGAGTATGTGATGTCCAGATGGAGAAAGTTTAAGTTTATGGACTAAAGGATTGACTGTGATGCCTTATTCATTAGTCTGGGAACCCCATACCCAATTTTTGTTATTTTATAAATACCTGCTGATTGTATAAATAATGTATTGTGTGTGTTTTTGTTTAGGATGTCTTGATATTGAGCTTGTCCCATTCCAGCACAATGTACGTTCCATATATAATCACTAACACTCTCCCACCATCCACATGCACAGTAATGCAAAAGAAACAATAATTTTATAGTAAGTTATCCTTCAAGTGTGTTCTCCATTCTGCATTTTTAACAACTTTGTTATTCAGCTGACTGGATAATTTGCAAAGTAAGGGAGAATTTTATCCAATAGACAACTTTAGCTGTGACAACTACTGTGTTTCAAGATGTTAATTTTGTGACTTTAAGTAGCAAGTTTCTACTCTCACTTTGGGCATAAAGTTATAAAACAGAAATAATACCAAAGCAGCTTGGTTTTTAACAAAGAAAATTAGAACAATGGAGCAGCTCCTGAAGAGAATATTAGTTGAGTAAGTTTCTGCACAGGGAAAGTTTGCAATTATGCTGTTGGAACATTAAAGGCAGTTTGAGCTTCCTGACAGCAAGGTTCGGAATACCCTTTTTCCTGAATTTGCATCTCATGCATACTCATGGTTGAGTAATAGAAAACAGAGGGTAATGGTTTATTGGATATATTTTAGGCTGAAGGAAGGTTTGTAACAGAGTTCCCCAGAGGTTGGTTTTGGGACCTTGGGTTTTCCTGATATCCCTACGTTTATGACCTGGAACTTGGTGTGCAGGGGATAATTTCAAAATTTGCCGATAACACTAAACTTGGAAGAATTGAAAGCTGTGAGAATAGTGTGGAACTCCAAAAGAATATTGACAAATTGGAATGGGCAGATTGTGGCTGGTGAAGTTCAATGCAGAGAAATGTTAGCTTGTGTACTTTGATAGTAAGAATATTGAAAGACAGTATAAAATAGGGGATACAATTCTAAAGCGGGTGCAGGAATACAGGTACCTGAGTGCACAGATCGTTGAAAGTGGCAGGACAGGTGGAGAGGGAGAGAGCAGGTAATAAAGCATACAGTGCCGTTGGCTTTATTAATAGAGGCATGGAGTACAAGAACAAGGAACTGATGTTGAATTTATATAAGACACATGTTTGACCTCAGCTGGAGTATGTGTACAGCTGTGAATGCTGGATCCTCCAAGTCTGAGATGTGCATAAAATAATCACTATTTTTGATTCGAACTGCAAATAATGTGAAAAGTCTGGCCTTTTTGCAGCATTGGCTCCCAGTACCATCCCAAAGTTCTCCATTTTAAATTCTCGTCATTGTGTTCAAATCCATGATCCCATGTCTAATCTCCTCCGACCCTACAATCTTCCTGTTCCTCTTCACTCCTCTGATTCTCACCAGGTGAGGTTCTCGTTTCAGTTGCTCTATCATTAGTGGTGCTGAGTTCAACTGCCTTTCCTCTGAGATCCAGAATTTCCCCTCAAAACCTCTATCCCTCAATCCCTCTTTCATCTTCAAGGTAGCCCTTAAATACTGACCATAGGGAGGTGGGTGGGGTAGAGATTAAACGATAGGAGACAGAAGAGTAGTTGGATAGGCAAAGGAGTTGATAACAATCTGGCTGGGAGGGTGAGTAGTTGTTAATGGGACTGTTAGTGGCTAACAATGGGTAGTGTGTAAGGGCAGGCTATGTGATAACAAGGCCTGGTGTATAGGGTAGGGGGCTAGGTCATGGGTGAGTTCAGGCCCTAAAATTAACGAACTCGATATAGAGTACGGAGGGCTGCAGGGTCCCCAAGCAGAAAATGAGGTGGTGTTCTTCCAGTTTGCGCTGAGGTTCACTGGAACACTGCAGCAATGCTGAGACAGAGATGTTGACCAGGGAACAGGGTGGTGCATTAAAGTGGCAAGCAACAGGTAGGTCAGGGTATTTTCTGTGAGCAGAGTGTAGATGTTCTGCGAAGCAGTCATCCGGTCTACATTTCATTTCCCCATTGAGAGAAGGAGACCACATTGTGAGCAGTGAATACAGTAGACTAGATTCTGGGAACTGCATGTGAAGTGTTGCTTTACCTAGAAGGTATGTTTGGCCCCTTAGATAGTGGGGAGGGAGGAGGTAAATGGGCAGGTGTTGCACCTTCACTGATTACAGGGGAAAGAGCTGTGGGGGTGGAGGGTATTGGGAGTATACAAAGAGTGGACCAGGGTATCCCAGTGGGAATGGTCCCTGCGGAAGGCAGACCAGGGAGGGGAGGGGAATATGTGTCTGGTGGTGGCAGCTTGCTGGAGGTGGCGGAAATAGTGTCTGATGATCTTCTGGATGTGGATGCTGGTGGGATGGTAGGCAAGGACAAGGGGAACACTATCGCTGTTGTGGGCAGGAAGAGAAGGGGGTGAGGGCAGAAGTGCGGGAGATGGGTCGAATCTGGTTTGACAATGGCGCTGAGGAATCCTCGGTTGAGGAAGAAGGTGGACATTTCAGAGTTGGCCTCATCTGAACATTTGTGATGGAGATGGAGGAACTGGCATTATGGAATGGCGTCTTTACAGGAAGCAGGGTGCAAGGATGTATAGTCCAGGTAGTTGTGGGAGTCAGTGGGTTTATGGTGGATATTCATGGCCAGTCTCTCCCCAGAAATGGAAACAGAGATGTCGAGGAAGGGAAGGGAGGAATCAGAGATAGACCAGGCAAAAGTGAGGGCAGGGTGGAAATTTGAAGCAAAAACAATGAACTTTTCCAATTCTGGGCAAGAGAGGGAAGCAGCACCGATGATATATATCGGAGAAAGAGTTGTGGATGGGGGTCGGAATAGGACTGGAAGATCCACATCCCCCATGAAGAGACAGGCATGACTGGGACCCATGCGGGTACCCATGGCCACCCCTCTTACCTGAAGAAAATGAGTTAAAAGAGAAGTTGTTAAGGGTGATGATGAGCTCGGCCAAGCAGAGGAGGATAGTGGTGGGTGGGAATGGTTCAGGGAGAAGTGGCCAACTTCAGCAAGGGAGCCTCCGAAATGTCTACCTTCTTCCTCAACTGAGGATTCCTCGGTTGTTGTTGACAGGCCCTCAACCAGTTCCAATCCATCTCCCGCACTTGCGCCCTCACCCCTTCTCTTCCCTTTAACAGCAATAAGGTTCCCCTTATCCTCACCTACCAGCCCACCAGCATCCACATCCAGAAGATCATCAGACACCATTTCTGCCACCTCCAGCAAGCTGCCACCACCAGACACCAGCTTCCTGCCTTCCAATTCATGAATACTCTGCATAACTTTGGAATAAGGGTATGGAAGGTTGGAGTTATAAAGAAAAGCTGAATAGACTGGGACTTATTTCACCGGAGCCATAGGAGGTTGAGAGGTGACCTGATAGAAGTTTATAAAACAATGAGAGATTTAGATTAATAGTACGTGGCTTTTACCTAGGATGAGGGATTTCAAAACTAGGGGGCCATTTTTGAGTTGAAAGGAGATTTAAAAAAGACACGAGGGGCAAATTTTTTATGCAGAGGATGGTTCACGTGTGGAATGAACTTCCTGAGGAAGTGGTGGATGCGGGTACTATTACAACATTTAAAAGACATTTGGATAGATACATGAATAGGAAAGGTTTGGAGGGATATGGGCCAGTTGCAGGCAGGTGGGACTAGTTTAGTTTGGATTATGTTCGGCATGGACTGGTTGGACAGAGGGTCTATTTCTGTGTATGAATCCACAGATCCGACTGGATTACCTGAGTTTTTCTAGCAATTTGATTTCATTTCTGATCTTCAGCATCTGCAGTTCTTTGTTTCTTTTCATTCATATGGTCTTATGTCAGTTACTTCTCTTGGGGTTGAACTGCCTTACATAACATTCTATAGACAAATGAAATTTTCAATTGCAGACCTAGAGGTAAGAGTGTATTTTGGAATTTTGTATAGATGCAATATTAAGCATGATCAGCCCAAAATCTAAATTAGTTAATTAACAGGGGAAAATAATGATCTCGTGGTATTGTCACTGAACTAGTAATCCAGTAGTAAACTAGCAATAAACTAGTAATTCATGGGATCTGGGTTCAAATATTGCCAATAGCAGATGGTGAATTTGAATTTAATGAAAATGGAAATCAGGAATTAAGACTCTATTGGTGACCGTGAAACCATTGTTTATTATTGGGATAAAATTATCTGGCTCACTACTGCCCTTCAGAGAAGGAAGATTGGCTTCAATGTGACTATAGACCCACAACAACACAGTTGATTCCCTCTTCCCTTTATTAAAGCTGAGCAGTAAATCCCTCTGAAAGAATGGAAAATAAGTTGCTTGTATTTTTATAACACCTATAACTCCAACAATAAAATGCTCCATAGTTCGTCATACAGGCACTAACTTGCAGGATTTGAAACCAGGTCACTCAAGGAGATGTTAAACTTTGGTCAAAGAGACAGTATTTAAGGAGTAAAAGCCGAAAGAACTGCAGATTCTGTAAATCAGGAACAAAAACAGAAGTTGTTGGAAAAGCTGAGCAGGTCCGGCAGCATCTGTGAAAAAAAGAATCAGAGTTAACCTTTCAGGTCCAGTGACCCTTCCTCAGAACTGATGGTAGCTGGGAAAACATTGGTTTATATGCTGAAAATAGGGAGGGGGTTGGGGTAAGGAGTAAGTGATAGGATAGAGCCCAAAGAGCAGTTGGACAGACAAAGAGTTTATAATGATCTGGTTGGGAGGGTGAATAGTTGTTAATGGTGGCTATTAGTGACTAACAACAGGAGGTGTGTAATGGATATGATAATGTGATAACAAGGCCTGGTGTGTCGGGTAGGAGGCTGGGACATGGGAGAGTTTAGGCCCTAAAATTATTGAACTTGATATTGAGTCTGGAGAACTGCAGGGTACCCAAGCAGAAAATGAGGTGTTGTTCTTCCAGATGGTGCTGAGCTTCGCTGGAACACTGCAGCAGGCCAGAGATGGAAACGTTGGCCAGGGAGCAGGGTGGTGTGTTAAAATGGCAGGTAACTGGTAGCTCAGAGTCTTTTATGCGAGCAGAATGTAGATGTTCTGCGAAGCGGTCGCCAAGTCTACACTTCGTTTCCCCAATGTAAAGGAGACCACATTGTGAGCAGCAAATGCAGTAGACTAGATTGTGGGAAGTGCAGGTGAAATGTTGCTTCACTTGGAAGGTATGTTTAGGCCCTTGGATGCTGGGGAGGGAGGAGGTAAATGGGCAGGTGTTGCACCTTCGCCAGTTACAGGGGAAGGTACTGTAGGGATGTTGTTTGAGGCGGGGGTGTTGGGCGTGAAGAAATTGTGGATCAGGGTGTCCCGGAAGGAATTGTCCCTGCGGAAGGCAGACAAGGGAGGGGATGGGAATATGTGTCTGGTTTTGACGAAACGTCAAGTTTTCCTGCTCCTATGATGCTGCTTGGCCTGCTGTGTTCATCCAGCCCCACGCCTTGTTATCTCAGCAATTGAAAGCCAATTGAATTTAAATCTGATGGTGTTGACAACCTCAGATCAATGCTATTGTGAGAAAATTGATACGTCATCTGAGGTACATAAGAGAGAGTTTTTGAAAATTGGTCTGAGTGTGAACCGCCATTTGAGAAATAAGCATTTAGCTCTCACAAGAAATCTCTAAGCTATCTAAGAAAAGATCATCTATCCATAAAAGGTACCACGGCACTTCTAGCTAAGAGTCCTCACAGAATACTTCATACTGAAAACATTCCTGACTGCTAGATCAGCAGAAGAAAGGTGTTTATGACTTGAGAAGAGCAGAAGAAAGGCATGTAGACTTTGAGAAACTAAATTTTAATTTATTTTCTAATTACTTGGGTTTACATAAGTGGGACTTATATTTATTGGAACAGCATACCAATAGAATTTAGTTCAGTCAGGGAATAGGTAGTAGTTAAGGGGGAATTGGTCAGTTTGTTAGTAATTCTGTTCACTGTTAGAGTTAAATAAATTGTTACTTGTTCCTTATAAAGTGAATCTCAGGGATTTTCTTTCATTTAACCTCCCCTTCTCTGTAACAGTTTAACAGATTAGGCAAGGTGAGATGAACTTCTCTGGGTGTTGTGTTTAATTATTAGAAGGGGACCTTTACTCCTGCCGTATGAGATTGGGGGCTTGTGTTTTGATTTTAATTATCAGAGGGGTTCGACCTCCCTTTCCTAAGTAAATCTCTTCTGAAGCCTCTCCAGCTTAATAATATCCTTCGTATCATTGGGTGACCAGAACTGGAAACAGTACTCCAGAATAGGCCTCACCAATGTCCTGTACAACCTCAGCATGACTAACCAACTCCTGGACTCAACACCGGGCCCAAAAGGTTAACTCTGTTCTCTCCTTCACAGATGCTGCCAGACCTGCTGAGCTTTTCCAGCACAGTTTTTGTTCCTGTACTCAAAGGACTGAACAATGAAGGAAAGTGTACCAAATGCCTTTTTAATGACACTGTCTCTATGTGATGCAAACTTCAAAGAGTTATGTGCCTGTACCCCTAGGTCCCTCTGTTCTACAACATTACCTGAGGCCCTACCATTAACTGTGTAAGCCCTACCCTTGTTTGTTTTACCAAAATGCAATACCTCACATTTATCCAGATTGAACTCCATCTGCCATTTTTCAGCCCATTGACCCATTTGATCAAGATCCCTTTATAATCTTAGGAAACCTTCTTAACTGTCTACAATGCCACCAACTTTGGTTTCATCCACCAACTTACCAACCGTGCCTTCTATATTCTCCTCCAAATCATTTACATAAATGACAAACAAAAGACCTAGAACCAATCACTGTGGAACACCGCTGGTCACAGGCCTCCAGTCCGAGAAACAAACCTCCACGATTACCCTCTGTCTCCTGCTGTTAAGCCATATTATGTATCCAATTGGTAAGCTCACCCTGAATTCCATGTGACCTAACTTTACTAATTAGCTTACCATGTGTAACCTTGTCAAAGGCTTTACTAAAATCCAAACAAACAACGTCTACTGCTCTGCCATCATCAACCTTTTTGGTAACTTCCTCAAAAAAGATCAAAAAACAAGTCTGTGAGACATGATTTTCCTCGCACAAAACCATGCTGACTATCCCTAATCAATATTTGCTTCTCTAAATGTCCATAATTCCTACCCTTTAAAGTCACCTCCAACAACTTACCACAACCAAAGTCAGGCTCACAGGTCTATAGTTCTCCCAGTTTCCCCTTACAACCTTTGTTAAACAAAAGTACGACATTAGCCACCCTCCAGTGATCAGGCACCTCACCCGTAGTTATAGATGATGTAAATATTTCTGCAAAGGGGTCTTGTAATTTCCTCCCTTACTTCCCACTTGTTCTGGAATACGTTAGGTCAGATTCTGGAGATTTATCCACTTTTGTATTCTCCAAGACCTCCCAAACTTCCTTTTCTCTAATGTGAACTGTTTTTAAAACATCAAAGTTTATTTCTCTGCATTCTCTAGTCTCCATTTCTTCCTCCACAGTAAAAACTGACACGGAATATTCATTTAGTATCTCTCCCATCTCAAGCAGAGTTAATGTTTTGAGTTCAGTGACTATTTTTCAGAATTTATAAGACCGTACAACGTAGGATCAGAAGTAGGTCATTTTGTTCGTGGAGCCATCAAAATGGCGCAGGCTTGGAGGGCCGAAGGGCCTGTTCCTGTGCTGTAAGTTCCTTGTTCTTTGCCTGCACTGCCAATCAATGAGGCTTATCTGATAATCCTCAACTCTGCTTTCCTGCCTTTCCCTATCACCCTCAATTCCCTTACTGACTAAAAATCTATCTCTGCCTTGATTATACTTACCGACCCAGCAACATCTTGCGTTAAGCACCAACCATCAGACTGTAAGGTATTGGGTGATTTGTGGCACAGTAATGGTGTCTCCACCTCTGGGGCTAGGCACCCACCTGCTCCAGACTTTGTGCAGTAGTCACCATTGTCCCAGCTGGTTACTCCCTCATGAGAGAGACAGACAACTGGTGGTGAATTTAACCTGACAATCACTGTGCATCGTGTGAGATCAAGACAGGACCTTCATTATGGCTTCAACTGGTACAGGAATATAAATCCTCAAGTGTTGGCACCACAAACCAGCAATCCAGCCAAGCAACTCCTCATAAGAGCATCACTGAATAGGTTGCTTAGAAAGTATCTATGAAGGGCCATTTCTGGGAGGATCTGTAACAATGCTGTTCAGTGCCCTCTGAGTCAGATACCTGTGTGATTCAGGAGCAGTAAGGTGCACTTCTAGGTACAGCTGGAGATCTTACCGTGCACTGCCGTGTATATCAGCGGTAATGTAACACGGTATTAGACAACACAGTGCGGAGCTGGATGAACACAGCAGGCCAGGCAGCATCAGAGGAGCAGGAAAGCTGACGTTTCGGGTCGGGACTCTTCTTTCCTGCTCCGCTGCTGCCTGGCCTGCTGTGTTCCTCCAGCTCCACACTGTGTTATCTCAGACTCCAGCATCAGCTGTTCCTACTATCTCACAGTATTAGATAATATGTACTAAACCTCATCTGTCAAGACTGAGCCCAGCTTCTGTGTGGGCATCCTGCCCGCTTGGTATCAATAATCTGCTTTCGAATTCTGCCAAGGCCGATGGTGGAAAATTGTTTCAATTTGGAATTGTTTCAATCTGGAATTAAGAATCTAATGATGACGGTGTAATCCGTTGTCGACTGTTGGAAAACTCCATCGGGTTCACTAATGTCCTTTAGGGAGGGAAACTGCCATCTTTATCTGGTCTCGCCTATATGTGACTCCAGACCCACAGCAATGTGGTTGACTCTTAACTGCCCTCTGGGCTGGACAATAAATGCTGGCCCAGCCAGTGATGCCCTTATTCCGTGAATGAATGAATAAAATAAAATACTAATTACCAACAGGATAGGATTGTTGAACCTTCCCAAGGTGTCCCAGATGGTTCAGCTGGATATGACTAAGACAGTGTATTAAACATTGGTTTATGTCTGATGTACATTTCCCCCATTATTTGTTTTTTGCTTTATTTTATGTTTGGGGATGAACTAAGCACGCTTCAGGGACGTGTGCTTACTTTTCATAGTGGGTTTTGAATGTTCAAGTTGCAGGCACCGCCTCTCACACTCAGTGACAGCGGCGTGACAGAGCACTGAAACACATCAGACAGGGGTTGTGTAGAGAACCGTGTACCCTTCCCACGCATCAGCATTGGTGGAACAGAACTGGGGTGGAATCCTGGTGTATTTTAGGGGCACATACCTGGAAAGAGGCTGTATTTGCTGAAGCTTTCCATCTGGAATTGCCACTCAGCGCTGAGGAAGACAGCGAGGGACCTAGACGCTGAGAACCGTAAGCGACTGATTTTCCTACAGTCTCTGGGTGGAATAATCCCCCACTCTCTGCTTTGTAGCCAACCGCCTCATTACTCACAGTGACCCAGCAATTTACTTCCCAAAAACAGTAGCAACTTCGTATCTTTGAATTCAATTGCTCAATCCCAGTTTTGTTTTAAGAAATTATAGGAAAACAATGTCACCAGGTAACCCACTTTATTTATAAACTTAAACACACTCGGAGGCGTTTGTTTTTGTAGAATTCACTTGTCAATTTCAAAATATTGCAGGCAAAGGAATCTGTCCTAACTCATACGTTGACAGGCAAAAATACTGTTGCAAAGGTGTATCTCAGCGTTTGCTGGTATATAGAACTGTGAAGTATTTTTGCATAAAAAATAAATTATATTTTAATCACAACATGTTACTAACTCGCCCGAGAGTGCTGTGAGTGGCAAGGACCAGGAATGCAGGCTCTACTCCTGCCCCTGACTTTGCGCTGTCAGAGCGCTGATCCCTTTAATGCGCTGCTGACAGCTCTCAGATATAGAGACATGGAGCTCCGGACAGAATTGCTCTAGTCGTTAGCATGCAGCGACCTGCTTTACTGAACTTTAAGAGAAAACTGTATCTTATTCCCGCCGCCCACGAGGAGCAGAAAGGAAACTTGTGCTAACCCTTTTTTGTTGCTGTTGTTTCTGGAAATGTCAATACAAGTCAGCAAAAATCTTGCTGGAAAACAGAAATTGCTGGAGAAACTCGGCAGCATTTGTGGAGAGAAAGCAGGGTTACGTTTCGGGTCCGGTGACCCTTCTTAACAGTTTCTACTGAATTTTACTGTTTTAGTTTCAGATTTACAGCATACACATTTTGTTCTCAACATTCCCAGTCCCTCCCTCCCCGATGATCCCAATCCCCCCATCCCTGATGTCCCCCAATCCCTCCATCCTTGATGGTCTGAATTCCTCCCTCTTCCCAATGTTCCCAATCCGTCCCTGAAGGTTCCAATCCTTCCCTCTCCCCACAATGTTCACAATCCCTCCCTGTCCTCGATGTTCCCAATCTGGCCCTCTCACTGATATTCCCAATTCTCCCATCCCTAATGTTCCAATCTCTCCATCCCCAATGTTCCCAATCCACCCCTCTTCCCACTGTTCCCATACCCTCCATCTCCCTAATGTACTGAATCCCTCCCTGCCCGATGTTTCCAATCCCAATTTCTCCCTAATGTTCACAATCCCTCCTTCTGTCCCCAGTGTTCTGAATCGCTCCGTCCCCAATCCCTCCCTCCCTGTTCTTCCAATCCCTCCTTCTCCCTAATGTTTCCAATACCTCCCTCTGTCCTCGATGTTTCCAATCCCACCCTGCCCAATGTTCCCAATCCCTCCCTCTCACCAATGTTCCCAGTCCCTCCCTCCCAATGTTCCCAATCCTTCCATCCCTGATGCTTCCAGTCCCTCCATCTCCAATGTTCCCAATCCTTCTCTCCACCCCAATGTTCTCAATCCCTCTCTCTCCTCGGTATTCCGAATCCCTCCCTCTCTCCAATGTTCCCAATCCCTCCCTCCCCTATGTTCTCAATCCCTCCCTCTCCCTGACATTCCCAGTCCCTCATTCTCCTCAATGTTCCCAATCCTTCCATCTCCGATAATCCCAATCCCTCCAACTCCCCAATGTTGCCAGTCTAACGCTCTCCCTGATGTCCCCAATCCCTCCATCCCCAATGTTTCCAATCCTTCCGTCCCTGATGTTCACAATCTATCCCTCTTTCTGATGTTCCCAATCCCTCCATCTCCCCAATGTTCCCAGTCCCTCCCTCCTGATGTTTCCAATCCCTCCCTCCTGATGTTTCCAATCCTTCTGTCCCTGATGCTCCCAATCCCTGCAACCCCAATCTTCCCAATCCCTCCCTCTATCTCTGATGTTCCCAATCCATCCCTCCATCCCAGATGTCCCAATCCCTCCCTCTCCCCAATGTTCTTAATCACTTCTCCTCAATGTTCCCAATTCCTCCCTTTGTCCCCGATGTTCCCAATCCCTCCCTCCCCCCCCCCAATGTTCTCAGTCCCTCAGTTGCACGGACCCCTTAATCCTTCAATTCCAATTGCCAAAATTCTTTGATCTGAGTGAACAAAAGCCTTTGAAACAATTGATATGGCGGATGTTATATTTTGTGTGTATCTGGAAAGTGCCCATCACATTAGCTGCTTCGATAATTAGATGTTGGTCAGTCAGAGAGAAACCAAGACACAGATGCTGAGTGTCTGTATTTCTAGACCTTCCTTTTTAAATAAATGACAACACCAATGAGCCACCCAATCTTAATGCTGAATGAATGTGTACAATGTCGGATGCTGCCGGAATTCTCAGTGTGGGGTCTATGGATCAACTGTGTTCAATACAGGAACAAAGGGCTGGAACAGAAGATGGTACTCTGTAACAAATCTGGGATCACTCAGTTTTGAACAGTCTCCAGGCCTGAGCATCAACATGACTTTACTGCATTGACAAAAAACGTGGAGCACCTGCCAAACATTACTGAATCAGGAAAATATTTACCGGCATCAAATGCAGTCCAATATCTCAAAGTGTGGTTGGAATAGTGTTATCTTACTGGCATGTAAATATTTTCCATCAATTGTTATTTAGGTCAGTACCAGAATGCCAAGATCATAATGTTTGACCAGCTGTATCTCAGGAGGGTAGAACTCTAGTCTCTGAGCCAGAAGGTTATGGATTCAAGTCCAGAGATTCAAGGCCACAAAATTTAGGCTGACATACTCGCATGCAGTTTTGAGGGAGCGCTGCACAGTTGGAGGGGTGTAATTCAGGTGAGATATTGAATTGTCTGCCCCTCAGACAGGTGTAAAACTTTCCACGGCACTATGCCAATGAGAAGCAAAGGGTTCTCTGTTAGTGTCCGGGCCAATATTTGCCCTTTCCCCAACTGTGTTAAAATATTTGAGATAAAAGGTACTGCAGATGCTGGAGAATCCGAGATAACAAGCATGGGGCTGGATGAACACAGCAGGTCAAGCAGCATCATAGGAGCAGGAAAACTTGACGTTTCGGGCCTAAACCCTTCATCAGACCCTCTGTGTTAAAATATTTATCTGGTTATTTATCTTGTTGCTGTTTGTGGAAGCTTGCTGCGAATTAATTGGCAGTGCGCTCCCTACATTACACTGTCTACACTTCAAAGTGTTGGCTGTGAGACACTTGGGGGTATTTAGACTGTGCAAAGTTAGACATGACCTATATTCTAATATCCTGAATGTAACATGAGGCAAATATAGGTAACAGGTTGCACATCCCACAGGATGCATTAAATAGTAAATGCAATCAAATGGTGCTACTGATTTTACTCCAAATTAAACTAAAACTTTTACAATGGATTAAACTTATCCGGTTTTGACAATCTGTTTTTGAAACTCCTTCAGAAACTTCTCTGTCATGCACTGCCTCAATACTGTTCATGTTCTATTCTGTAGTTCACATTCGTTTACTGAAGTGATGCTGCACTGGATTCTTAGAAACAGCGCTCCAGCCTTTCGTAAACAATTAAAATTGCTGCTGGGCTTTTTGTTTCTCCTAAGCTCTAACCTGGCTCAGTTGCACCAAGCAATTACTGTTTGTGGCCTTTCAACCCCTTTTCACTGCTGCACTAAACTATCAGTGACACACAGATTCTTCTGATCTACCACAGCTCCCAGGACTTCACTGAAGCCCTCGCTATACACAGGTATTCAACTGCTGTAGGACTTCCCTGAGCCCTAACTACACAAAAAACCATGTAGTTCAGTTGCCTTTGGCAGTACAGCTAATGGTAGCCCTGCCTGATGTAGAACCTCCTTCTTTTCTCTCTCTCTCTCCCTCTCACACACACACACACACACAAACACAGACACACACAAAAAACTGTCTTCTAGTCTCATGTCTGTCAATAACAAATCTCCCTTCAGCGTCCCCTGAATTGTCCTGGGTGACCTATGAAATCTTTGCAACATGTTCCACCCCTATTGCGAGGTGGTATTGAATGTAACTAATGTTTTGGAGCAGATAAATATAGTAAACCCTAAGATCCAAACCAACCCTCTGTTCCTTAAAAGCTAGCATTTTCACAGAATGCTGGCTGTCAGCACAACTTGCATTACTACAAGAGAAACAGAATTCATCGTGTGTCATATCATCCACCATCAGTAGGTAAATGATGATGTAAACACTACATCTGGAATGAATGGATATTTTTCTCAATCCTTTTGATACATTTGATACATTCATTATTAGGTCCGAAATACTTCTACCGATTATCGCTATACTCTTTCTTGTAGTAAATTGTCACGAGGTTTTCTTCTGTATTGTTCTGAAATCTCTCCTGTTGCTGACCATGCTCCATGAATAGCTGATAAATTTGCTTCAGAGGATCTCACAGTGCTGCTCACCATGTTGTACAGTCAAATCGAATCCATACCACTACTCACTGCATTGTACAGACAATTCAAATCCATACCCCTGTTACCACATAGCCTGCCATTACACACCCCCTGTTGTTAGTCACTAACAGTCCCCACTAACAACTATTCACCCTCCCAGCCTGATCGTTAGCAACTCCTTTGTCTGTCCAACTGTCTTTCTCTCTCTTTGGGCTCTATCCTATCGTTTACTCCCTACCCCACCCACCTCCCTATTTTCTGCATATAAACTGACGTTTTCCCAGCCACCATCAGTTCTGAGGAAGGGTCACCGGACTCGAAACGTTAACTCTGTTTTCTCCTTCACAGATGCTGCCAGCCTGCTGAACTTTTCCAGCAACTTTGTTTTTGTTCCATACCCCTGTGTTGTACAAACAGTGATATTAAATCCACATCGCTGCTCACTGTGTTGTGTGGGCAAGCCAACTCCTGAAGCTGTCTGATCAATTGCTCATGGTGGAAGTAGCTATGACCATTCCTTTTGAGTTAAGGATATACAGAGCTGCCTCAGTCTCGTGTAGCAGAGGGAAACCACTTTCTGCTCTGACTAGAAGACTCCCTTGTAGTTAACAAGGTGTAACCTATTGCATGGTGCAGGTTACAGTGATATTAGAGACATTGTTGCAGAGCGTTTAAGGAGGACCAGAGGTTATGTCGCCTTGGTGATCCAGGCCAGTCTGCTGACAAGTCCACATGACGTCATCATCGTGGGTGATGCTTCTCTCACTCCATTGTATCAATCCTTTCAGACCCATACACAATACCACTCAGGTGAACCTAAATGTGGTGAATATGATCTATAGAGGATCAGTCACAATATACCCATGGCTGCAACAGCAGAAGGTGGGATTTCAACTGCAACTGTCTAACCTCCTGATTTCCCAAAACTGCTCCACAATCTGCTCGCCACAAGCGTTTTTTTTTAAAATATCGTTCGTAGAACGCGAGTTGCTGGCCAGGTGGCATTTCATTACCTACCCCTAAATGTCCAGAGAGCAGTTGAGATTCAACCACATTGCTGTGGGTCTGGAGTCCCATGTAGGCCAGACCAGGTAAGGATGGCAGTTTCCTTCCCTAAAGAACATTAGTGAACCAGATGGCTGCATGGTCATCATTAGACTCTAAATTCCAGGTTTTTATTACATTCAATTCCACCATCTACCACGGCAGGATTCAAACCCAGGCCCGCAGACCAACACCTAGGTCTCTGGGTTAATAGTCTAGCAATAATACCATTTGGCCATCACCTCCCATCAGACATGAGTGTACATAGGTATCGTATTACTTATTAATTTGGTGAAACTGCTCAGGGAAATGGAACCAAAGATGGTAGCTGGAGTTAAGATGCAGATCAGGAATAAGCTGCTTGAATGACGAGGGCAGGTTTGAGGGCTATCGTGACTCAGTTGGTAGCACTTTACTCTCTGAGTCATAAGGTTCAAGTCCCAGTTCAGGACTTGCAACGCCTTTTCTGGATGTTACAGATTTGAGATCCCAAGTCTGAGAACTGCAAAACTAGTAAAGACCACCCTCAGTTCAGTTGACCATTGAAAATCTTTATTACTTTATCTTGCCTGCAAATATATTCAATAGGTTTTTTCTTGTCAAGACCTAAAACTTACAGAAATAGGAATTTATCCCTAATTAGAAATGCGTTGATCGTTGAACTTCAATGATTGACCAGATCTTTTCTGCATCTTGCCTGAAACAGCCAAATTGAAAAGTGACAGACACAATCAACATCTGCAAAGCTGGAGCTGGTTCCTTGCTTTCTAATGGCCTTTGGCACAGCTCGGTTCAGATGGACTAAGTGAGCGATTGACAGGAGTGCGATCAGCTAGGGGAATGTAACCCTGAATTACTTAACCAATATTGAACTAAAACGTTCATCACATATTTTTCAGGAAAAGGAAGCGTGGCTGAGAATTTGAATTCAGTGGCTGTCCAGGAAAATCCTGTTGTTGTTCGCACTGAGTTATGGGAGGAATCATGGAATGTTGTAACTGAAGAGAATCAAACCTCTCTCTCTCTGGTTGCCAAAAAAAAGTTTGTCAGTAAAGCCAGTGTTAAAGGAAAATGGACAAACTCCTTTCAGCTAACTGTGGAATCAAATATCTCTAAATAACTGCTCAAGGGCCAAAGTCAACATTGCTGGAATCATTCTCTTTAGCAAGCACAGCACTTAACAATCTATTCACTATAGACAAGCTAAAGACTGACTCGTATATTCTTTTTAGTTTTTACTTCTTGGGCTCACCCTGGATTTCGAATCTGTGTGCTCACATGTTTTTTTCTTGCCTTTTAGCAGGAAAATAAATTTAATCTTTAAATTGAGAAAGCCATGTCAAACTGGATCATTTCAATAGACAGTTATAGTTGTCCTGGTGTAAGGTATAGGATCCTTTTTCAAATTAACCTTTATACGAACAAGTGAGGGAGAGTGTTGAAAAAGCAAGGGGAGGCAGTTTCTCCTCCTTAACTGAGAAATCCCATCCAGAACCATCATAACATATGGACCCTCACCCAGCAACCAGTCGTGTCATTAGTAGTTAGTTAAGCTGATCTTTCTGTGGGATATTCCAAGGCTTATTCTGAGTCCTTTTTACTGAACCTCCTTTGTCTTGGTTCTGCGAAGACTCTAATTTCATCTGTGAACTATTATTTTTCTAAACATTTCTCACTGATCAGCAGATTTAAGTTGTTTCCGATCAGTCTTGATGCATTTGACATCTCAAAGGACTACGTTGGTCAAACCTTAACGTTTATGAATGAATGTTTATACAGCATCATAGTTTGAAATCTCAACAATGCAATTCATCTTTGAGTCCAGATTTACAGACCCCAGCACAAAAATCATGGCTGACAGTCTAGTGCAGTACTGAGGGAGTGCTTCACGGTCAGAGGTGCTGTCCTTCTGAGTAAAATGCTAATTTTGGGAGGAACTGGGGATGTTTTTCCTTTGGTGAACTCTTAGAACTGAATCAAGAAGAGACAAAGTTCCAAGACATATTCATGATAACATTTACGTGATGTCTTTGAGGTAGTTAAACATTCCAGTGCGCAGGAGCAATTGTCATGCAAAACTTGACACAAATTAGACATTAGGACAGGTGACCAAAGGTTTGGTGAAAGAAATATATTTAATTCTATTATTTATGGTCTGTGTGTTTTTCTCAGGCTCACTAAGACTGGCACCATGTCACGACCTAAAGTCAAAAAATCTTCACGGAAGAAGGCTGATGCTCCAAGTGCTGCAGGTGTCTACACTGATTCACTCGGGTTTGTTGCTATGGATTACAATGTCCCAGGCCTTTCCAAAGTTATTCTTTCAAAATTGAATATGGAAAGTTATGATGATTACAGGTGAACATTCCCTCCTTTAACTTTTACATTTGGTAAAGCATAACTTAGTTGATTTTTAAAAAAAAAATATACTTTTCTCATAAGAAATAATTTTCCCTTGGTTATTCTTTACCTTGAAATACTGCGGTAGATTTGTTTCAGATACACTTTCAATTTACTCAACATAATTCTGATTTCCATCTTAATAGTGTTCCCTCCCCTATGGCACTTCAGTCATTGTACTTAATTCACTGATTTGTTTTAGATTTTGAATATCTGATTTACCTCTGGGCAATGCAGAGATTACACTAGTTCTAAGCCTACAACAGGTTAATTAATAGTGCTATAAAATATCTCAGATATCACAGGATTTCTACATGTCTGGATGCAACTTTAGCTCTCAGGTCTTTCCCTGGAAGCTGCTGTTTAAAAGAGTCAATCAAGCACAGGGAACATAGATCAGTCAACAGACTAAAATAATCAGACACAGGTCAATTAAACTATAGAATCCCTACAGTGTGGAAACAGGCCCTTTGGCCCAACAAGTCCACGCCAACCCACAGAGCATCCCACCCAGACTCATTCCCTGATAGCCCACCTACACATTCCTGAACACTACAGGCAATTTAGCATGGCCAATCCACCTAACCTGCACATCTTTGGACTGTGGGAGGAAACTGGAGCACCTGGAGGAAACCCATGCAGACACAGGGGTAATGTGCAAACTCCACACAGATAGTCACCTAAGGGTGGAATTGAACCCAGGTCCCTGGCACTGTGCAGCAGCAGTGCTAACCACTGAGCCACTGCGCTACTGCGCTACCCAAATGATAGACAAGTTTCAGACTTCAATTGTTAGGGTCTTAGTTTGCCTATTGACTTTGTTAGTAGGAAAGTTAAGGGTGTGCCCTGGCATAATCCACCTTTCAGGTCTCCTCCCATCCAGGCGATACAGATTGCAATTTCCAGTTAAGGATCCATCAGCAGCATCCCCTTCCAAAACTGGAACCATTTCCATCTAGAAGCAGATGGACAGCAGATACAGGGGAACACCAACATCTGCAAGTTCCCCCCAAGCCACACACCGTCCTGACTTGTAGACATTTCGCTGTTCCTTCACTGTTGCTGTGTCAAAATCCTGGAACTCTCTCCCTCACGGCACTGTGGGTGTATCTACACCACACAACTAGAGCAGTTCAAGTGAGTGGCTCACCACAGCCTTCTCAAGGGTGACTACGGAAGATTACCAGGTGTTACAGCCACTGTTTATCCAACAAGCATAGGTGATAATTTAGTTCTGGCAATCTTGTGTTGTGGAAAACTATGTATTTACAATTCCAGGAGCTGAGTTTTGGATTGCTGTTGTGATATGGATGGTGGGAGGTTTTGATTTTAAATGTTATCGACATGCTGTCGGTACAGAGCAGCGTTGGAGGGAAGGAAATGTGCATCAGATTTTGGAATCCGTACTTACCGGGAGATGTTTCAGAAGATGGAAGACACATTTAAATTCTGCGCAGAGTGCAAGAAGCTTCCGGAAGGTCTGGCAGATCCCAGGGCTTTGCGACGCTGCAAAAGGTGAGTGACAGCAAATTAGCGAGACAGAAATCCTGGCCCAGGCCCTTCTATTGTGAATCCAGTCCCAAGATCAGTCCCTTTCCAATCTCGGAGAGACACTAACCGAGAAAGAGCCACTGCCCTTGAAATCGGAAACAGCTGGTGGCCGATGTACAGCAGTTAAAGCCCAATCTGAGAATGAAAGGATCTTTTGGAAAGAGAGGAGTGGGTATGATATGAACTTCTAACTGGGCGGCGGAGGGGGAAGGCGATGGCTTAGTGCTGATATTGCTAGACAGTTAACCCAGACACCCAGGTAATCTTCTGGAATATAGGTTTGAACCCTATCATAGCACCTGGAGGAATTTGAATTCAATTAAACAATCTGGAATTAAGAGTCTGATGATGACCATGAAGCCATTGACAATTGTCAGAAAAACTCCATCTGGTTCAATAATGCCCTTTATGGAAGGAAATCTGCCATCCTTACCTGGTCTGGCCTACATGTAACTCCAGGCACCTAGCAATGTGGTTGACTTTTAACTGCTGTCTGGGAAATTAGGGATGGGCAATAAATGCTGTTCGAGCCAGCGATGCCCACATCCTGTAAATGGATAAAAACTCATTTATATTCAAGTAATATTATGTGGATTGACTCGGATTTACTTCTCTCTCATCACCCAATGGTAATATGGATAATGGTAATATGGTAATAAAAGCATAATGCCACAAAGAGATTTTGTTTGATTGAGTGAATGAACAAAACTGGAAAATTGTCTTCATTGCAGGCAAAAGTGAGGTCCTCAACAGTTAAAGTAGATGAAATGATGGGGTTTCTAAATGGGGAGAAGCTGGAAATAATGCTGGACCAAAGGAACAGATCCAGGCTTGCAGACCATTAAAATGTCTTGAATAAGGATAATCTGTTCTATGTGAATTGTAACAAATTATCTAAAAGAAAACCATTGACTCTGAATTTTTGTATTTACTCGACAGAGCAATCTGTTACCATTTAGAGCCTGAAATTCCAAGGGGGAGCTCCCTTCACCTGAATTAACGGAATCCCAGAGAAGTGGTATAAAAGATACAATTACGACCTGGCGGGTGCTGAGTTCCTGTCACACCCCAGGCTGTGACAGTCATGAAGATGTGTCCTAACATGTCTAAACAGGTCGAATTTGAAAAGTAAAATGACAGAATATAACAACAGAAACTGCTGAGCGCTTTTAACAGGTGTGGCAGTATCTGTGGAAGGGAGAAACAGAGTATAAATGAAGACCTGTTTATATCATGCTATTGTAATTCATTTTTTTGCTTTGGCTGGACAATGAAACCACTTCCTTAAAATAACCATCTCCCATTTACTTGCGGGAGAAGGCACCTACATCAGCATTGGGCACCATTCTGCCATCCACCAGTACACTGTTGGTGCCCACGCCAATATGCACCTCTGAGGGGAAGGGTACGGCAGACTGGAAAATCCTTTGGAAAGATCCGGAGGTGTGCGAATGAAATAAATTTCCAAAGGGGCAAAGGAAATCCATTCTATCAAAGGAGTATTGCACCAAGCAGTTAGTTTATTGCAAGAGCATGAAGCCTTAGAATTGGGCAAAGTCAAGGGGTAGTTGCCAATGATGCCCGTTTGGAATTGCAGATGTCAGAATGTTTATTACTGTGGGACAGATTGTCAACGAGCAAGCTGGCCTGTGCACAAGAAGTTATGCAAGAAATTAAAGTGGGCGGCGATCGACCGGCTGGTTGAGTGGCTCGTGTTCACAGGTATTGGGAATTCAGTTTTAGCATGGTCTGAATGTTGCTGGCACCAACACTAATCCTTTTCAACACACCAATCAGTCTGTGAATGCGGGCTTGATGTCTGCCTACGCTTGAATGTTAGGTAGAACTTTCTGAACCACTTGGCTCAGAAAATTCTAGAACGTGAGCAATAGAACCCAGATGGAGGATTAGGAGTTGTTTGTTTTCGCAAGATAAGTGAATTGCTAGACTGCATTGTCTGAAACTGTGCTGGAAGCAAATTTTGTTAGTAACTTTCAAAAGGGATATTGGACAGTTGGAAAGAAACATTTTGGGCTTAGGGGAGGAGGGGGCCATTCAGTCATTGGAAGAGTAGCAGAGGTTTAAGATTGGTAGCCTGCCCTGTTGGGATAAGATGGATTTGAGAGACTGGGAGAGCAAATCATTTATCTTTTGAAAAAAGTGGTCCCATCAATAACAATTTCCTTACTTGAAATGGCCCAGCTCCTCTTCCTCTCCTACTGTCAGCTCCCATTATCACTTAACACAGTGTGGAGCTGGAGGAACACAGCAGGCCAGGCAGCATCAGAGGAGCAGGAAAGCTGACGTTTTGGGTCGGGACCCTTCTTCTTTCCTGCTCTTATGCTGCCTGGCCTGCTGTGTTCCTCCAGCTCCACACTGTGTTATCTCAGACTCCAGCCTCGGCAGTTCTTACTATCTCATTATCACTTATTCAGCTTATCTTCTGTCCTGACCTACTATCAATAATCCTTTCATCGGCTTACCCCTTTCATCTCTCCCTTTCTCACTGGGCTCTGTCTCCGCCTGTCTACTAACCTCCTCCCTTCACCCCCTGCTCTATCTCCAGCATAAATACCCAGTTTTCCCTCGCTGCTAACAGTTCTGATCCGAAAAGTTAACTCTGCTTTCTGTCCACAGATGCTGCTCGACCTACTGAGTTTCACCAGCAATCTCTGTTTTTGGTTCCACTTTACCAGTATTTGCTAAAACCTTGATGGATACCCCCCCCTCCACCTCTGGTTGTTGAGGTCTTTAATGTTGAAACCAGGTGATTACACATTGTTCAATGTTATTTACTGCCCAGGTGACATTCCTTTTCCAAGTCTAAACTGGACCCAGGCTGTGTCGGAGGTGAAAGGTTGGGATGCATGGTTATTAATGCAAGAAGACCTGGATACCAAATTGAGCACCATTCTGAACTGTAAGTACATGAAGATATTGTGGGAAAATGCCGGGAGGCCACAGCCAGAAGATGAGGAGCTATTAGAATCCATCAAACGGGTGACCACCGACTTTCAGGCGAGGCCGGTTACAATTGGACTAGCTCTGCACCGTTTTGGCATTGACCCCTGTGAGAAGCCCATTACCATTCACGTTGTTGGTGCCTCTCACACTGAGACCCTTAATGCCAGATGTACGGATTATGATGAGCTGGCACGTATGTTTCCAGACAACGATGGGATCGAGGTGGTCATGATTGGGCCTGAGGTAGTGCCAGGACCGACTCTCCGGCCCCCCTTGGAGTCCTACGCTGGCAGGAGGCGGGTATATCTGAGTGGCTGGAAGGGACTGTACCACATGTATTGGGAGACAATGGTAGAGCCAGGACGTGCTGCTCGGCCTAGTCTGGTGGTAGGATTTCATCCAGGTGAGCCACCAGTTCAATTGCAACAAAATTAACCAACCATTAAAGAGACAGTGTCAAATTAAAGAAAATCCTTTTGCCTAATTTTTCTCCCTTTACCAGACAGATTCTCTAATGTATGTTAACACATCTCTATGGGATTAGAGTCATAGGGGTCTACAGTGCTGAAAAAAATCCTTCAGCTCATCAAGTCTGTGCCAATCAACTACCTAGCAATTCTCTTCCGTTTTCCAGCTCTTGGACAATAGTTCTGTTTGCCTGTTTGCAACTACACATCTAAACACTTCTTAAATGTTATCAGGGTTTCTACCCTTCCCAGGGAATGAATTTCAGATTCCCACCACCGTCTGGGTGAAAAATATCTGATCACATCTCCTCTAAACCCACTGCACCTTACCTTAAATCTATAGCCCCGGTCATTGAACTCTCCACCATCGGTTTCCCGTTTACCCTCTCTGTGCCCCTCAAAATTTTATGCATCTCAAATCATGTTTCTCCCTCTGCCCATCAGTATCCTATGCTCCAAGGAAGATAACTCCAGTCTATCCAAGATAACAAGTTGTAGAGCTGGATGAACACAGCAGGCCAAGCAGCATCAGAGGAGCAGGAAGGCTGATGTTTCGGGCCTAGACCCTTCTTCAGAAGA
>JAHRHZ010000023.1:12391903-12416335 GCA_024137785.1 Ginglymostoma cirratum | reverse complement strand
TTCTGAAGAAGGGTCCAGACCCGAAACATCAGCCTTCCTGCTCCTCTCATGCTGCTTGGCCTGCTGTGTTCATCCAGCTCTACACCTTGTTATCTCAGATTCTCCAGCATCGGCAGTTCCTACTATCTACAGTCTATCCAATATCTCTTCATAACAAACCCTCTCCATCCGAGGCAACATTGCTGGTAAATCTTCCCAGCATCCGCTCCAATGAATCATATCCCTCTTGATAAACTGCAGTCCAGACATCCCCCAGCAGAATTTTCCAAACTTTATGTTTTCTGACTTCATGGGGTCCTGATATTCAAAAACAGTTTCCAGATGTAACATGGCCGGGATGACAAGCAAAATGGGTGGCATGGTGGCTCAGTGGTTAGCACTGCTGCCTCACAGCACCAGGGGCCTGGGTTCAATTCCACCCTTGGGCAGCTGTCTGTGTGGAGTTTGCACATTGTCCCTGTGTCTGCGTGAGTTTCCTCCCACAGTCCAAAGATGTGCAGGCTAGGTGGATTGGCCATGCTAAATTACCCATAGTGTTTAGGGATCTGTAGATTAGGGGGATGGGTCTGGGTCTGGGTGGGATGCTCTGAGGGTTGGTGTGGACTTTTTGGGCCAAAAGTCCTGTTTCCACACTGTAGAGATTCTATTAAAAAAAAATCTCATTGAACAACCAGCAACTTCCATAGCATTTCCCCAGGGTTGCGGTTGCAGTTGCAGTTGTGGGAGTCTGGGAGAATTCCTCAAAGGTTTTGTATGACCACCATGGCACAGTGTTTACTGGCATGAAAATTCCCAGTGACTGCTTACCAAGACAGATCATTCAATAAAGAAAGCTTGCATAGGCTGGGACTTTTTTCACTGAAGTGTAGGAGGTTGAGAGGTGACCTGATAGAAGTTTATAAAATAATGAGGGGTATAGGTAGAGTTAATGGTAGTTGTCCTTTCCCTAGGATGGGGGATTTCAAGAGGAGGGGGCACATTTTTAAGGTGAGAGGAGAGAGATTTAAACAAGACGTGGGGCAATTTTTTTACACGGAGAGTGGTTCATGTGTGGGATGAACTTCCTGAGGATGTGGTGAATGTGGGTACGATTACAACATTTAAGAGACATTTAGATAAGGACATGAATAGGAAAGGTTTGGAGGGATATGAGTCAGGAGCAAGCAGGTGGGACTAGTTTAGTTTCGATTATGATCAACATGGACTGTTTGGACCAAAATTTGTTCCACAGGTCTTATTTAAATCTCTCTCCTCTCACCTTAAAAAATGTGCCCCCTCCTCTTGAAATCCCCCAAAGGACCAAAGGGTTTGTTTCCATGTTGTATGACTCTAATAGTTAAGTGGTTGTTATTGACTGTTGCAAATGCGATGGGCCTTTTTCTGTGCTGTAGATCTCAATGACTGTTTGCCTTGCAAATGTGCAGGATGTTCCAAGATGTTTTATGGCCAATGAACTGCTTCTGAACGGTAGGATATTTAGCAGCACAGTACATGGAAGCAAGATTGACAAGGTGGCAAAAATAGGTGGGAAGGCAAGTCACAAGGATAACACAAAGAATCTGCTGAGGGATATAGACAGGTTGAGTGAGTGGGCTAAAGCTTGGCAGATGGAATATAATGTGGGAAAATGTGAGATTATGCACTTTGGCAGGAAGAAAGGCGGAGCTGAATATTATTTAAATAGAGGAAAACTACAGAACGTTGCAGCCCAGAGGGATTTGTGATCCTCGTCCAAGAATTACAGGAAGCTAGCATTCAAGTTAAGACGATAATAGAGAAGGCAAATGGAATGTTGGCCTTTATTTCAAAGGAATAGAATATATACATAGGGATGTCTTGCTAAACAATGCAAGGCACTAGTTAGAACATACCTAGAATATTTTGAACAGTTTTGGTCCCCTTATCTGAGAAAAGATGCACTGGCGTCTGGAGAAGATTCACTATGTTGGTGCTTGGTACTGAGGGATTTTCTTAGGAGGAGAGGTTGAGTATGCTGGGCCTGTGCTCATAAGAGTTTAGAAGGATGAGAAGAGATTTTATTGAAACAACAAAGATTCTTAGGGGTCTTGACAAGGCAGTTGCGGAAAAGTTGACACCTCTTGTGAGAAAGTCTATGGCCAGGAGGTGTAATCTCAGAGTAAGGGCTCACAAATTTAAAACAGAAGTGGGGAGGAATTTAGTTTCTCTCATAGGGGTTGTGAATCTGTGGAATGCTTTACCACAAAGGGCTGTTGAGGCTGGCTCATTAAGAATGTTCAAGGCTGACATAGATTTTTATTCTGAATGGGAGCCAAGGATTATGGGGACAATGGAGATCAGCCATGATTGCATTGAATGGCAGACCTGACTCGGTGGGCTAAATGGCCTACTTCTACGGTCTTACTGCCGTGGTGACAATAGAACCAGCCTCTCCTTCACAGTTTTTTACATCTGTGCAAGGCAAGTGTGACAATATCCCATCCAAAAGATGGTACTTCAGACTGTGGAGCACTCCCTCATTACTGCAGTGGAGAGTCAGCCTAGATTTTGTCCCTGGGTTGTGGCCTTTGGACTCTGAGGTAGGAATGTTCCCCACAGAGTTACAGCCGGCAGTTTGGTGTTGCCGGAGAGCAGGGTGACCTTTGATTGAGGGTGCAGTGTGGGATCGCAGAAAGATTATAGCACAGATGGAGGCCATTCGGCCCATCGTATCTGGCCCTCTGAAAGAGCAATTCACTGTGTGCTTCTGCCCCAGCATTTCCCCATTGCCTGTCACATTTTCCCTCTTTGGCTAGTAATTAGCTTCTTCTTGGAATAATCAATTGACCTTAACTCTGTCACACTTTCAGACAGCGCATATCATATTTCAACTACTTGCTGTGTTAAAAAGATTTCCCACTTGTATCAGTTGTTCTTTTGACAATTAATTTAAATGTGTGCCATCTGGTTCTCATTCCTTCTCCAAATGGAAAAGGTTTCTCCCTTTGTCCTGAGTCCTTATTGTTTTGAATACCCCTAACAAATCTCCTCTCAACCTTTACTTCTCCAAGGAGAGAAGTCCCAATGTGCCGCATAATTTAAGTTTCCCCATTCCAGGACTATCCCTGTTTTTATTGTGCTCTGGAAAAATACTGAGGTAAGGAAGACATTAATTTATTTAAGAAACATCCCACGGTGGTTTCATCTTCTTACCAGGCTGTAAGAGAGTGAGATCATGTGACATCTCATCACTCCATGTGACACTGTATCCTAATCTCACATCTCGCAGTCACACTTAACCCCTTATATTACAGTCCAATGATGAGTCATCAGGAGTTACTGGAAGGATCAGAAAGCATGGTGCTGGGGAACTGGACAATGCCGTAGGGTAGACATTTGCCATTTCAGTTCTGACACCTGATTTTAGGCCTGTCCCGAGTGGCAGGATGAATGCCATATACTTTGGGGTGTTTAATTCCCAACGTAGATGAGTCCGCAAGTTGAGTGTAAAGATGCCCAAGTTTGGCCCGTGCTATATTTAGTCCTTGAAGTGGATAATTGATGACACTGTTGCAGCATTAACCTCGGAAGAACATTATGTTGCACAGCAGTGAATCCTCTCTTTCCTCACTAAGGTTACATTGAAACATTCTTGAAGGAAATAAGATCTGATCCCAAGGACCAAAACACTGCAGCTATCTAGTTACTGAGGGGAGGGGGCTGAGAACTGCCCAGCTTGCAGCGCACACATTTCTTCATGTCATTAAGTGTGCTCCCCAGCCAAGATGACAGCCTGGTAACATGTTAGCAGTCACACATAGACCAATATGGACAAAAAGATAATAAAGGATGCCACCAATGAGGAAAACTGAAATGCTGGCGATACACAGCATCTTGAGCAAAGAATTAATTGATACCTTGCAAACGACACTTCATTATTCTCATTATGAAAGATCTGATGAAACATCATACTTAAAATATTGACCTGTTCTCTTCAAAAGGACAGTCCCAGAAGTTTCTACTTCTGTACATCAATATGAAGCATCATAATAATGCCTCAAAGACTTGACCTTCAGTGACAGACCTGATCGTTTTCTTCATTGAGTTCTAGAAGGTATTTAAATAATACATGCAGCTTTTACTGAATTTATCTGGCCACTTTCTATTATCGGTACAGGTTTAGAAATGAATGTCACCGAACTATTGATCAAAAATTTTGTCAGACGTGCTCCTACAGTGATATTTTAGCAAACTGTCTAATAATGGGGATTACTGCAGACTCTCGCAGAAATTATGTGTGTGAACGGCTCCAATTAAATTTCCAACCATTGTCCTCTTCAAATATTGCTTCAATGAAAAGCACATATTACTTTCCAGATTCCCTGGTCAATATTTATCCCTCCCTGGCATCACTAAAAAAGAACAGATTATCTGACCAGTATCATGTTGTTGTTTATGGAACCATGCTGTGCACAAATCAGCTGTCATGCTTTCCAGAGATAGTAGGAACTGCAGATGCTGGAGAATCTGAGATAACAAGGCGTAGAGCTGGATGAACACAGCAGGCCAAGCAGCATCAGAGGAGCAGGAAGGCTGACGTTTCGGGCCTAGACCCTTCTTCAGAAAAATATCATGCTTTCCACATTACCACAGTGGATACACTTCAAATTCAGATGGTTGTAAATTAGTTTGGAACATCCTGAAATTGGAAAGGCGTAACAGAAATGCAAGATGTTTCCTTTGAGTTTTAGAACAAAGTTTCTTTGTTGCCAAGGTTGCAGATGACACAAAGATAGGTGGAACAGGTCAGGCAGCATCAGAGGAGCAGGAAAGCTGACGTTTTGGGTAGGGACCCTTCTTCAGAAATGGGGAGGGGGAAGGGAGCCCAGAAATAAATAGAGAGAGGAGAGGTGGGGCTGGGGAAGGTAGGTGGGATGGTGATAGGTGAATGCAGGTAGGCAGTGGTATGGTTTGATCAATGAGGTGGGAGGAGCGAATAGGTGGGAGAGAAGATGGATAGGTTGTGTCATGTCAAGGAGGCGGGGATGAGAGGGAGGGTTGGTCATGGGATGAGGGCAGGGGAGATTTTGAAGCTAATAAAGTCCACATGGGAACCATTGGGTTGTAGGGTCCCAAGGTGGAATATGAGCTGCTGCTCCTCCAGTTTCTGGGTGGCATCATTGTGACACTGGAGGAGGCCCAGGATGGACATGTCACCCAGGGAGTGGGAGGGGGAGTTAAAATGGTTCACGAATGGAAGTGGGGTAGTTTGTTGCGAACAGAGTGTGTGCGCTCTACAAACTGGAGGAGCAGCACCTCAAATTCCACCTCGAGCGCCTTCAGCCCAATGGCCTAAATGTGGATTTTACCAGGTTCAAATCTCCCCACCCCCGGCCTCATCTCATGACAAACCCTCCCTCTCATCCCTGCCTCCTTGACCTGACACAACTTGTCCATCTTCTCTCCCACCTATCCGCTCCTCCCACCTCACTCACCAATCCCCACCACTCCCTACCTGCACTCCCCTATCACCATCCCACCTACATTCCCCAGCCTCATCCCTTCTCTCTCTATTTGTTTCTGAGCTCCCTTCCCCTTCACCGACCCATTTCTGAAGAAAGGGTCCTGACCCGAAACATCAACTTTTCCGCTCCCCTAATGCTGCCTGGCCTGCTGTGTTCCTCCAGCTCCACACTGTGTTATCTCTGACTCCAGCGTCTGCAGTTCTTACTATCTCTAGGTGGAGGGGTAGGTAAAGTTGAGGAACCAGGAAGGCTGCAGTGGACTTTGATGGGCTAGGAGAGCAGACAAAGAAGTGGCAAATGGAATACAATGAGGGAAAGTGTGAGGTTATGCACATTGGCAGGAAGAATAGAGGTGAAGACTATTTCCTAAACGCGGAAAAGCTTTTGAAATCTGAAACACAAATGGACTTGGAAGTCCTAGTTCAGGATTCTCTTAAGGTTAATGAGCAGGGTCAGTTGGCAGTTAGGAAGCAAATGCAAAGTTAGCATTCATTTCAAGAGGTCTAGAATACAACAGTAGAGATATACTGCTGAGGCTGTATAAGGCTGTGATCAGACTGCATTGGTGAGCAGTTTTGGGGCCCCATATTTAAGAAGGATATGCTGGCCTTGGAGGGAATCCAGAGGAGGTTTACAAGAATGATCCTGGGGATGAAGGGCTTGCAATATGACGAACATCTGAAGACTCTGGGACTGTACTTGATGGAGATTAGAAGGTGAGGGAGGGATTTGATTGAAACTTACAGAATAATGAGAGGCCTGAATGGAGTGCATGTGGAGAAAATATTTCCCACTGGTTGGAGAGGCTTGGATCCAAAGTCACAACCTCAGAGTGAAGGGATGCCCCTTTTGAACCGAGATGAGGAAGAATTTCTTCAGCCAGCGGGTGGTTAATTTGTGGAACTTATTGCTGCAAAAGGGTGCTGGGGCTTTTTTAAAAAAATAGTTTTTCATGGGAGGTGGGTGTCACTGGCAAAAGCTGTTAAGAGTCAACCACATGGCTGTGGGTCAGGAGTCACATGTAGGGCAGACCAGGTAAGAATGGCAGATTTCATTCCTTAAAGAGCATTGGTAAAACAGATGGACTTTTAACAACAATCAATGATGGTCTCAGGGTCACCATCGCTGCTTTCAATTCCAGATTTATTCCCTGGATTCAAATCCCACCAGCTGCAGTAATGGGATTTGAATGTATGCCCTTGAACATCAGTCTGGATTTCTGGAATACTAGTCCAGTGCTATCATCAGTGTAGCACCATTGTCCCCCTTTGCCACTGGCTGCCTGACCTCGCAGTTGGTAATTACTGAGGCAGTGTGACATGAAACTAACCTAATTGATGTTTATGTCAATCTGGAACCCAAATTCAGGACCTTTCTTGGCTGAGTGGTTTGGAACTACATCTGCAGTTTTTATATTGTTTTATTATTCATTCGTGGGATGAGAGCATTGCTGGTTAGGCCAGCATTTATTGCCCATCCCTAATTGCCCACAGGGCAGTTAAGAGTCAACCACATGGCTGTGGGTCTGGAGTCACATGTAGGCCAGACCAGGTAAGGATGGCAGTTTCCTTCCCGAAAGGACATTAGTGAACCAGATGGGGTTTTCCCTACAATTAACAATGAGTTCATGATCATTATTATTCCAGATTCTTAATTGAATTCAAATGTCACTATTTGCTGTGGTGGGATTTGAACCCAGGTCCCCTGAGAATTAGCTAGGTCTGGATTGACAGGCCAGCAATCCCCTTAAATGCACCTTGTACAAAGGTCCTTGCACTTGTGCCCCCAGTAAGATGTTATGTTGATAAAGAAATGAGCTCACAGCTGATTTGTGAATGGCTGCAACAGATGCAGAAGTTCATAGATTCACATGAGGGGTCAGGTCCACAGCCAAAGCGAAGCGACAGGAATGTCAAGCTGACAGGCTATAACTTACTGAGGATTTGAATTATACAGCACATTCCCAAAGAGTTACAAACCCAGATGGATGAGTCTATCTGCAGAATTGATAAGGTAGCTCCTACTGGCTTGACAACTTTTTAACCCCCTGTTTTACTGACATCCAACTGTTTTATTGTTGAAATTTCAAGACCTTTTATAAATTGTAAAAGGAATATAAATTTAAGTTGACCCTGAGCATTTAGATCTGTGCTGTTAGTGAAAATCAGTCAAGGCATGGTACCAATGTGAAGGAAGCATATTAAGAATTTTTTTATTCACTTGTGGAATGTGGGTGTTGCTGGCCGGGCCAGCATTAATTGCTTGTGTCTGGTTTTTCTCGAAGGTGGTGCTGAGCTGCCTTATTGAACCGCTGCATTCAATTATGGCATTAAACATAATCACAGAACATTTCTGGTGCGGAATAAGACCATTCAGCCCATCATACCTGCACCAATTCTCAAAGTGGCCAGCTTCCTTAGTGCTTTCTCCTGCCTGATCCCTGTGACCCTGCAATTCTCTTCAAAGAGCTGTTTAATTTCCTTTTGAATACTTCAATTGAACCCGAGACACACTCTCAAACATTGCATCACAAGCCTTAACCAGTTGCTGTGTGGAAATGTTATCCCTCATGTTGCTTTTGCGTATTTTATCAGTACATTAAATCTTTATACTTGAAGACCAATTGGAAATGTTGAGCCCATGGTGATTACGGCTGAGAGTTAACCTCATTTATATATTGGTTTAGCTAGTTCCTTGGAGTTTTGTTCTTTGGTGGCTGTGTCCTGCTTTAGCCGAAAGTGGCCTACTGTCTTACAGTGGAAAGATTCAGGTTTAAAGGCTGGACACTGTTTGCGCCTGTGAGGTTTCTTTACTCTGCAGTGTCAGCATAGGCTATTAGCATCAGGTATCCTTGGATTATTGGTGTGTCTTATTTATTTAATTTTCGCTTTATGAAATGGGTAGGTCTCTTGTACCAATCTTCTCCTCTTAGGATTGTGTTGGGAAGTTGGGTAGCATATTTGTGGACTGGGAGACAAGTCATTTGAATTTGGTGTTTGTGAAATATTGATGTTTGTAAAATGCTCGGGGGAAAGCGGTATGTGGTCCCTTTAAAGGATGATGTGCTTTTTCTGTGCTTAGTGATGCAAAAAGGATGTCTGTGGGCAGCAGCTTGTGAGTTTTCGGGTTCACAGAGAGCACCTGAGTTGAAACATTTATATCAAAAGACTGTATAGTCAGCAGGCCAAGCAGCAGCTTTGATTTATTACCAAGACAACAAGTTTCGAATTTAGCCGATTAATTTGAACCAGGCACCTAGATACCAAAAGCCAATTAAATTTAAATCTGATGGTTTTGACAATGTAGGACCAATCCTATTGTAAGAAATTGACATGTCATCAAGGGTATAAAAGAAGGGGCAGTTGGGCAGAGACAGGAGAGAGAACTGCCATCTGCCAGAGTTAGCATTTCAGTTCTCAAAGGAGAATCACTGGCTCTCACAGTCTTCTCTAAATTTGAGAGAAAGCACCATCTAAATGAAAGGTACCTACGGCACAGCTAGTTAATATTCCTCTTGTAAAATTCGACGGAGAAGGCATTCATGGCAGAACATTCGACAGAGAAGGCACATAGCATTCCGGAAAACACACAATCTGGCTATAATTTTGAGAGAGTAAACTCCATATTGAAAAATTTTTATTTTACATTTGTGGGACTTGTATTTATTGGAACAGCATAATATTAGTGTCTTGATTTATTGGGGAATAGTTAGTAGATGGAAGGGATTTATTTGGTTTGTTAATAATTTCGTCAATTTGTTCACTGTTAGAGTTAGATAAATAAATTGTTACTTGTTGATTGTGAAGTGAGTGTCAGGGATTTGTTTTATTTAACCACTAGGAGTTGCTGAAAGGCAAGTTACACCACTTTTCACACTCCTTTTACAGATTTTAGGGTGAGGTGCTCCTCTTTGAGTGTTTCGGTTTTAGTTCTCAGAGGAGGGGGGTCAATCTCTGCTTTGTATTAATAGATATGTGCTTTAATCGTCATCTGAATAGATATGTGCTTCAATCATCATTTAAATAGCTTCCTCTAAAATTATAGTTAATCTGCTTTAAATGGTTTAGTTAGAGATTTCACCAGATCTCCATTCCCAGGATATGAGTCTTTTCTTGCAGCCCTCTGGGTTTAGTTTAGCCCTGCTTCATGATATCCATGCACTTTGGTCGCAACACCTTTCTGGGGGCTGCAACTTGTTTTTGAAGTTACTGCCCTTTCAGCCTGAATTACTGCACAGTCTAAGGTTTTACCTTTTTTGTAAAAAGGAATTTTTGGATCTGAATCTCGCCTTGATGTCTGGTCAACTCATTGGATCAACTGGGACTCAAGACCAGTTCCGCAGACCACCACCTCTCGCTGCAATCTGTACCAGTGCACTGGAGCCACACATTTCTTCACTTCCTGAGCATCTTCCGTCAGGTGTGAAATGATTTCTGTATCGTTCTTGAAATCATTCTTCTGTGTTGACTGTTTATGGGGTTCATGTCCATTATCAACGAGTTATACCTACTTCTCTTAAAGTCTTCTGGACCACCAGCATTTTTTTTTGTTTACTCCTGTTTCTTCTTGAAGACCTACATTCTAATTTCTCTTAGTTGACACTATTTAAACATGGGTGTTGATCACCAATGCTCCCCACGTTGTGACAGGGACCTATCACTGCCACCATGTTGTGTGTTGGTTCCATCAAGCCTAAAGTGATACCATGTAGGATAGGATATCCAACCTACTATTCTATTGAGTCTTGTTGAGTAAACAATATCAAGTTTATTGCACTTCTGCAAAAAAAAATTACAGGTTATGTGGCTACAAACTAATTCACCATGCAGATTGTTAGGAGCACTCTGGTCTGTCTCCTACTAAAATATTCTTCTTTGCTCAGGCCAAGTCACTACAACAATGTCACAATAAATAGTGCAGGCCATGCTTAATCAATTATTCATATTTTTTGACCAAGATATAACAGCTGGTCAGAATATCCACTCACAGAATGTACCGGAATGTCCTCTTTGACCTGTGTCCAGTTCTGGACTCCATTCTGAGTGGAAGCTGTAGTCTCATTAATCTTTGGCTCTTCTGGAAACTTGTTGTTATTTATTTCCAAGTAATAGATCATTTCACAGTAATGGCAGTCACCATGAGTTCTACTTCTAAATGCGGACAGCATTGTCAGCCAATCTCATTCTGCACTGGTTTCCATGGAAATACTTTACATAGTTTTAGTGAGTAGTATTTGGCTGATTTGCTTTGTCATCATACTTATGACAAACTGATAACCAGATATGCCAAGTCTTTGATTTTGTTGACCTTGTAACGTTCTCTCAACCTTAATGTGAAAAGGACAAGCGAGATCAGGATTTTGACATGATTAACTTATCGTCGTTGCAGAGCGAAGAGAATTTTGCAGTGTAGAGTAATGCATTCTTCTTTAATTATCAAAGTGATCCTGCGATGGAGCTGAACATTCATAGCATTGAATCATTGTAGAGTGACTAACTAGGCTTTCAGTATAAACATACCGTTTAATAGTCTACCAAAATCTAGAATAACTCCCTTGTTGGGTATTGTGGATTAAGTAAAGAATAATTTGCATTTTATATAGCACTTTTCAAAACTTCAGAGTGACCCAAACTGTGTTATAGTCAATAAAGTATCTTTGGAGTACGACCACTGTTGTAGGAAACATGGCAGCCAACTTGAGCAGAGCAAGCTCTTACAAATAGCAATGTAATAACGATCAGGTAATCTGTTTTCTATTACCATATTGAGGCTGAGGGATAAATATTGGCCAGGCTACTGGATGAACTCACTGTTCTTGAACAAGTACACTGGGTACCTCTTGCTGACAGCTCAGCTACATGGGCATGTTGTTATTTGCCCAGATCCTTGTTTTTATTGTTCGGAGTGTACGGGTTTGAGTGTGTAGATTGTGGTACCACAATCAGCAACAAGATAGAATAGCCAGCATTCAGCCAATAATTATAGACCCACTGTTCTGCCTCTGAGTAGACAGAGCCCAAGGTGCGTTGGAAATCGGAAACTTGTGCTATTTTCCAGGTGAGCCACTCCTGAGACTTTATGGTATTTGCCACCTCTACCAGTAGCGGTGCAGGGTAAGACTTCTTTAAGCTAATTCAATGCCATCAATCATCCTTTGTCTTTGGTCTATACTGAGAGTTTAGAGTAGAGGATGCAGTACCGTGGATTGTTGACAGAGCAGGCTGTTTGATAACAAGAAGGACTGCTGCATGAGCACAATTGCAATAAGTACAATTACATTAGTTCAGGTATAATTATCAGGAAGCTGGTACAAATACGTCCGCTCCCTTCGAAAGCTAGAGTGGATCTGCATGTCTCCATTCATTGCCTGTGTGTGATAACAGTAGAATGGGTGGAGCCAATGTATCGTATATGTTAACTCCTTCAGAACCATTCCCTAATACAACAGAAAGAAAACATCATTACATTTAAAACAAGATATGGAGATGCCGGTGTTGGACTGGGGTGGACAAAGTCACACGACACCAGGTTGTAGTCCAACAGGTTTATTTGGAATCACCGGCTTTTGGAGTGCAGCCCCTTCATCTGGTGCAGTGAGAGAGAGGAGCACACAGACTCAGAGAGATCAAGGGCTGAGAGATCAAAAGATCATACAACTGGTGTGACTGGGGTGTCAGATGGTAAGTCCCTGCAGGTGACCAGAGTGTTAGATGGTGTATAAAGTGGTTATAAAGTCAGTGTCAGTGCTGTGCTGTCATGACAATCAGGCAGAGCCACAGGTAAATAGAAAAGGCGACATCTCAGGTCAGACATTGAACTGTAGGTGTGAGGCTTTGTTCGGAATCTGTCTCAGAGTTTTAACCTGGAATCAGGCTGGTTTTATTCCGAAAGCTAGAATTTATAAAATACCACACTGACTGACTGTGACTAAAAATTGTGTGCTTTTTGAGCAAAATAGGATGTAACTGCAAATAAACAAATATCTTACATGAAATGATTCACCCCATAGGTTAACGTGTGTGTGTGTGTGTGTGTGTGTGTGTGTGTATGTGTGTGTATGTGTGTGTGTGTGTGTCTGTGTCTGTGTGTGTCTGTGTCTGTGTCTGTGTGTCTGTATCTGTGTATGTGTGTGTGTGTGTGTGCGCCTGATTGTCATGACAGCACAGCGCTAACATTGACTTTATAAACACGTTACACACCGTCTAACAGCCTTGGTCAACGACAGAGACTTATTATCTGACACTCCACTCACACCAGTTGTATGATCTTTTGATCTATCTACCTGTAAACCCTATGTTGGTGTGCCCTGCTCCCTCCATGCACCTGAAGAAGGGGCTGTGCTCCAAAGGCTTGTGTGATTCCAAATAAACCTGTTGGACTATAACCTGGTGTCGTGTAACTTTTGACTACATTTAAAACATTCTTCGATGCGTACTTGAAGTGCTACAGGCTTCACAGATGCAGTTGGAAGGTGGGATTAGATTAGACTAGATGGCTCCTTTTCAGCTGACAGGGACATGAATGACTCTGTTGTAATGGTTCTGAAGGAGTTAATGTTGGAGGCATCTGATGTCTTAGACTGCTAGACCATGCTTTTCCTCACCAGAAGCTGTAAGTTGTGCCTGTCACCATCATGAAATAAACTGTATCTCATTTAAGACAAGAACCTCTTCTTGTTAAGACTCATTTGGAGACAGCAAACTAATCCAGCTATAAGCTGCCAGTAGAGATAACAAGGTGTGGAGCTGGATGAACACAGCGGGCCGAGCAGCATCAGAGGAGCAGGAAAGCTGACATTTTGGGCCTAGACCGTTCTTGCCAGTGGTTGGTATCTCAAAACCTGACAAGACAGGCTCCTGCTGTCGACTGTTTTGATTCTGTGATTGTGCAAGAAAGAAAATTATTTCATTTTTATCATGTCTTCACAACGTTCCAAAATACTGTCGTCGTTGTAAGGAGACAGCCATTTTCTACACCAGAGCCCGACTATAGATGAACAGATGACCACGTAGGCTGCATCAGAGCAGCGGGAAAGCTGATGTTTCGGGTCTAGATCCTTCTTCAGAATTTCTGAAGAAGGGTCCAGACCCAAAACGTCAGCTTTCCTGCTCCTCTGATACCTTCTGGCCTGCTGTGTTCTTCCAGCCCCACAGTGTGTTATCTCAGACTCCAGCATCGGCAGTTCCTACTATCTCTGACTCTACAGGCTGTTTTGGTGGTGTTGCTTGCAGAGTGAACCATGGACAAGACACGAGAATTTAAGCTCTTCTTTGAATAGTGCTGTGAGATCTTCTGTTTTGCCCTATATCTGCAGTCCAGAGCCTGATTTAATGGCCTTGAAATTTGTTCTCCCTGCCTCAGGTACCATTCCCAAGCTGCTGCCTTTGGTTGGTCATCAAGCCATTGCTTTCCTACACCAATTTGGAGATGAATAAGCTCTCCTTTATCTGATCGAATTATGCTTGAATGTCAATCAAGCAGCCTTCTCCTCATGTTCAGTACATTTAAACAATAAAACTGCAAACCAAAAACGAAAGAGAAGCTATTTTAATGCTGCAGTGATTTTTTTTCCAGTGTTGATGTATGTGGCATTCAGGAGAACTGAGGATTGAGTCCTGAGCCAGGAGTTAGTAACTGGGCGGCCATGTTGGTGTGAGTGGTAACCAGGCCGAGAATGATGGGTAAGCTGTGAGGGATGATTGGTAACTGGGTCAAAAGTGATCGATAGCCAAGTTTGGAATGGTTGGTTACCTTGGCAGGGGGTTGATCGGTGATGGAGAGCGATCTGTAACCAGTTTGGGAGTGATTGGTGACCAGCTGGAAGGGTAGGGAGCAACTAAGGTTCTTTTCAGGTGAAATCACACGAGACACTCTGATTGTCAGAGCTCTGCAGTTAAAAGGAGAACATGAGAAGCACCCTCTTCTGGACCATAGTGCATGGCCCTGGGCAAGTTCAGTGCTCAATAGATGAAGTGTTGGGCTGATAGGTGAAGCAGGGATTTAAAGGTCAGTCTGAAAGGAGGACATGGTGTAAGTGAGAGAGCTTCCAAGGATTATTGTACAGAGGCCTGGCAGCCACCAATAAAACAAAATTTATCTTGATATTAAACCTCTATAAATAAGTGCAGAGAAGGAGCGAGCCACTATCATGTGGCATTCTTACAGGATTTTGTCTGGTCTAAAATTAAAATTGGAAGGATTTTAGTGCCACCTGACACTCCTGGACACTGACTATGCCACTGTTTATGTAATGTTTTATTATAACTTCTGTATTTGTAAGTTATCAGGTCAGTTGTAGGAAGCAGAGATAGTGATGGCTACATTTCTTTTAAAGATGTTTGACGAGAGAGTGAGAACTGAACATTGATTCTTCCTGTTGGTTAATCTCATCCTGACACACTTTTGCAGTCGTCACTTTTACGTTGAGTTTGGATTGTGAATACTCCCCTTGCACTTTTCCCCATGTTTTCCCTGACCTGAGATCTCTTGGCTGTTGGTATTGTAAAGACAACCACGAAGTGGTGTAGAAGTGCATTCTTTCCTGTGACTCTTTCAAGAGGAACCCCTACCCGTTATTGACTTTGGTGATGCATATTATGGGAAAACACAGTGTGAACCAACTGCTTAACACAAAGTAACACGTGTAATTAGGGATCCGAATATACCCCATTCATTTTAACAGCACTTTCCGGATAGTTGGAGCAGTAAAGATAGTTTGGTTGAGATAGTTCCCAGGTAGGCAATGGCCTAGTGGTATTATCGCTAGACTATTAATCCAGAGACCCAGGTAACGTTCTGTGGACCTGGGTTTGAATCCAGCTGTGGCAAATGGTGGAATTTGCATCCAATAATAATCTAGAATTAAGAATCTAACGATGACTGTGAGTCCATTGCCAATTGTCGGGAAAAACCCTGGTTCGCTAACGTCCTTTAGGGAAGGAAATCTGCTATCCTTACCTGGTCTGGCCTACTTGTGACTCCAACCCACAGCACTGTGGTTGACTCTTAACTGCCCCCCCTCCCTCTGGGCAATTAGGGATGGGCAATAAATGCTGGTCCAACCAGCAATGCCCATATCCCATGAATACATTTTTAAAAAATTGAGCACCGCTAGGGATTGGCATCCACTAACAACCAAGCTACCCATTCACTTGCAATTCTAACGCTTGCGCTCAAATTCGTCTTTGATCTTCCTCTCTCTATCCCTATAACCTCTTTCAACCTTAAACCATTCCAATGTTGGCCAAGGCAGCAAGATAACAGCCCTAAACAAAAAGAAAACCCAATGGATAGCACCCCTGCCCTTTTCCAATAAACGTCTATAAGTGGAACTTCAATTAACATCTCATTGAAAAGATGGTACCTCTGTAGACCCTACAAGATCTCTGCCTGCTTCCAATTCTGACCTTTCGTGCATCCTTTGTTCCTTTGCTAGTGGTTTTTGCCTTCAGCAGTGAATGTGCTTTCCTCTAGAGTTTCTTTGTTTGACCCCTGTGCTTCCTTTAGGTCGCAGTGCCATCTTTAGGTTACGCCATCTTTAGGATGGAACTGTAATCGAGACCGTAGCTGCCTTCACAGGTGGATGTTAAAAAATATCCCAAGGCAATATTTTAAAGCAAAGCTTGTGCATCCTCCCTGGTGTCCTGTTTGGTATTTATTCAACTGAGATGTCAAAACGGATTATTATTGTGGCTTGTGGGAGTTCGCTGTGCACTACCGGATTCCCTACATTATAACAGTGATTCCCATCAAGAGCATTTTGTTGGCTGTAAGGTGTTTGGGATGTTTTAGGATCATGAAAGACCCCAATCTTTTCTTTTATTTCATTAAAATCGACCTCTTTGACCAAGCCTTTTTTGTCAATTGTCCTGATATTTTGCTCTGAGTCTCAGTGTCAGTATCTATCAGACGACGCACCTGTGAAGTGCTTTCTGATGTTTTACTACGTTAAGGGTGCTGTATAAAAGCACGTTGTCTTTGTTACATAAGAAATAGAAGCAGTAATAGGCCATTCAGCCCCGGTCCATCATGGCTGATCTGATTATGAACTCAACTACACTATACTGCCTGAACCCCACTTCCCAGGCCCCCCACCACCATAACCTCTTGGCTTCCTCATCAACCAGGAATCCATCTAACTCAGTGGTGAATGAACCCCATGACTCAGCCTGCACTGTTCGCTGGAGGATAGAATTCTAAATATCCTCCGAGAGAAGACTTTTTTTTAATAGAATCCCTACAGTGCGGAAACAGGCCCTTCGGCCCAACAAGTCCGCACTGACCCTCACAGCATCCCACCCAGACCCATCCCCCTAACCTACACACCCCCGAACACTATGGGCAATTTAGCACAGCCAATCCACCTAGCCTGCCCATCTTTGGACTGTGGGAGGAAACTGGAGGAAACCCATGCAGACACGGGGAGAATGTGCAAACTCCACACAGACAGTCCCCTGAGGCTGGAATCGAACCCGGGTCCCTGGCACTGTGAGGTAGCAGTACTAACCACTGAGCCACCTTGCCACCCAAATTTCCCTGCAGCTCCATCTTAAATGGGAGATGCCTTCTCCCACGAGTGCTGAAAGAGGATGGGTGCCAATGTATAGAGACAAAACTGCTTGAGACACAGGGCCAAGTTCTGTGACTCTTGCTTTTCCTACCAGTCACGTCAGGAGGAGTTTCGTGTTTCATTTGGTCCAAGGATGGGCTGAATGGAGATGTGGGTAGTGAGGGCATGCATTGAAAAAGGTGGAGGTAAAATCCAAAGGGACAGTGGATGAGGGGTGATGACTGAATGCTTCTCAGATAACAGCTGAAGGAGAAAACAAGTTTCTATTGTAGTTAGATAGCTGTTCCTGGGGTTCTCAACTAAACACTGTGGGTTTAGAATTCTCGTTCCTAGCCCAGTGATCCAAAGTAAGAATATTAACAGTATGTTAATCGTCATGGAGTCATACAGCATGGAAAAAGTTCCTTCAGCCCATCATGTCTATGCTGACCAAAAACACCAAACTACACTGATCCTGTTTACCTGCACTTGGTTCTACTTTGGCTGGGCATTTTAAGCGATCATCCAGATGCTTCTTAAATGTTGCAAGAGCATCTGCTCCCAACATCATCTCAGGCAGCACACTCCATATTTCTACCACCTTTTCCTCAAATTCCCTCTAAACTTACTCCTCACCTTAAATCTTATGCCCTCTGGTCCTAGACACCTCTGCCATGGGGAAAAGATTCTCACAAGTTACTCTATGACTCTCATAATTGTATATCCCTCAATCAGTTCCCCCAGCCCCCCACCTTAGTCTCCACTTTGAATTTGAGTACACTTGGATCATGTTATCTGTGTATTCATGAGGTCTGCCCAAAGCCCCATCTCTTTTTTCTCCTCATTATTTCAACTGGTCTGCCTCAGTAAGCCTTTGTGGTAGAGAGAGGAGGTACAAATGAGTGGAACTCGCGTTTTTAGTCATCCATGGGCACTGTTGCCCCTACCCTTCATGGGTAACCAGAATTGAGAGTTTTTCCGCTAGAAAAGAACTGCTGACAACATTTCCTCATCGAGACAGGTGCAAGAACATCAGATTGCAAAGGGAACACCAATTGATCCTGTGTAAGAACAGAGTGCGGGTTGGTTGGAAAATTGAATCTCATCGATCGAGGTGTCATTATGAGGAGGTTAACGCCCCCTCTCCCTTCCTCTCCCCTCCCCTCCCCAGGGTATAGTTTAATGTCACTCCCTTTGACATTTGATTTTCTAGTGATTGTCCTGATCAAAGTCTATTGAGAGCACACACGGTGTTAAAAAGCGAAGGCAGAATGCTTGCAGACTGGGTGGAGGAGATTGCAGAAAATGCAGAACGAGAGGGAAGGAGAAGGCTAAAGAAAGCAAGTCAGACCTTGGATTGATTCTGATAGACATTATTGCCTGAAAATGCCAATAAAGGATGCCATTGCTTGCGCGGAGTAATTCAGAAGCTCCAACGTTATGGGTGGAAAATGATCTCTGCATATAATTTTAAGCTGGTTTTCTCTATCCCCAGGGTTTCATGTCTCACAGGGCTTGGCTGAGGGCTGGCTCCCAACACTTCTACTGCTGAGGGACTACAACATCCCATCTCTCTTTACAATGTACAGGTAAGGGCTCCCATCTGCAGTTTTCACATTGTTCCTTCTTTTCTTTTGGTAAAGAGTGAAGGAGGTGTCCAGGAGGAGAGCAGTCACAGTCACATTAGCAGGAGAGACTCAGTTTGTCCCTCTAACCTATCCTTTCCTCTGCCTATGCTTTTCCTTTATTCTTTCATGGGATGTGGGTTACAGTAGCAAAACCAGCTTTTATTGTCCATTCCTAATTGCTTTTTCAGAATGCTTTTTAAAAGGACACTTAAGATTTAACCACATTGTTGTGGGTCTGGAGTTATATGTGGACAACAGATCCCATTCCCTAAAGGATATTGGACTTTGATGATAATTGATTCATAGTTGGTCTTACTGAGACGAGGTACAGGCTAGATTTACCAAGTCAGTCTGAATTTTGCCTGTAGCAATGGCTGGATTTGAACCTCCTCAGAACATGAAACTGGGGCTACGAGAATCATAGAACGCCTACAGTGCAAAAAGATTGACATGGGGGTGCCAGTATTGGACTGGGGTGGACAAGGTCAGAAATCACACAATGCTGGGTTATAGTCCAACAGGTTTATTTGAAATCACAAGCTTTTGGAGTGCTGCTCCTTCGTCAGGTGAAGTGAAGGGAAACGCATGGGCACAGAATTTATAGGTGGAGAGATAATGGCAGGATAATTCCAGGTGATTAAGAGTGTCAAAGGAGAAATACAAATGGTGTAAGTGGAGTGTTAACAGCTGAATGACAAGTCTTTGCAGGTGATTGAGTATCAGATGGTTTGAGTAAAGTGTCAACAGCTGACTAGCAAGTGAATAGATGACCTATGATCCGGAGAGATAATCACAAAACAATCAAAAACAGGATGGTGCTAGAAACAAACCAAACAGCTGGAATAACATGATAGGTGTAAGAATCGCATGATGAGGGTCTAACCAAAGTATTAAGTAATTCCAAAACTGTACAAACTAATTATGGTAGAGAGATCATAATAAGTTATCGAGCTGATAGTGTCAAAACAGAACAGTGAGGAAGATTTAACACAGAACAGCACGGTGAGGTCCCATAGTGGCACATGAACCCAAGATCATGATTAACGCTGTCCTCATGGGTACAGAACTTGGCTATCTTGCCATAATCTTTCCGCTTATAAATTCTGTGCCTGTGCCCTTCCCTCCACTTCACCTGACAAAACAGCAGCGCTCTGAAAGCTTGTGACTTCAAATAAACCTTTTGGATTATAGCCTGGTGTTTTGTGACTTCTGACTTTATGTGGAAAGAAGCCATTCGACCCATCAAGTCCACACTGGCCTTCCATAGAACATCACACCCAGACCCCCACTCTATTCCCATAACCCCACATTTACCTTGGCTAATCCAAAAGCGAGAGGTTACTTCAATAAACTTGTCCAGTTCTACAAGCTTTCAAGAGAACTGAGCTTCTTCAGTTCCGGCATCTGTGTGGTTCCTTTTTTTAAAATTCTTCATCATTGGTGGCTTCACCGGTTCCTCAAGGTCTGGAACTCCATCCCTAAAGTTTTCTGTGTCTCCACCTCATCCTCTTCCTTTAAGATGCTCCTTAGAACCCATTTGTTTGACCAAGCTATTGGTCTTTGGCCCCAAGGCCACCTTATATGGTATCATGTATGTATTGTTTGATATTCACTTCTTCGGGAACTCCCATGAGGTATGATAAAGGCACTACATAAATGCAGCATTTAATTGTTGCTCAGGTGGAGGTGCTACATTTCCAGATTACCTCGCTAGAGATACATTTCCACCTGCTCTCTGGTCCATTGAAGACAGTGTACTGGGCTGTTCAGTTCGGGGATTGGCTCCTTTGTGATCAATATCATATGCTCACTGGTACTGTCCTGAATGCAGTTAGTCTTTGTGTTGTTTCTGCATTAAGCTATAACCTTTCCTGTTTTGCAGTGACCAGGAGTTGAAATATTCCCTGGAGATCCTTCAGGAGCTGGAAACCCAAATCATTGGTTATGGGATGAATCCTTTCGCCTCCCTGAAACTAGAGCAGGTGCACTCCAGTCCCAACAAGCAGCTGATCCACAGCAACTCCAGCTTCCTAATGTTCCAAGGAGTTACTGAGTCCTTGAATGCAATGGGTGAGGAGGCCTTGGGACAGGAGAATCTCCTTCAAACACAGTCAGAGTGACAAGCACGTGTAGACATTGAAAGGAGGAGGGCTTTCTATAGCAAGGAAAAATAACCTGGTTTTGTTTTGAAACTAAGCTAAATCAAGCAAAGAGAAAGCAAGAACAATTTTATTTCAAGAATCATAGGAGGCCATTCAGCCTTGTTAACTTAGAAGGAGCTGGCCAATCATCCCTCTTAACTTTTTCCTCATGGCCATCCATTTTTCCCCTTTCAAACATTTATCCAATTCTCTCTTGAAGGTTACTATCGAGTCTAAGTCTATGCCCCACTCAACAGAGAGTAGCAACTGTCTGTGTTTACAAAACAACATTTCCTTATGTTTTTGTCTATTACAAAATGATCTGTGTCCATCGTTAACGGAGCCTGGAAACAATCCCTCCTTATTTACTTTGTTAAAATCCTGCCTTACTTAGAACACCTCTGATAAAGGGACCGGTTGCAGATCCCCAAGCTGGACAGTGCAGTGGGAGAAAAATTGCTGTGTTCCTTAAATTCCACACAATTCCACATGAAATTCACTGTAGCATCAGGTTTTTTCCAGACCGCCCTCAACGAAAGCAGGAAACACTGGGGCCTTCAGATCAAAAATATGTCTTTTGGGTAACTAAAAAAAACCCAAAAGAACTGCGGATGCTGTAAATCAGGAACAAAAACAAAGTTGCTGGAAAAGCTCACAGGTCTGGCAGCATCTGTGAAGGCAATAAACAGAGTTAATGTTTCGGGTCCAGTGACCTTTCCTCAGAACCAGACCCAAAACGTTAACCCTGTTATTCCCTTCACAGATGCTGCCAGACCTGCTGAGCTCCTTTTGGATAGCTGTTCATTTGGAGTGGACAAGAAGCATTCAAATAATTTATCAATGCATCGCAGATGTGCACTGTGTTAAACAAAGTGGTCCTGAAATGCCTAGAGGGTAATACAGTCCGCCAAAGTGTCATATGAATATTGTTGTCTTTAAAGGATACTTACATACATTTGAATGGCATCCTTTGTTCAGAGAGTGGTTAAAATGTGAAATGTGCCACTAGGAGGAGCAATACAGACAATAACAAAGGCATTCCTTGGAGACTGGGAAGTGCAAGAGGGAGAAAAGGACAGAATATCGTCGGAATATTAGAAAAAAACCAGGGGTAGGAGTAAACCATTCAGGCCTTTGGGCCTTCTTTAGCATTCAGTAACATTATGGCTGATCTGATATTTGCCTCTACTTGTGCTGATCACGTCGGAAGAAGAGGGATGAAGGAAAGCTGGTATAGAACAGCATGCACTGGTTGGGCCAAATTGCCTGGTTTTGTACTGTAGGGATGAACCCAGTGTTTCTTTGGCTAAGTGCCAGTTGTGCCAAGTAGTTTGAAGGTATTTTTGCCATGAGGACTAGGAAAATTTCTCACTGTAACTTACCACAATCACCACATTAATTACCTACCTTGGCTCTGTGATGATCCTCATGTCCAATTTCTACCTCAACTTATGACATGATATTCCCAGCACAGCACAGCATTACCCGCTGAAAGGCCAGCAATCCATTGTTCCTGTGGCATCTCTAAAAGCATGATGCATGCTCAGACAAGCACTGTCCATCCAGAGCTGTCTATCATAGAATCCCTACAATGTGGAAACAGGCCCTTCGGCCTAACAATTCCACACCAAACATCCCACCCAGACCCATCCCCCTATAACCTGCCTAATCTACACATCCCTGAACACTATGGGTAATTTAGCATGGCCAATCCACCTAAAGTGCACATCTTTGGATTGTGGGAGGAAAGCCACGCAGACATGGGGAGAATGTGCAAACTCCACACAGACAGTCACCTGAGGGCAGAATTGAACCTGGGTCCTTGGCGCTGTGAGCCAGCAGTGCTAGCCACTGAGCCACCCTCTGTTGCTGACCTCCACAGTTCCTGATGGTCACCCTGGATATGGCAAACATAAAGAAACTTGGGAGCCCCCTCATCCTCCTCCTCCAGGACCAACAGTGGAGGCCTTGCCACTAGACAATGCCAGCCTGCTCTAAGGTTGCCCCCTGGTCAGTGCCACCTCAGCCCAGGCCTGTAGGAAGGCAATGATCTTCTCCAATCTGCCACTATCTTCTCTCCGATACCTGACGCTCACTCTATCTTTGCTTCTGTATCCACCTCCCACCAAGGCTTCAGCGTCTCCACTCTCACAATGCCCTGCAACACCTTCCCTCACACTCTCACCCACCCCAACAGCCCAAGTGCAGCATTGAAGTGCAGAAGTGTCCTATAAGTGGATCAGAGATATGCCATGAGGGTTCTTACAGCTGGCACCTATTGGCTGCCAATGTCCCCGGAGGAGGGTTATGAGTGGCCAGTTCTCACAGAGATGCCCTGGGATGTTGGTATCCAACAGGAGGTCCTTTGAAGCAGATGGCAAGCTGAAGTTGTCATGTGTTAACTCTGGTTTCCACATCAAAGAGTCTCCATCTTTTGGTGCGTTTGGTAAAATAAGAAGCTGAATATTAATGAGTTGGGCTGTTAATAAGGCAATTGACAAGCAAACCCCCTGTAACTGGCAGCTCATCACTGCCAGGTGAGAATCTTCCCATGCCACTTTGGAAATGCTGCTCCTGACCTCAGGATGAGTACCGTTGGTCTTCTGCCTCAAATCTCTCCCCTTGGGCCTGATAAGTCGAGAAATCCTGTCACAAACACAGAAAATGTTGGAGAGCCTCAGCAGGTCTGGCAGCGTTGGTAGAGAGAGAAAGAGAGTGAACGTTTCCGGTATGGTATCACTTCTTCAGAGCAACACGGTCATCCCCACTGCCCTATTCAGTCTCTGTAACTCTGCGAGTTCTTTCCTTTCAGATACCCATCCAGTTCCTTTTCTGCAGCTTGACAGTTTGCACTTCCAATAATTTTTGTGAGCTGCAGGTTCTAAGCCATTGCCACTTACTGCATGAAGAAATGTGTTCCACATATTTCCCTGCTCTGTCTTTTGTCCAAAATCTAAAATCTGTGTCCTTTAGGATTTGTGCCAGCAGCTGAATTATTTGCAAACTTTTATTTCACAAGGTAAGCCTGGGTAGACACTTATAAGAAGGATATTTTTAAACTAGAAAGGGTGCAGAAAAGATTTAGAAGGATGTTACCAAAACTGGACGGCTTGAGCTATACGGAGAGGCTGGATATGCTGGCACTTCTTTCACTGGAGCGTAGGAGGTTGAGGGATGACATTATAGAGGTTTATATAATCATGAGGGGGACAGATAAGCTGAATAGCCAAGGTCTTTTTCCAAGGGTCGGTGAATGGAAAACTAGAGGGCGTAGGTTTAAGGGGAAAGATTTAAAAGGTACCGGGGAGGTGGGGGGAGGGGTTGGTGGTGTTGGGTGGGGAGCAGTGGTGGGGGGTAACTTTTTAACACAGAAGGTGGTGCATGTGTGGAATGAGCTGCCAGAGAAGTTGGTGGAGGCTGGTACAATTACAACATTTAGAAGACATTTGGACAGGTACATGGATAGGAAAGGTTCAGAGGGGTCTGGGCCAAACGCAGGTAAATAAGACTATTCAGTTTAGGAATAACAAGCATGGGGCTGGATGAACACAGCAGGTCAAGCAGCATCATAGGAGCAGGAAAACTTGACGTTTCGGGCCTAAACCCTTCATCAGAAAGGGTGATGAAGGGTC
>JAHRHZ010000023.1:12363773-12391503 GCA_024137785.1 Ginglymostoma cirratum | reverse complement strand
CTACCCCACCAACCTCCGGATCCAACGCATCATCCTCCGACACTTCCGCCATCTACAGTCAGACCCCACCACCAAAGACATCTTTCCCTCCCCACCCTTATCTGCCTTCCGGAGGGACCACTCCCTCCGCGACTCCCTTGTCCGCGCCACACTCCCCTCCAGCCCCACCACACCCGGCACTTTTCCTTGTAACCGCAGGAAGTGCTACACCTGCCCCCACACCTCCTCCCTCACCCCAATCCCAGGCCCCAAGAAGACATTCCACATCAGGCAGAGGTTCACCTGCACATCTGCCAATGTGGTATACTGCATCCGCTGTACCCGTTGTGGCTTCCTCTACATCGGGGAAACCAAGCGGAGGCTTGGGGACCGCTTTGCAGAACACCTGCGCTCAGTTCGCAACAAACAACTGCACCTCCCAGTCGCGAACCATTTCAACTCCCCCTCCCATTCCTCAGATGACATGTCCATCCTTGGCCTCCTACAATGCCACAGTGATGCCACCCGAAGGCTGCAGGAACAGCAAATCATATTCAGCCTGGGAACCCTGCAGCCCAATGGCATCAATGTGGATTTCACAAGCTTCAAAATCTCCCCTCCCCCAACCGCATCCCAAAACCAGCCCAGCTCATCTCCACCTCCCTAACCTGTTTTTCCTCTCACCCCAAGCCACACCCCCATCTCCTATCTACTAACATCATCCCGCCCCCTTGACCTGTCCGTCCTCCCTGGACTGACCTATCTCCTCCCTACCCCCCTACCTACACTCACCTTTACTGGCTCCATCCCCGCCTCTTCGACTTGTCTGCCTCCTCTCCACCTATCCTCTCCTCTATCCATCCTCTATCGGCCTCCCCCTCTCTCCCTATTTATTTCAGAACCCTCTTCCCCTTCCCCATTTCTGATGAAGGGTCTAGGCCCGAAACGTCAAGTTTTCCTGCTCCTATGATGCTGCTTGACCTGCTGTGTTCATCCAGCCCCATGCTTGTTATCTCGGATTCTCCAGCATCTGCAGTACCTTTTACCTCTATTCAGTTCAGGAACCCTGATTGATATGGATGAGTCATAGAGCTGTACAGCACAGAAACAGACCCTTCGGTCCTACTCGTCCATGCCGACCAGATATCCTTATTTAATCTAGTCCCATTTACCAATATTTGGCCCATATCCCTCTAAACCCTTCCTATTCTTGGACCCATCCAGATGCCTTTTAATTATTGTAATTTTAACAGCTCCACCATTTCCTTTTTCCATACATATAAGTTGGACTGAAGGGTCTGTTTCTTTGCTCTATGTCTCTATAAATGACAGTATGAAGTGCCACCAGAATTTGTTGATCACAGTATGTTTTGGTCTGCCTGCCGGTTTAGAGGATTAACCTATGTAATTGTGTCATATTCATTGGAATAATGCTGTTGTAGATCACCGAGAATGGAAAATATGATTAGTTTGACCCAGGAGTGTGTAAAAACCTGTTAGTATTACTTTGAAATAAGCTAATGGAGAAACACTGGATGGAATATGTCTGATAGAAATGTGGATTGTTATATACATTTAATCACTTGCTTTGCTGAATTGTTATTCATGTATATGGGTCTGAAACAGTTAATACTGATGAGTGATGTAAGTACTGTTCAGGATGCTGCCCAGGTATATGGTTTTGGAAGTAGCTTAGGATTTCGAAGAAGTGAGACTCACCTTCCTCAAAATCTTTGTAATCTTGCCTATAGTTTCAATGGAATTTGTAGCTAGTTGCTAGTTTGTGATATTCTTGTTCAATGCATGAACCTCTTCTAGTTAGACCAGGAAGTGTTTATCTTCTATTGCACTGGACCAAGCAGGTCCTGTACATCTGTACATTTAAAGAGGATGGTGATCACTATTCCTGACACATTGGGGAGGGGAAAATTCCACCCAAATCTCTTTAATTATGTGTATAATTGAACCTGACAATTACCTCTCCATTTATTAGCACAACATAGCAGTAGCAAGTCAGATCTGACTTCTCAATAAAAATGTGAATTAGCTACGAGTGTTCGTTATTTTTTCTGTAAAACAGAAAACAGCCACCTTTACTCATTTGAATGACAGAGTTTGAAAGTTCCTACATAAATTACCCTGAATGACGCTCGAAAAGGAGAGATCGAACCGGACTGCATTCAACATACAGTCCATAGTCTACCATGGCCAGTCAGGATATTTTAGATGCTAATGACATTCCCTTGTAGGAATTAAACAAAAGAGCGACTGAACAACTGTAAAATCGTGGTTTCTAGACGCCTGAGACTTTGTGAAGCACCAAATGAGATTGTGTGAAATAAACAAACAAAAGGCTGAAAATACTCGGCGGGCCTGGCTGCATCTGCAGAGAGAGAAACAGAGTTAACGTTTCAGGTCATGACCCTTCCACCCCTGAATTTCCTCATGGCCTTTCCCACAAACCATCGAGCCCTGGGTGACCTCACTTAAACAGATGAAAGTGAAGACCAGCAGGTCCTGTGCTCTATGCAGCTTGCAATTCGATCTGTAAGACACTTGGAGCATTGTGGACCAAGCTTACTAAAACAGAGCTGGATGCAGTTCCTGCACAGTATAGAAGGTATATGAATGAGGAGCAGGAGTAGGCCCTTGATAAGATCACTGCTGATCTGACTGTTGTCTCAACTTTACTTTTCTGTCTACCTTCTTTGATTTCCTTGCCAACCAGAGTTCTATTAAACTCTGAAAGTATTCAATGATACACCTCTGCTGCTGTCTGAGGAAGACTTTCATCGACTACTGATCCCCCCCCCAAAAAACTTCTTACCTCATCTTCAATGAGACTCCTCGTGTTTAAACTGTGTCCCCTAGTTCTAGTCTGTCCCATGAATGGAAAACACATTCCCAGCACCCAGCCCCATCAAGTCCTCTCAGGATCCTAAATGATCTTTCGTTCTTCTAAACTCCAACGGACTCAATCCCAGCCGTTTTGTATAAGGATCTCCTCGTGGCAGAAATCGGTTGCGTAAACCCTCGCTGAAGTAAGACAGAAGATTGAGAACATCTGTTTCTGCTGCAGGTACCCAGCATTCTGTGCCTCCTAATCCCTCAAGGAAGTCTGACTCTGGGAAGGTGTAGGCATTGTGTTTCATGCCATGTCTCACTTTGTAGTTACCTAACTCTGCTACAAAGGACCTCCCCAAAATGTGGGGTAAAGACATGCATGAGAAATACGGTTGAGGTAATGGTCAGTGCAGTGAATGAGCTAAGCCCCACAGTCCCAGTCTACAATTACCAGCTTTTGAAAAGCTGCACTGCACTCTAATTTCCATTGTGCCCAGTAGGTCACCCTCATTTTCAGCTGGATTGATAACCAATTTCTACTCCAGTGATACACAAATAAGTCGAGAGTCTGAAATTCTTGTGGAAGTCTTTCTCTGGGCCATCAGTGGGCAAAACACATTCTGAGTGTAATGTTAGCCCATAACCAGTGCAAAGCACTTGAAATAACATCCTTAAAAAAATCCAATGCGGGAACCACTCAGCAAATCAGGCAGCGTCCATGCAGAAAGAAACAGTTAATGGTTCTGGTCAACGGCTTTTCATTGGAACAGGAATCGGAAATTCTATCGGAGAAAACAAATAGAATTCCTTCGAGTTGAACATTCCTGAGTGAAACACGAAAATGAACACAAACTCATTTTTCAATTCTGTTGTGGGATTTGGGTGTTGCCGGCTGGGCCAGAATTTATTGGCTGTTCCTAGTTGCCCTTAGGAAGGTGGTGATGAGCTGCCTTCTAAGTATCTCATGTTTTAAAGCAGAATTTCTGCAATGCTGCTTTTCTCAGCGCACACCATGCCATTGAGAGAGGGTCCTGCTAGGGGCTACACTGGCCAGCAACAACTACAGGAAGAGTCTGGTTCCATGTATGTTAGTGCCATGTCATTAAAATTAACCAAAGGTTCCATTCCAGATTCCATTTGTTACTAAGTTTCCATGTAGGTAAAAGCTGTGTACTTGGGCAACTGCTTATTAGTTACTTTTTCCAGAAAAGTAGTCTTCTTACCAATGGATTGTGGGCCACTGAATAAAAATGCGTTAGTGTAAATATTTTACTAAAACTATCAGCCGTTGATTTCAGTGTAATTCCTTCCCCATGTCTAGGAATAATTTGCTTTTATAAAATTGTGGAGCAGTATTATTTGTTCACTCTCCCTCATTTGGGATCTAAAGCTTATTGCGTTTTGACCGAGAATTGTCAGCTGCTTTTCAGATGTTAGTCCATTTCTTACAAATACGTTTTCCACCTGATTTTTGGAGACAAACAGATATTTTAAAAATGTTAGCTGCTCGCTGTGCTAAAATATGACTATGTTTGGCAGGATGATGTAAGTATGCACTTGAGATGAGATGCCCTCCAGAATTGAGCAGCCCAAGAATGGCCACTTGGGCAACAATTACAAAGTAGAATCCAATTGGCAGCTTTGAGGAGAGTGGAGGAGGTGAAAGGGTAGTACTCTCTGATTTGGTAGTGTTTGCCAGAAGCTGCTCATGCATAAAAACAGCAGCTTGTGAACTCAAAGGACCTGAGCCCCAGCTACTGTCCTGTGCTGACTGGAACCAGTTCAATCTGGGTCAGTTCAGAACAAGGGAAATGACCGAGGTTAAAAACCTTTATCTGGTGGAAGAGTAATGAGGTAATGCTAACAGTGTCGTTGGGCCAGAACCTAGAATAAAAAGACACAGGCTCGCCAGATGAAACAACAAGATGTAAGACACCACACAATTTGGGAAAATAAGGAAAAAGGATAAAAATTAAGGATTTTGGGCAGTGAAAACTCTGGAGATCAACCTTCACCAAAGAGGAGGACTCTATGCTTGGAAGGCTGGAGATTACACTGAGTATCTGGGGAATCGCCTGGCCAGCGTGAGGTCCTATTCTCTCTTATTTTCTGTGACTGTTCAGGGAATGTCTGTGAAACCTAGTGGGCATCCGCATAGATTTTGGTTTTGTATGAATTGCGCACCTGCTTTTAACCCTTTCCGGTGTGAATTGTTTTAACTAAGCAATAAAGTCGATTATAGGTAATGAGGTGTAGAGCTGGATGAACACAGCAGGCCAAGCAGCATCAGAGGAGCAGGAAGGCTGACGTTTCGAGCCTACCTTCCTGCTCCTTAGCTCTACACCTTGTTATCTCAGATTCTCCAGCATCTGCAGTTCCTACTATCTCTGAAACAATAAAGTTGATTGTTTGTTGACACAGACTTAACTCTTTTCCCCCTTGTGCCAAGCCAATAACAGTCGTTGAGGGCAGTAACTGGCCAATAGTAGTAGGTTTAGCTCTGTTGCCTGGATAGCTGGTTTGTAGCACACAGTGATGCCAATAGCATGGGTTCAAATCCTACACTGGCTGAGGTTACCAGAAGGGTTGTCCTTCCCAACCTCTCCCATCACCTGAGGCATGGCAACCGTCAGGTTAAACTCACCACCAGTCATCACTCTCAAATGAGAGAGCAGCCCTCTGGTCTGGTAAGACAAAGGGTGATTTTTTACCTTTTTGCCAGGTTTTTCAAGAAACAATAAACATGCCTTAACTAGCAGACAGAATTTTATTTTGATCATAAAATGAACATATAAAATTTAATTTTTTTTCTGATATTTTCCCCATAAAATGTAAGAGAAAGTTTAAATTTTTTGATAAATATGGAGTGTAAGTAAAAGATTACCTTATGTGCAAACAGGGATTTAACCACAGATTTTTGCTTTGAACACAAGAGAGTTAAAACAAAGCTTAATTCTAGTCAAGGTGGAGAGATTTTCATTGCAGACAGTACAGAACGCGCTGAATTGCAGTAAATGCCTGGATTTTACAAGATATTCTCATCCACACTGCCCATATGCTGGAATTTAAAGTGGGTATCCATCCCCCTGGACAGCTCTCACAGAGAAAAAGCAGATTTATTACAAATGCTACCTTAACAGCAATTGGCAAAGTAATACATTTGATAAACAGCAAAGTACCCTGTTGGGTTAGTTTGAGCCACAACTCTCAAAATAAAAAGACACAATTCAAATGATTTTTGTTGACACGCACGGCAGAAACCTCACCGTAAAACCTAAAAAGCTTTAATTAAAATAAACATTAAAAAAAAGATACAAATGAATTTTCAATTAAGTCACTGAACATTTTCTCAAAACAGTTCTACATGTAGGCTGGTCTTGTTAATGAAAGAACTCCTACTCGCAACGTAACTTGGTAAATTAAAATATCTAAAAACGTCAAACGGACAAACAGAATATTTCAGTGGTTGAAGGCAGTGACATCTCCAGAGTTTTTCCATTTTAATTCCAATTCCATTTAAATGTGAGGATAAAAGACAAAGCAGTGTTTTTTTTTTTGCATTTATGTATGTCACTTTATAAGGTGCATTTATCCCTATTTGAATTCACAATTTAAGGCTGTTTGCAGGGGCCAATGGGAAGAAGGAACAAAACCAGATGTTGCCAGAAAAGCTCACCAGGTCTGGCAGTATCTGTGAAGAAAATATCAGAGTTAACATTTCAGGGCCAGTGACCCTTCCTCAGAACTGTTCGGGTCATAGGACCCGAAATGTTAACTCTGAATTTTTTCTTCACAGATGCTGCCAGACCTGCTGAGCTTTTCCAGCAACTTCTGTTCTTGTTCCTGATTTACAGCATCCACAGACCTTTCGGTTTTGACCCAGTGGGAAGAAGTGAGGATGATGTTGCTGCACTGTGCTGTATTGACTTCAGTAAGAACGCCTGCAATGTAGTAAAAGGTCCCGTAGATGTCAGTGTTGTAGGTCTAAAGAGCTAACTAATCCCAGTATCATATATAGTTCACTGATGTAGAGCTTGAGCTAGCTACAGGTTTCCAAAACACAGTGAAACAGAAACAGCTCCAAATTACACAATGCTCATCATTCAGAAATACCTAGGTTTATGCTTAATATATAGAATATTTTGGAAAGGTATCCCATCCTACAATGATACAACCGTGTTGAATGTATGCACAACCATCCAAAGCCATTGCTTTTAGATAACTCAGAAAACATAATTGCATCTGTGAGGGCACATTACAAGGTGGGGCTTCAGTCTATTGTTTTGCCATTTTGGGAGGAAGCTGAGTGGATCAAATGTCATCCAACAAATAGGTTGGCAAGGGGGTGAGTCTGGGTGGGACGCTCTTCGGAGGGACAGTGTGGACTCGATCGGCTGAATGGCCTGCTTCCAAACTGTCGGGATTCTATGACACCTGGAGAGGGGAAACCCATCACGAAATGGACAATGTTTAAACAGGAAGGCTAAATTTCGAGACAGCATTGTTTTGTCAAATTGTGTGAATTAATAACCGGCATAGCTTTCCTTTCAGGCCTTTTTGTTAAAACTGAATTCAATGTAATTTTATTGTTTTATTTATTCATATGCTCCTCTTTTTGAATTCTTTCGCTGCATTTGGGTATCCCCCCTCCTCAACTGTCTCAGGGAACCACCTTCTTGAATTGCCCCTGTCCCCACAGCAACAGGACGATGTGGCATTTAGGAAGGGATGTCCAGGATCTCAACACCCGCATCCCACATCACCCCCGCACCCCACCACCTCCCAACACCACCTTATATATTTCTCCTGGTTCATAAGAATGGTTCCCAGCAGAATAAAATATCATTTTACATCAAAAACCGCACAATACACAGGCAAGAATGTAATGGAGATAGGGAGCATGACCTTACAATTCATCGATTCAATGGCTACCGTTTGACAGAACTCATTTAGACTGAATTTTTTCCCTACCTGTCTGAGAATAAAGATCAAACATTTCAGAACTAACAAGTATCTCCTTGTAAAACATCACTCACCATCGTGTGTTTAGAAAAAGGGCTTCTTCTTCCAATGTAATGCAGTCATTTTCTTTAAATGAACTTAAAATTTTCATTTTACCAACGACCAAATTAAATCATCTTTTATCAACCTGTCTACTGGGTTACACAGCAGTGGAGGCATGACTCACTGGCATTTACAAGTGGTTTTCTCTGTGGTTACCTCCCCTCAGGCATGTCAAACGCTTGTGGAAATACAGGTGTACAAAAACAATTAGCTAAAAAATTACAGTTTTTTTTTACTTTTTACATTTCGGAGTGTGGAAAGCCTCTCAAACTGAAACGCGCGCTGTTGCAATTCACAACATTGGCTTGACAAAGCACTCCAAACAGACTGCTCTCAACTGCGCCTCTCTCAGTCTCTCCACACCTTTTCATGAGTAACGTATCTCATCAAAACCCTGAAGACACACTGTGTGCAATGAATTGGAATTAACGTTCCCAGGGGTTTGCCTGTCTGCCCACTAACAAGTAGAAACTATGATTGTTAGTAAGGGGTGGAGAGTATGAGTGGCCACCAAAAAATTCCATTGTTTCCTGTATGACTTATGGGGTACAGGTGGAGAGGTCGGTTCTCCTCGTGGGAGATCTAGGATCAGAGGGCATCATCTCCGATTAAGGGGTTGCCCATTTCAGACAGAGATGAGGAATTTCTTCCCTCAGGGGGTTGCGAGTCTGTGGAATTCATTGCTACAGAAGGCTGTAGAGGTAGGGTCACTGAGTAAATTGGAGGATGAAACAGAGTTTTAATCAATGAGGTTGTAAGGAAAAGTGGAGTTGAGGAATATCAGATGATCTCATTGCATGGTAGAGAAAACTTGATGGGCTGAAAGGCCTACTTCAGCTCCTAAATCTCATAGTTGTTTTTTTTTAATTGCTCTTTCATTGGATGTGGGTGTCACTTGTTGGATCTGTTAACCATCCCCAATTGCATTTCAGATTGCCCTTGAGAACTAGATCAGTTCTCAGGCAGTTTCACTGTAATTTGTTGGCCTTACAGTCAAATAGAAGTCCCTTTCCAATGAGTTAAGCATGCTGAAAATCAGACCCTGGGAGTTGTTTCCCTTTAAAACACCAGCCACTGTAGTGCACCAAATGTTGTGTAATACATTGTGGATATGGCTCAAATAAGGGTCTTTTGCTAATGCACTTGGATTATTATAAATACAGGATTGGCTTGTGAATGGGTTGTGGAATTTTGCTTTGTGCTTCACTTTGAGGACAAACAGTCTATTTTCCCACACGGGCCTTCGGTATAAATGGTTCCAGTAAGCTGGCTGTTACAGCAGGTTGTCTGTAACAATTACCCCCTTAACACCCGCTCTGTGAGATCGATTGTGTGACTCTGTGTCAGCCAAGTGACTCCACGTTTCCCCCATCCTCCATCCCACCCCTGGTGAAAGACACAGTTCAAAAGCCGCTGCATTTTAGTGAGTTCAAAATTCAGGGCATTGTGGAATGACCAGTACAATTTTATTCCTAAACCAGTCACCAAACGGTAACATAAATGTGGCTGCCTTGAATTTTTGTGGGGGTAGGGAAGTGACCAGGAGAAGCCCATTACAGGAGCATGAAAGGAAGACAGAGAGACAGACAGAGAGAGACAGAGACAGAGAGAGACAGAGACAGAGAGAGAAGTGGGTGAGAGATAGAGTGAATGAGTGACAGACAGAGATAGAAAGATATAAAGTGAGTGAGGAGAAAGGTGTTCATGAATATAAAGGTGGCAAGACAAGCACAGTATTTTTTTAAAGGGAATAATAATCCAGAGAGCTCAAGGTGAGGCTTTGTCTAGCTCAGTGAGCTCCGCTGTCATACAAGACACTAACCTAACAAACTTGGTCACGATGCTGCATTCTCCATCAAATACAGGCGTTCCATTGTGCAATACTGCAGCTGAGCAAGAACCATATAGGCACAAACATACAGAGTAGTCCTCTTCTCGGCACACCAGCTTTATGTTTTAGACTTCCCCTTGCTATTGACAGAATGGAATACAGAGAAGATCGTGATGACATCTTACCTTGTTTTGGAATTACAATTCTCTTTCAATAACCACCTCCACCCCAAATTCCCCTTCCCCCACCCCCACCCCCGAACCCAGCCCATTAAACAATCTACATAGAAATTCTCAAACCCCACAGCCTTCCTTTAAAGCAGAAAACACTTTTTTTTGTCTCCAGTTCTATCTGAAATACGAAAACTGTACAATGCAGAGGAGATGTTGAAAGCACAGTTTATTCTTGGCTGGCAGGGCGGGGTCTCAGAGATTGTTCACCACATCTTCTTTGGTGGCTATATTATTCCCTTTTGGCAACCCCTTGCTGATGCCATTGCTCTCGTTTAACCGTCGCACTCTGTAGGTCTCGTAATGGATCTTGTGCGTGACATCTTTCAGATCCTGGAGGTGAGACCTTTAAAGAAGTACAAGGAGGAACAACAAAGTCAGCTATTAACGAAGAAAGAAAACGGCAGCAATCTCCACCAATTTGTTACCAAAACAGGGGAAATTCTCCACGCGAATGCAATCTGCGATCTGCAGCAAACCCGCACCCAAAGCACCTCAATACTTGACAAGAGGCGATCTCGCTGCACAGGTTTAAACGAGTGGGGTAGGCACAAAGGGCTGAAGGGGCTTGTTAGCTGAAGAGGCTGGAGATAGCACTAGGCATGGGCATAGTCTCAGGATAAGGGGATGATCATGTAGAACTGAGATGAGGAGAAATGATTTCATTCAGAGGGTTGTGAACCCTTAGAATGCTGTTTCTGAGTGTTGAAAAGTCTCCAATATTAGAATACTTAAGGCTGGGAGAGAGCAGATTGTTTGGACAAGGACTAATGGGAGCAGGAGGGAAAGTGGAGTTGGAGCTCAGGACTGGAGATGATTGTACTGAATGGAGGCCATTCAGTCTACTCCTGCTATTGTGTCCTGTGTTCTAGACCCTTAGTTCTGATGAAGTCAATAGAACACAGTATACGGTAGGCGGGATGCTCTTTGGAGGATCAGCGCAGACTCGATGGGCTGATTGGCCTGCTTCTATGTTGTTGGTGGTAGGGGGGAGGTTCTATGATTCTGTGCTATGAATAATATCGAAGAGTGACCAAATCTGCTGGTAATCACTCAGATCTTGCCTGTTTGGTGCAACAGTTTATGACTAATTTTTACTCTGGGCTTCAAATATGGTTGGATCTGCAAGACGTATTTCAATCTGTTTCAGCAGCTCACTGTACGAAATATATGTTATTTGTGTGAAAACAAATAGTAAGCTGCTGATGTCACATGTAGTTGCTTTGACTTGAAACAGATTGCAGATCAAAATGTATTCGAAGCCCAGGGTAAAAATTTCTCCTAAGCTGTGCTCCAACGCCATGGGAAGATTTGAAAAGAGGGACAAGAACTTCTGTTTTGTGAAATTGAGGGGAAATGTTTTACAGTTCTATTATCAAGCAATGGGCAAACCCTAATGATTAGAAGTCCATTAAGAGCCCAGAATACAAATTCTTCGCCTTCCATCTCCATACTTAAAAAAAGACTTCAAAGACAAGCACGGCTAATGAGCCAAAATGATTAGGGTGAGCCCGTTTTGGCCGCGAAGCCATTTGACATACTCAGATCTTTATCAGAGTCTGGTGGGTATATTGCTCTGTTTCATTAGTCATTGCTTATGGACAGGGGCCATTGCTGTAGCCAAAGGCTAATCACTTGGCCACTCCCTGATCAACTCCCATTTTATCTGTCTCTAATCATTTCCACGGTAAAAGCCAATTTCTGCTCTCTGGCTCCTCTGAAAATGTCTGGTCCATCGATTGTTGTTTGTTTAAAAAAAACACACCACATTGCAATAGAAATAACTATTTTTACATGTTTCCTCCACAAAATGATTCCATTTAATATCGTAATAACATAAGAACTAGGAGCAGGAGGAGGCAACTGAGCCCCTCAACCCTGCTCCACCATTTAATACGATCATGGCTGATCACATCTTTATCTCAACTTTACTTTCCTGCCCACTCTCTATAACCCTTCAACCCCATTACTCCTTAAAAACCTCCCTATCACCTCCTCAAGTCTTCCAGCACCCATCACACTCTGGGATAGTGAATTCAACAGATTTATAACTCTTTGAGAGAAGTAATTTCTCCTCATCTCTGTTTAGGACTGAGCTGAGGAGGAACTTCTCCCTAAAGGGTTATGAATCTGTGGAACTCCCGGCCCAGTGAAGCAGTTGAGGCTACCTCATTGACTGTTTGAAGGCAAAGATAGATAGATTTTTGAATAGTAAAGGAATTAACAGTTATGAAAAGTGGGTGGGTAAGTGGAGCTGAATTCACGAGAAGATCAGCCGTGATCTTGTCAAATGGTGGAACAGGCTCAAGGGGCCAGATGGACTACTTCTGCTCTTATTTCTGATCTAAATCTGCTATCCTTTATTCTAAAACAATGACCTTTTGTTCAAGATTGCCCCACATGACAAAACATCCTTTCTACATCTACTTTGTCAATCCCTCTTAACATCCCAGATTCCTCAATCTGATCTCTTTTATTCTTCTAAACTCTAGGCCCAAACTGCTCAGTCTCTCCTCATTAGACAAGCCTTTCATCTCTAGACTTAATTTAATGAACTTTTTTCTTAAGTGTCTCATGTGCAAAACCTTTTTGCAGCAACTTGCACAGGATTATAGCGGGTCAGCTGAAAACACTAAAGCTTTGCTCTGCATTTTGAAGGATCGATGGAGGAATGGATTTTTAATTTATTTTGGTCAGTGTTGCCAAACATAGAGACCTTGGAGTGTAGGTTCATAGTTCCTTGAAGGTGGGTCACAGGTAGACAGGGTAGTGAAGAAGGCGCTTGGTACACTTGCCTTTATTGATCTGAGTATAGGAGTTGGGAGGTCATGTTGAAGCTGTCTGGGTCATTGGATTGGCCACTTTTGGAATACTGCGTTCCATAGGAAAGATGTTGTTAATCTTGAAAAGGTGCAGAAAAGACTTACAAGGATGTTGCTGGAGTTAGAGGGTTTGAGCTATAGGCAGAGGCTGAATAGGCTGGGGCTATTTTCCCTGAAGCTTCCAAGGTTGAGGGGTGACCTTATAGACATTTACAAAATCATGAGGGGCATGGGTCTTGTGAATAACCCCAGGCTTCTTCCCAGAGTAGGGGAGTCCAAAACTAGTGGGCATAGTTTTAAGGGGACAGGGGCAAGACATAAAAGGGACCTGAGGGGCAACTTTTTCATGCAGAGGGTGGTGAGTGTATGGAATGAGCTGCCAGAGGAAGTGGTGGAGGCTGGTACAATTACAATATTTAAAAGGCATCTGGATGGGTATATGATTAGAAAGGGCTTAGAGGGATATGGGCCAAATGCTGACAAACAGGACTAGATTAATTTAGGATATCTGGTGGCAATGGGCAGGTTGGACTGAAGGGTCAGTTTCTATGCCGTACATCTGAGTGTATGAGATTAGAAGTATAATTACAAATAGATAAGGCCATAAAGAAAACTAATGAAATAATGAGTTTTATGCCAAGTGGCTTAGAATCTAATACTGAAATTTGATGCCAAATATTTATGTAAAACTGAGGAAAGACCTGAAAGATTGGGACTGTTTTTATTAAAATAGATCAGGGGATTTGGTGATCTGATATGAGCTGTTCAAAATGGTGAAGGGCTAGGACAGAGTTCATGGAAAGACCATCAGTGAGGGGTCATAAGGACATGGAGATTAGGGATTAAATGTGGGGCAATCTGTTTACGTGGAGACCGTGAACTGCAATATGTCAGAGTTGTGATTGAAGCAGAGACTTCCAAAGGAAGCGGGAGGAAAGCAGCATGGGAACAGATGGAAAGACACATGAAATAAAGACCAATGGTTACACTGGAGGGCGAGCCACAATGCAGACTGTTTGGAAAGGTCTATGTTTGTATTGAAATTCTGTGTACAGAGACCTTGGCAGCTTCTATACTGTTAGAGTGAATTGATCTTGGACATTTACATGTCTAAATTTGGATCTTCCTAACCCAGAGGCAGAACTGCAGACTCATAAAGAAACAGCGCCCGCTCTCAGAATGCAACCGTGAATGCTGCAATCACACGTTCGCCTCCTGCACCGGAACTCCAACCCTGCTGTTATAAACGTGTTTATAGGCAGGTTACAACTGGGCCAAGAGCAATCATTTATCATCAATACCTCTGTACCAGACACATTTCAGCAGGAACACCTGCATTTTGTCCACAAACAATGGAATTAAAATGAGCATTTGTAATGCATTTGGAATCGCTGTGGGGTGTTCCTTTGTTGTTGTGATTATTAATCAATGAACTTATTTCTCACTGACGCTTCTGAGAGATGAAGGGAAGGCTGTGTTGTTGGTAGAGTGTAAAAAGTGGGAGCAAATTACTGCAAATGCTGGAAGATGTGCTGAAAACAACAAAACGCTGGAGATCACAAGGGGTCAGACAGCATCCATGGAGAGAGAGAGAGCAAGCTAACGTTTCAAGTCTAGACTTGAAACGTTAGCTTGCTCCCTCTCCATGGATACTGCCCGACCCAGTGTGATTTTCAGTATAAAGGGGGTCAGTTAGCTGGACAGCTGGTTTTAATAAAAAGGGATGCCAATAGCATGATTTCAATTGCTGTATTGGCTGAGGTTACCATGAAGGGTTCACCTACTCGACACCCTTTCCCTCACCTCTGACGGGTTCTGACCCTCAAGTTAAACCACCACCACTTGTCTCTCTCCAACGAGACAGCAGCCCCATGGTCTGGTAAGAGTATGGTGACTTGATCTTTATGCTGAGGGGGAGAAATGGAGTGGGTGTGCCATACATAGTCTTTTGGCAATGACGTGGGCAAAATACCATGCCAGGAAGATTGAGGAGGAGGAATCGAGGCTTGTAGAAAACTGGGCTTAAAAGCAGATAATGAGTGACTGAAGTCAAGGACAGTTTGTCAGAGTGACTCAGCGGATATTTACAGCACAGAAGGCAGCCATTCAGCCCGTCATGTCTGTGCCAGTCAGTAAGAATCTGACTACATTATTCTCATTTTCCAGCTTTTGGACGATAGACCTGGAGGCTACAGCAATGCAAGTGAATATCTAAATGCCAATTAATTGTTATGAGAGTTTCTGACCCAACCTGTCAATTCAATCTAATAACAAAGAAATAATGTTGTAATTGTAGTGCAGTGGATGTTGTCTCCGTGGATTTTAATAAGGCATTTGACAATGTCCCAAAAGGCAGACTGGTCAAAAACGTAAAAGCCCGAGGGATAATAGGGTAATGTGTTGAACTGGATCCAAAGTTGGCTTAGTAAGAGCAATGGTCGTTGGCTGCCCTTGCAAATAGAAAGCTGTTTCAAGTGGTGTTCCCCAGGGTTCAGTGTTGGAACCCTACTGTTTGTTTTACACATTAACAATTTGGACTTGAACATGGGAGGGCACAATTAGGAAATTTGTAGACGACACAAAAATTGATTGTATTGGATAGTGTAGAGGATAGCTGTAAGTTCCAAAATGTTGTAGATGGGTTGGTGGGGTGAACAGGAAAGTGGTAGATGGAGTTCACCTCTGGTATTGTGAGGTAATGTATTAGGGAAGGCCACCAGTAAAAGGGAATGCACAATAACTGGGAATATACTGAGAAGGGTAGGTGAAGTGAGAGATCTAGGTGTACAAGTGCATTGGTCCCCAAAGGGAGCAATGCAGGTAGATGAAGCTGTAAGGAAGGTATATGGAATGCTCTCCTTCACTGGCAGAGGTATAGAATACAAAAGTAGGGATATAATGATGAAACTGTATAACACACTTGTTGAGGCCACAACTGGAATATCGTGTGCAGCTCTGGTCACCACATTACAGGAAGGATGTAACTGATCCAGACAGAAGGCAGAGAAGATTTACTAGAACGTTGCCAGAGCTGGAGAATCATAGTTATGAAGAGATATTGCAGAGGTAAGGGTCGTTTTTCCTTGGAACAGAGAAGGCTGAGGGGGTGACATGATTGAGGGATACAAAATTGTGAAGGGTAGAGATAAAGTAGACAGGAGGAACCTGGTTCCCTTGGCAGAGTTCAAAAACCAGGCATCATAGATTCAAGCTAAGGGGCAGCAGGATTAGAGGGGATGTGAGGAAAACCGTTTACCCAGAGGCTGGTTGGCATCTGGAATTTGCTACCTGAGTTAGTGTCACAGGGAGAGACCCTAACCTCTATTAAAAGGTACCTGGATCTGCATCTTAAGTGCAGTAAGATGCAGGGCTATCGGCTGTGTGCAGGAAAATGGGATTAGAAAGGGCAACTGGGTTTGGTTTGGCATGGATAAAATGGGATGAATGGCCTCTATCTGTGTATCATTTCCATGGTTAACAGTTTTGGAGCATAAGAGCCCAATGTATGTTCCATCTATCTTGCTGGTTTCTGTTTGATAGTAATATTGGTTGATTGTGTGTCAGACATAGTTAATATTTTTCTCCACATCCTTATAGTCCTTTTTAGTATGTGCAAGCATATGGCAGTTTTAGGCCTAAATTTATATCCAGCAAATAACTTGGAAATGATGTATTTAATTGTATAGGTGATAATGTAAACCTCAGTTTACTAAATATGTTTTGTGGCAGGACATCAAGTAAATGTAATTTGCTTTTAACTAATTGGGTGCCTTATTGATGAGTTTGTGTCATGCAAAATCTGGCCTTTTAAGATTATTATGACAGACAGCCATGACAAATGAAATTTGATATCCCGAGACACAGGGATGAAAAAACAGTACTGAAAACATCACTGATAACATCCAGATGCACTCCTTTCTGGGAGATCAAGTCCATCTGTTTGAAAATTTGCCACTGAAAAAAAAACACAAGTGAATAGGCTTTTCCTTTATTAAAATGTGTGGAAAAGTGCACAGGCATTAATTACATCAATACAGGCCAGGCTGCAGGATCCAAAATTATGTAAGTGAACAGTAAAATTAACAGTTTGCCTTGAAGTTCCACATGCATCAGAAAGCAATTAAAACCAAATTAAAGACAGATTGCTTCAGGGAGAGAAAGCAGCGCCAAAGCTGGAGAGCAGAAAAAAATCTGAGCTGCTGGAAAACTGGGGCACCACACGTTTTTACTAACTGTGGTACAAATGGGATGTTTGAAGGGAAGGGACTGTAGTATTTCAGTTACTGTAGATATCAAAAGGCAAAATGGTAAAGCCATGTAGTCCTCCCAGCTGCTTTCCTCATTGCATGGAGACAATTGGTGGTGGTTTAACCTGAGGGTCACCATATCTCAGGCACAGAGAGAGAAGAAAAGTCCTTCATGCTAACCTCAGGGGGTACAGGAACTGAACCCACACTGTTGGTATCACTCTGCATTACAAACCAGTCACCGATCCAACTTAGCTAACCAACCACTAGCTGTAGATGCATCAAAAATAAAATCTGGCCATAAAGTGCTTTGGGATGCTTTGAGGTTGGGAGAGCTGCTACATAAATTCAAATCTTCTATTTTACGTTATTTAAAGTCAGAAGTGTACTCGTTTGATGTCAGAAAGCTGTTTGCGACTGTGAAAAACATAATCCACTGATAATCATAAACCCAGTGGGAGCACACAAGGAGAACACACAGCTTTCATAATTGCATAAATAGCTGAGTAAAGGAAGATTTATGAAAAGGAGGGAAATGTACATGGTGAATAATGTGAAGCTACTGTGGGAGGTAGAGGTAACACACAGGATAGCATGAGTAAGTAGGAATGGAAAGTTTCTGACAAGAAAGAATGAGGTTGCGGGAGATACTGGATCCACACGAAGGCAGAGGTAGAGAGATGCAGAATGAGAGGGTGGTGGATGGTTATGGTTTGGGATACAGGTATATCTGCATGGTAGGTCTCTGACAGGCACAGACTGCCTGTAAAGGAGATAACAGCCCCCCAGCCCGAATGCATTCTGCCACAGGCAGCCTGATGGCCCAATCTCTCAGGTCACTGAGCGTCCCCACCTGGGAATCCAAGGGCCAGTGGGAGGAGGTCCCTGAACTAGCCTCACTGAGCTCTCAGTTTGGCCAATCGGTGAGCAGGCCAATGCCAAATTGCTATGGAGGCTGGCATGGCACGACTACCATGGCAACCAAGCACCCTCACACCCCAGCCACTGATGTGCCTCGGGATCTAATTTCTGGGCCCAACTGTTTCTCTCTGTTTCCTAAATGGCCACAGGCTTTGTCCAAGTATTTTGTATGAAAAATAAATAGGGACAGAATGCATGACTTTAACATGGAGACTAAATCATATCCACGCGCCCTTATCAATTGTCCTCTGGACTCTTGCTCAGGACGCTTGACTTTTAAATCACATTTGCAACAGGAACATTCAGCTCATGAATTTATGGTGTGTGTATTTTTGCTACCAGTAAGGTAGGTCGTTGTTGCATCTGGGCCACTCACGTTATTTTGAGTAAATACAGTGAGTTGCTGCCGTGCTGTAGGGCAGGGATTCCCAAAGTGGAGTGAGGCTCAGGATCCCAAATGGGGCAGAAGTCAGCCATTTAGCCCATTGAGCCTGCTCTGCCGTTAAACCAGATCGTACCTGACTTGATAATCCTCGACTCCACTTTTCTGCCTTTTCCCTGTAACTTTTGAATCACTTCCCGATTAAAAATCAGTCTCAGCCTCGAATATGGGATTGCAAACAGAAGCACAACTTGATAGTGACTCTTGTGAGCGATATCACAGGAGATGCTACTAGAACTTGCTCTAAAATATCAACGCTTGCACTTCTTATATTTTTGCTACTTGTTGTCCCAGCAATTCCCCGTTGGTTTCATGCACTGTCGTCCGACCACGGGTCACCTAGATTTTGTTTGACTGTTGAAGGCTGGAGACGAACCTTGACCTGTACAAATGCCGTTGCACAATACACAATGATTTGGCCTCATGGACTGGAGGATCGTCTTACCTGATCAGCAGATCCCTTAGATTTGCAAATTCACAGTGTGCACCATTCTCAACTGGAAGAGGCAAAGAGACCAAATCAGCAAGGGTCCAGGGAATCAATATAATTATCATCAGGTTTCACAGCAGAATGCTTCAATTAAATGACTTTACAAACTGTGCCCCTTTTGATTGATAATAATAATGATTAAACCACAGTAAAAGCATTTCCATTCTGTGTGTAGTTTGAGTTCACATTGCTCTCATTCAATGGGAAAAGGATAAAGATCCTGAGACCATTTATTCTTCTAAATTACATAGTCAGGGAACTCAGGTACCAATGTTCCTGTAAACATGTAATTATAAAAGCGTACTGCTGATAAAAGACAATACTCAAGTTCTGTACCAAATGACTAATTACAAAAAAAGCTAAACTCTATATTCCCTTTAGGAGAGAGGTGAAGTGTTCCTAGTATTTATAGTTTGAATCAGAAACTTGAGAATTAGACACTAGAAAAGACTCAGATTAATTGCACACTGGCAACTCTCTTTCTTGTGACACAGCATGGCTTCCCAGTTAAAGTATCAACACACAAATAGAGACCAACTTGCACCTTTCTTGGTGACAGTCCTCAAAAGGCAGCAGGTTGAATAAACATGGAGGAGAGAGGGAGAGATCCAGTTCTAATAGAGCTTCACAGTGTGCCTTACCTTATGTACAGCAGCATGTGCATGTGGGGAAAAGGCACGAGCATGATGCATTATGTCCTCTCAACTTAATTGATGAATGACACATTGAGGACCTATTTTCACTTGTGGACAGCCATGTTACCAAGGCAGCATTCCTATAATTCTCTAATTCACTAATGGGAACTACAATAATGGCTTTTGTCAATGACATGTACAAGGTACCCGACCAGCAAACTCGAAAGTGTCTAATGTTTATGTCTGGGGTTAAAATTGATTCAGAGATAGTGGGAACTGCCGATGCTGGAGAATCTGAGATAACAAGGTGTGGAGCTGGATGAACACAGCAGGCCAAGCAGCATCAGAGGAGCAGGAAAGCTGACGAAAAATTTTTCTGAAGAAGGGCCCAGACCCAAAATGTCAGCCTTCCTGCTCCTCTGATGCTGCTTGGCCTGCTGTGTTCATCCAGCTCTACACCTTGTTATCTTTAATGTTTATGTCTAAAGGGTTTATGCTCACAGCTGTTGAAAGACCCGTCTCCACAGGCTGTCAAAGCTGACTGGAATGAGATCAGACGATGGTGCCTGAGGAGCTACTTTAGGAGAATAAATGTGAAGCAATCCTCTGATTTGTTACTACCCTATTGATCACAATCATTTAATTCAGAATTGGGGATTAGTTTAGCTCATTTGGCTGGTTTGTAATGCAGAGTAACATCAACAGCATGGGTGCAGTTCCTGTACTGGCTGAGGTTACAATGAAGGACTCTCCTCCTCATCCTCTCCCCTTGTCTGAGGCGTGGGGACCCTCAGGTTAAACCACCACCAGTCATCTCTGTCTAATGAGACAGCAGCCCTATTGTCTGGTAAGACAATAGTGACTTTACCTTCACTAATTCAGAACCACCACAGGCTTGTGAACAGATGTTAGCCAATTAGATTGGACTTGACTTTTGCCAACTCAAGCAAAAGGAAAACATTAATTGACTTTGGAGTCAGAAGAACAAAGAACAAAGAAAACTTACAGCCCAGGAACAGGCCCTTCGGCCCTCCGAGCCTGTGCCGATCCAAATCCACTGTCTAAACCTATCGCCCAATTCCTAAGGATCTGTATCCCTCTGCTCCCCACCTACTCATGCATCTGTCCAGACGCACTTTAAATGAATCTACCGTGCCTGCCTCTACTACCTCTGCTGGCAACGCATTCCAGGCACCTACCACCCTCTGTGTAAAGTACTTTCCGCGTGTATCCCCCTTAAACTTTTCTCCTCTCACCTTGAACGCGTGACCCCTCGTTATTGAATCCCTCACCCTGGGAAAAAGCTTATCTCTATCAACCCTGTCTATACCCTTCATGATTTTGAAGACCTCAATCAGGTCCCCCCTCAATCTCCTTTTTTCTAATGAAAACAATCCTAACCTACTCAACCTGTCTTCATAGCTAGCACCTTCCATATCAGGCAACATCCTCGTAAACCTTCTCTGTACCCTCTCCAAAGCTTCCACATCCTTTTGGTAATGTGGCGACCAGAACTGTACACAATATTCTAAATGCGGCCGAACCAAAGTCTTGTACAATTTTAACATGACCTGCCAGCTCTTATACTCAATACCCCAACATAGAGTCATACAGTACGTAAACAAACCCTTCCGTCCAACTCAATGTCGACCAAGTTTCCCAAACTATACCAGTCCTATTTGCCTGTGCTTGGCCCATATCCCTCCAAACCTTTCATATTCATGCACCTGTGCCAATTGTCTTTTAAATGTTGTAACTGTACCTGTACCTACCACTTCCTCTGGCAGTTCATCCCACATATGAACCACCCTCTGTGTGAAAACATTGCCCCTTCAAGTTTGGTATTATTGTGAAATTAATGCATTCTGGACTCGAGTCACAGCACCTCTGAGAATGAGACTGCATTTTGTGATGGAAATGGTTGGGCCAAAGCGAGACTGTGGCAAGTTACATTCTCAAATTAAAGGAAGTCTCTCGCCAGTTCTGTGGATATGAAGCAAGCTTATAAAATGACCACTGAGACACATCCACAGGAGGCCTAAACAGCAATAAAATCCAGACCAGGCTTTTGAGCAAAGACAGTCAGCTGACTTTGAGGAATTGAGGCTGGCGATGATGGAAATGACAGAAAGAGAGAACTGCAAATCATGAGGGAATTCTGCTCCTTGGCCAGCAGGGGGGGGACGTTTACCAGGTTTCAGGGGGATCTGAGAGCCAGAAATTCGGCCGGTTTCCATGTCCCCATCCCCAGGCAAAGATCTACTCCTGTGTGAAAAGTCAGTCATATCAGCACAGCAGAATGGAAGCTCAAGATTGTGAAAGCTGCAGGTTGCACTAGGTGGAGTAGACAGCAATGTAAAAAAGGAGTAGACAACAACGAGATAAAGGAAAAGTGTGAGATTTTACTCATCACCTCCACTCCAGCCTGCGGCCAACAGAGCCCAACACCTCACTTACTGATGTGGGCCTCTGTCGAACTCCTGCATTGCTGCGTAGTGTTGGGTTGACAGATTGAGAGGATTCAGGGACATTTGAGTGTTAGTTGTTGTGTATTGCACTGGACAAGACTAACACCTCCTTGTTGCAGGCACCAGTTATTGAAGTATTTGACTTACATCTGACCAACTGCAGAGCAGCCGAGAAATAGTAATTTGCCAACATGCTCAGATAACGCAATATACGACAGTAATGCTCAAGTATCCCATAGGTGAACATGGATCTCGCTGTATCCAAATAACATGGTCTACCTATCTATGCTGCACAGTGTGGATCAAAAGTTAAAGCTCACAAAATTTATTCACTTTCAATGGAATATATCGACAGGTACAAATTCCTAAGCTGCCAAACTACAATAAATTCATGTTGATCCACTACCTCCTGACTACCAGCTGTCACCTCAATCCATAGCAATCCTGTACGACATACGTCTCAAAACATTTCTTGTGTTCAATGAGTAATAAAGAAGCAAAATCAGAACATTAAGACATTTTTACTGTTACAAACAATGTATACTCCAGGTGAATGCAAATTTGGAGCGTTTTATGACTATTTCATTCACGGATTCCATGAATGTTTTGAGCAGATATTGGTCTCTGTGTAACCTGGAAAGCACCAGGTAGTGTGTTCTTATTTATTTCATGGTGACACCTTGCTGTGCCCAGATGGTATAGCATGTGTCTTTTATGATGGTTTTGCCAACTTAATGGGGAAAACACAATTTCAAAAGAACACTGTTCTCATCAGTGACAAAGTGCGGTGTGCAGAATTAATTTCAAACCAAAGACAGGCCTGGACCGTGTGGATATTTAGTTTAATCTGTGTAAAGGCAATTCCTGACAAGCAGTGATCTGAGTTTATAACCCTGTGTCACACAAGGGTACTTACGACGTTGTAGCAGTTAAATAAAGGTTTGCCATTAAGTGGCAAATACTTCAGTGACTGTCCCAAACCTGACACAGCAGAATGCAATGTTAAACTTGTCCAGTCTTCAGCTTGCAGACTGCTTTAGTTTTTCAGATTTCAGGCTGGTGCTAGATTTTCGAAGGCGAGAACAAAAATTGCTGGAAAAGCTCAGCAGATCTGGCAGCTTCTGTGGAGAGAAATCAAAGTTGACGCTTTGGATCTCTCCACAGATGCTGACAGATCTGTTGAGCTTTACCAGCAATTTCTGTTTTCGTCTCTGATTTACAGCACCTGCAGTTCTTTCAGTTTTTAGCTAGGATTACGGAAGTCGGTTGACACAAGTCAGAGGACTGCAATCAAACGTATTTCAACCTCAGTGATCTTCAGTTGTTTGTTCATTCACCACAGTAAGCTTGCCACATAACCTTAGCTGACTGCTGTGGCATTGAGCACCTGACCATCGCCCACTCTCGCCGGCAGACCTGACCCGCCCCCCCCAGCCAACCTTCCTCACACCCTGTCTGACCCAATCTCTCCACCCACCCTGACTTTTCATAAACAGGGCACCATTTGCCTGGCCGCCTTCCATCCTTCACCCCACCCAAATTACTTGCGTTCTTACCCATTTGGCACCCTACACCTTAGCCAGCTGGCAACTTACCCACCTAGCACCATACTTACCTGACATATAACCTATCACTGCCTACCGCTCCTCCCCACCAATCCTATCGAGCACCCTACCCTCCCTGAAACTTAGCTTCTGTACTAAGCTTTGTCAAAGTGGCTATGTGTGATTGTGGATCTCTGCAGTTCAGAATGCAGCAGCTGACTGCTGGGAAAGGAGGCTGTGGTTTACCATCCCTTCCACAGTTCTGTGGTACGAGAGAATTGGCAGAATGGAAGAACGACTCTGCATTTCTGAGGGATCAGAAATGCAGGGCTCACTCCTTTTGTGAAAGGAGGGGCAGCGTGGCAATCTGCAGGAGACTGCTACTTCAGAGGAGACCCCACCCATTGCTGCCACTTTTGGAAGTTTAAAGGGCTAACTCTGAATATCTAGGTTGCAAGCTTTCAACAATGTGGCTCAGTGGTTAGCACTACAGCCTCACAGCGCCAGGGACCTGGGTTCAATTCCACCCTCAGACGACTGATTGTGTGGAGTTTGCACATTCTCCCTGTGACTGCCTGGGTTTCCTCCAGGTGCTCCAGTTTCCTCCCACAGTCCAGGGATGTGCAGGATAGATGGGTTAACCATGGTTTAAGAACCCCATGCGGGGTTACAGGGTTGAGGTGGGTCTGGATGGGATGCTCTTTGGAGGGTCAGTGCAGACTGGATGGGCTGAATGGCCTCTTTCTGCACTGTAGGCATTCACACTTCTTGACAGAAGGGAAACAGCAAGGAGGACTGACACAGAGATAAAGTGAGGGCAGCCCAAACAGTACAATGTAAAAGAGGAAGCAAGATTACCTTTTCAGAATAATTTCACAGTGTGGAACATCAAAAGGGAGATATGACTGTGTATTTCCTTGCCGTCTGTCTGTATAATGTGTTTGTTTAGTTTTTTGCTGTTCATTAAGCGAGTTCAAGAAGAAAAATTGGCAGGGGCTCAAGCATAATTCAAAAATACTGGACAGCAATAACATTTCACTGTCTGTAAGATATACACCTCCTTAACTTTAAACCATTAGGCTACATTAATATTTAACATATTGATTTCCTGTTGCTTTTAATGGTAGTCTCCCAGATGGATATTTAGTGAGTAAAAACCATATATAACAGTTACTCATGAGCACACAGTTTTTTTGTTAAATTAACTTAATTTGTAGCATAATAATTCATTGCGGAAAAGGCTCATTACATTGCTAAAAAGTGTTATGTCCACATTTTTTGTACGGATTATGCAGAAGTTTCCAACATAACAACAACAATGACATTTTAAAAGCGCTTAATTGGCCATGAACATGTTTGGAACCAGTCTGGTGCCATATAACACAAGTCTTCCTTATTTCTTAGATTGAGAAAGTTGATGTTGCTTTCAGACTTTGTCAACTCAGATGATCACAAACTTATGTGACTAGTGATAGGTACATTGTGGCCGTGCTCCAACTTCAGGCTGGAGTTAAAAAGACTGTCTGAGGAATCGAACAAACAGCAGCTTGTAACCATTATCATGGCCCCATTGTGTCACTGTAAACTCCTGGGTGACGTTGAAATCTGACCCAAGCACTGGTTTCAGTGTATGAATGCTGAGTCAGCCGAACCTTGCTCTCAATTAAACAGAACAGAATTTCTCAGACATCTTCTCCTCAGAAGAAAAAAGCTAATAGGTTTGGTAAAAGAACCAAAGACAGCACAAAAATCTCTGCCCCAACACAGTGCGCTGTTGTGATCCTGAAAACACTGCCTGAAAAGGGCGTAGGAAGCAGATTTGATACCAACCTTTGAAAAAGAATTGGATATAAATTGGACTAAAGGAGGGGGAAGTATGGCTGGCTTGGTCAGCTCTATCAAAGAGCCAGCCCAAGCACAGAGGGCCAAATGGCCTCCAGCCTGCATTATAGGCTGTATTGCTCTTTGATTCTATGAAAACTCTGTGATTTACTTCTATTCTGGACTATGTGAACGAATACCTCACAGTGAATCTTAGCATTCAACTTTTTGAATTCAGGAACTTGTCTGCCACTTAACCTGGTTTGTCGTCGTAGTTCATCTGGGAGTGGGACTAAATAGATTACTTTTTGAATGTGATGACAGCCATATTGGACCAAATAACTTGCACACAAAGCATAAAAACCTGAGAACAATGGATCATTTAGTGTCTAAATTAAAGTAAAAATCTCACCTGACAATTTCATTTTGAGAGAGGTAACCAGGCCTTAAGCTGCTGCACCTCTCTCTCTGGGTTGAGCTTCTCCCATTGGCTCCTGCCACTTGGTTGTCCCATCATGGATTCTACACCATCTTGGTTCTCTACAATGCTGTGTGTCTCTGTCTGCACTTCGGCAGGCTGCACTGCCTCACTACGCTGCTACAGTTCTTAATGTCTTTCATTCCTAGTTTGTTCTTAACCCAGACTAAGAGGCAGCACGGTGGCTCAGTGGTTAGCACTGCTGCCTCACAGCGCCAGGGACCTGAGTTCAATTCCAACCTTGGATGCCGTCTGCGTGGAGTTTGCACATTCTTCCAGTGTCTGCATGGGCTCCCTCTGGATGCTCTGTTTCTGCCCACAATCCAAAGATGTGCAGGGTGGATGGTTTAGCCATGCTAAATTGCCCTATAGTGTTCCAGGGTTGCACAGGCTAGATGGATTAGCCATGGGAAATGCAGGGTAACAGGGATAGGGGAGGGTCTGGGCGGGATGCTCTTCAGAGGGTTGGTGTGGACTCAATGGATTAAATGGCCTGCTTCCATGCTATACAGATTCTATGACCCTACGGCTCTTCCAGGCTCCTCATTAGCATAAGCACTTTACCTACACCGAAGTACCCCATGCTAAATACGGTGTTTCTCTTCCAGTTTTGTCCACATGTTTTTCTCTCTCTCTCAGTTCTGCTGATGTCAGATAAGCCCCTTCATGATATTATTATCAAAGTATAACTCACATCCTATTATAGTACACCTGCCAATGGGCCAGCTCTACAATCCACCCATTTTCTGATTTGATTTACCAGGATTTACAGCTGGGCCTCTTCACAATGTAAGATGATGGGAAGGCAAAGGAGCAGAAGTAGGCCATTCAGCCCATGAGACTGCTGTGCCATTCAATGAAATCATAATCCTTAATTCCACTTTCCTGGCTTTTACCCCCAACCTTTGACAGGCCTTACTGGTTCAAAATCTATCGCAGTCTTGAATATACTTAATGACTAGTTGTTTTAGTTAAAGGGAGAGGCTGAACAGGCTGAGGCTATTTTCCCTGGATTGTTGGAGGCTGACCTTATAGAGGTTTATAAAATTATGAGGGGTGTGGATAGGGTGAATAGCCAATGTCTTTTCCCTGGGGTGGGGGAGTCCAAAACTAGAGGGCATAGGTTTAGGGTGAGAAGGGAGAGATTTAAAAGGGGTTTAAGAAGCAACCTTTTCATGCAGAGGGTGGTGCGTGTATGGAATGAGCTGCCAGAGGAAGTGGTGGGGGCTGGTAGAATTACAACATTTAAAAGGCATCTGGATGGGTACGTGACAGGAAGGGTTTAGAGGGATATGGGTCAAATGCTGGCAAATGATTCTAGGTTAGATTGGGATGTCTAGTTGGTGCAGATGAGTTGGACTGAAAGGTCTGTATCTGTGCTGTACGACTCTATGACTCAGCCTCGACAGCCCCCTGTGGAATTTCCTCCTCATCTCTGTCCTGAATGGGTGACCCCTTACTCTGAGATGATGCCCTTTGGTCCTAAGATTCTCCTACAAGGGGATATAACCTTTTTGCATCGATCCTGTCCAGCCCCTATAGCCTTATGTTTCAATCTGATCTGCTCGCATTCTGCTAAACCCTATTGACAACAAGCCCAACAACTCAACCTCTCTTCATAACACAATCTATCTATACCCAGAATCAACCTAGTGTACCTTTCTTTAGATAAAGGGCCTAAAACCATTCACATTATTCCAGCTGTGGTCTGACTAGTGCCCTGTATAGTTTTAGCAAGACTTTCCTATTTTTCCACTCCATTCCATTTGCCTTCTTTATGACCAACTGAACTTGGATTCTAGCGTTTTGTGAATTATGCACGAGGTCCCTGTGTCTGTGTGCGTTTCCTCCAGTTTCAGTATAGCAATGTTGTACCATGTAATAGAGGATAACAAGGTGTGGAGCTGGATGAAC
>JAHRHZ010000023.1:12341284-12356678 GCA_024137785.1 Ginglymostoma cirratum | reverse complement strand
CTGGGATGTAATGAATCACAATTCCACATCCACTGGGGTGTAATGAACTGAGATTCAATCATTCGTTAGGATGTAATGAGTTGTGATTCAGTCATCAACTGGGATCTAGTGAACTGCGACTCAGTTACCAACTGGGATTTAGTGATCTGTGATTCAGTTACCAATTGGGATCTAGTGAACTGTGATTCAGTTACCAATTGGGATCTAGTGAACTGCGACTCAGTTACCAACTGGGATCTAGTGAACGGAGATTCAATTACCAACTGGGCTGTTGTGGACTGTTCTGAGGAAGGGTCACCAGACCCGAAACATTAACTCTGTTTTCTCTATCACAGATGCTGCCAGACCTGCTGAGCTTTTCCAGCAACTTCGTTTTTGTTGTTGTTGTTGTGGACTGTGATTCAGTTATCCACTGGGATGCAATGAACTAAGATTTAATTATCCAATCGCTTGCCCCAAACATGCAGACATACCCGCACTGTATCATTTAGTAATTTGTCCTCTGGATCTTCATCAAATTCTGTCTGTGGATAAACACTAATGGAATAGTTTCTCAGGTCTTGTCGAATCTAAAAATCAATGAAGAAGACTGAAGGTTAGAGGCTGCTAGTAGGAGAGGTGTTAATGTATTGAGCAAGAGATTCATTAGCTGGGAGGTGCCAAATGTGAATTCCTGCAATTGACGCAATCAGCTCCAGTTTCTATTGAATCCATTGCCTTAAGCGTAAGAAAATATTCATGGTTAAATGTAGAAAGGCCAGGTTGCAAGTAAGAAACAGATTTTTGAGCACCAATACATGACGGGTATATTATTTTATGAAACACAATATGGACGTGCCTGAACATCTGGAAGATGGAATTTTAAGAAATTCCGCATTAACTTACAGCAGGGTAAGGATGTAGGAAGTGAATTAGAACTGAAAATAACACAGCGACTGAAATTACTGCATACAGGACATGATGTGAGAAAAGCTGTCCACTGGCCCACAAGGATTTATTTTCCCCAAAGCATCGTCTCAATTCACACTGCTTCTCAAAATGCAAAGTTGGGCACGTGAACTGGTTTGGGGATAAGGCGTTTCGCTGCTCACATCCATTCATGGGATGTGGACGTCGATGGCTGGGCCAGCATTTATTGTTCATCCCAGACAGTCCTGAAGGTGATAGTGAGCTGCCTTCCTGAACTGAAGTTCAGATCTGTTAGGGAGGGAGTTCCAGGATTCTGAACCAGTGACAGTGAAGGAACAGCAAGATAGTTCCAAGCCAGGATGGCGTGTGACTTAGGGAGGAACCTTTTAGATGGTGGACTCCATTGTATCTGCTGCTCTTTTCCCTCTGGTTGTGAGAGATTGTGGGTTTGGAAGATGCTGCCAAAGGAGCTTGGGTGAGTTGCTGCACCGCATGTTGTAGAGAATACATTGGTGGTGGGGAGAGTGGAGGCGGTGGATGGGTGCTGATGAAACAGGCTGCTTTCTCCTGGATGGGGTCGAGCTTCTTGAGTGTTGTAGGAGCTGCACCCATCCAGACAAGTGGGGAGTATTCCATCACACTCCAGACTGGTTACTTGTAGACGGTGGACAGGCTTTGGGGAGTCAGGAGGTGAGTTACTTACCGCAGGGGTCCCAGCCTCTCACCAGCTCCTGTAGCTGCAGTATTCATATAACCAGTCTCGTTCAGTTTCTGGTCAATGGTAAACCCCCTGATAGGTCACATCGGGGAAGCTGAGGTGGTTCTCCTTGGAGCAAAGGAGATTGAGGAGGGACCAACTTTGGTGTGCAGGACTTTGACAGCTAAGACAGAGAATGGAAAGCAGCTCCTATTAAAAGATGGAATGAGGACCAGGAAATGGTAACTTGGAACTCAAGATGGGGTTGAAGCAAAGGTGCTCAATGATTTTAAAGGAAAATTGGACAGGCGCTTGAGGGAAGTAAGCCTGCAGGCTGCCAGGTATAGAGGGGATAATGGGACTGAGTGGATAGCTCTACAGAGTCCTAGTATCTGATGGACTGAATAGTCACTTTGTGCGCTGAAATGATCGCATGAAACCTTAAGATGCGAAGTAGGTGGGGGATAGTACGGTAACTGAGGAAGTGGTTCTACTGGGGACAGCCATTGGAATCCCACCCCCCCATCCCCATCCATTATGTCCCAGCCAGCTCAACACACTCACTTTCACTGGAAAATGGGAATAGAATAGTTCATGGAATCACAGAATCCCTACTGTGCAGGAAGAGGCCATTTAGCCCATTGGGTCTGCACCAAACCTCCGAAGAGCATCGCACCCAGAGTCACCTCATCCCCATAACCCTGCATGGGGGTTTTTAAAATGGCTAACCCACCTAACCCGCATATCTTGGGACACTATGGGACAATTTAGCACAGCCAATTCATCTAACCTGCACATCTTTGGACTCTGGGAGAAAACTGAAGCACCCGGCTGAAACCCACGGAGACAACGGGCAAAGTCCACACAGACATTTGCCGGAGGCTGGAATCAAAGCCAGTCCCTGGTGCTGTGAGGCAGCTGTGTTGACCACTGAGCCACCGTGCTGCCCTTTTTTCGACTGGCGCTCACTTGCAGGGCTGAAGGGTCCTTTTCTGTGCTGTAGACCCCTATGACTCTATGGTTATAACTCCCACTGCTCCCTCTGGGGTCTGCAACAGGGGGCTGTAGCCCACCACTCCTATGCAAAATGAAGCCAGAGGGCCAACATTCTCTAGACACGTCATTGGCCCGTTTAGGCAGATGCTACTTCAGGTCCGTGCACAGTTCACATTCTAGGCCTCCGTTTCTGGCAGATGGAGATGGTTTCAGACCCATGTCAGTGTCAGCAATGGCACCCTGAGATGCCAGGCACCTCTCCTCCAATCTTCCACTCCTTCCCAGCATGGGTGCAGTCTGCTGCAAAATGCACTGGCCTCAATGTTGGCTACCAAAATCCAGGACTCCCAGCACACATATACATGAAACCCTAAGTTCCAGGAAGGAGGAAGGGAAAGAACAGCAAAGCCGCTTTTACGAGAAAGATCTTCTGATTGCACCAACCAACTGTTTCTAATAAAGAAAACGTTCCAGTAAAAGAACTAACCTCAGCAAAACAAAAAAAATAGAAGCCCTCAGTTATGGGCAGGTTGAACATGGGCCAATTTTTAAACCAGCAGTGAAAATAACTCATTCTACAAAGCTCTGGAAGAATACTTTGTTAGCTCAGGAGATTGCAGGCATTAACCGATTCTGAGCTCAACTTATTGGTAACTGTCTTGGTCCAAACTGGTTAAATAAATGATGAAGAAGAAGGAAAAAAAACAATTGAATTAAATATGGCTAGAATTGAAAATGGAATGGACACTGTATATTAGCAGTGTAGAGGACAGTCAGATGTACATACCCTTTGTTTAAAGTCTCGTCTCTCATCTAAAGTGAGTGTATCAGCTTTAGCAATAACTGGGACAATATTGACTATTTTGTCTAGACGGTTCATGAACTCTATGTCCAGTGGACGTAACCTGAAAAACATCAGAATGATACATGATTTGTCGCGCAAATTTGACAATAACAGATTTGTCCACTTTCATTTCACATTCCCAGGCACGCTCACACACCAATCCTGGTAATTTATGCATCATTCACGATATGCACTTACTTAGCTGCCTTTATCATAGTAAAACATCCCAAGGCACTTCACTGGGATGACCGTCAAAAGAAACTTTGCTTCCCAGCCAACACAGGGATCTACTGGGCCAGGTGACCAAACATTTGGTAAAAGAGATAGGTATTGAGGAGGAGAGAGGGAGAGATAGAAACAGAAGACTAGAAATGATTCCTTAAGCAAAGAGGTAGCGGACTCCAGTAATAACCAGATGAAACAGTGACAATAAATCAAAGCGCCGTCTTAACTTCATTAGATGAAGTCATAAGGTTTATAAAACCAGCTCTAGCCCTGGTGTTGTATCTTTAGATTACTCAAACGCCCTTCAGTATGAAGACTGCTGTAATCTGACGGTACCCCTGGCAAGTACATCTGCAATGTTACAGTCTAGATACGTGGTGGCTCACACGAAAGGGAACATGGCCTTTGTACTAATTCCCCTTCTTGGGTGTGAACACTATAAATTCCAGATGTTTGACTGTATTCAAAGATGTTCACCCTTTGGCTTGCTTCCACAAATAGCAAAATGGAAAGCGTATAATAGTCATAATTATTACTGAGCTTGCTGAGAGATGTATACATTTATTAGGTCTCTAAACCCGGCAAAATTAGTTTTGGAGAAGGTGCCAAAAAATTGAAATTTTTTGCCATTTTACCTTTCAACTTATTCTTTATTCAGTAACGACTTTTATTAAGTTTAACAAACTCCAAATGAAAGGTTTTCGGAGAATCTCCTGGAAAAGCCATTAGAATTACTTGCTTCAGATTGACAGTCTTATAGTCTCAAACATTTGTACAATGGCAGCTTCTCAATGCACCTCGTTGACAGATTGATCCTGAACAAGGATAAGATTAAGTCAGTGATTAACTTTCAACCAGGAGATGACTCTTCAACGTGATGCAGGTCAGATTCCTATCATCCCAGCTTCATTGTTGAAATTTATCAAGTCTATCATCTGAGCTATTGCGTAGCACAATGAGAATATCCAGACTAATAGTGCACACTGGGTGAGTGAGATTTCCCAGGGAGGGGCTATGCTTCTTGTATGAAACATGTTGCAGCTGATTCTCACAAAGTCTGACTTTTACGGCAAGGTGACTAACTCTCACTGAAGGTGTAGTTTTGTGTTGCTAACTCAGGTTTCAAATGATGTTTGGACAGGCAAGTGTGACATTATGCACTTTGCTAGGAAGTATAGAGGCGTAGACCAATTTCTAAATGGGAAAAGGCTTTGGAAATCTGAAGCACAAAGGAGTCCTAGTTCAGGATTCTCTTAAGGTTAACATGCACGTTCAGGTAGGAAGGCAAACGCAATGTTATCATTCATTTCAAGATGGCTAGAATACAAGAGCTCAGATGTACTGCTGAGGCTCTGGTCAGACTGCATTTGGAATATTGAGAATAGTTTTGGGCCCATATCTAAGGATATGCTGGCACAGGAGGGGTTCCAGAGAAGGTTTACAAGAATAGGAATGATGGGTTTGTCATTTGAGGAGCGGTTGAGGACGCTGGGTCTGTACTCTATGGAGTTTAGAAGGATGAGTGGGGATCTGATTGAAACCTACAGAATACTGAGAAGCCTGGATAGAGTGGACATGGAAAAGATGTTTCCACTAATAGGAGAGTTTAGGACCTGAGGGCACAACCTCAGAGTGAAGGGACAACCCTTTAGAAATGAGTTGAGGAGGAATTTCTTTAGCCACAGGGTGATTAATCTGCGGAGCTCATTGCTGTGGAGGCCAAGTTATTGAGTGTATCTGAGACAGAGATAGATAAGTTCTTCAATGATAAGGGGATCAAGGTTTACAGGGAGAAGGCAGGAGAATGGGGTTGAGAAACACATCAGCCATGATGGAACGGCAGAGCAGATGTGATGGGCTGAATGATGTAATTATGCTCCTTTATCTTATGTTCTTATGATCTTATAGAACAGACAGGGCCATACTGAATCAATGATACCAGCCGAGGGTGGAGTATGTTACATTTCATTGTTCTTTCTGTCAAGTGTGCACTTTAGTACATTTCAGATTGACAGACTGCAATGCATGCAGCTTTATGCTTAAAGCAATTAAGCTAATGGCAGCTTCTAAGACAATTACTTAATTCACATAGGTGCTATTTATCTTTCTGGATTGCAAGAATCCTTATTTTTCCTCTTTGTGCCCTGGTAATAAATTACCTTGAACAGGTATCCCTCCCACGAGCATTGTGGTTATGTTCCCCAGGTTATTACAAAGGGCAGAGCACAGAAACAGACCTTTCACTGGGCATGGCTTACAATAGCCGAGGAGTGAATACTGATTGAATATAAAAATCTATGATTGCAAGTGGTTTATCATCTTGAGTCCTTTTCTTAAGAAAGAGAGGATATGAATTGAAAAAAAAGTGGGAAGTATCGAATCAACTGGTAACACGATAGGTCAAATGACCTTCTGTCATGCAAATATTTTATGTTTCTGTGTTTAATATGAAGCCAAATTGCTGTGTGTTTCCTAATCAAACAGCCTCTTTACATTTCTCTCTGCTCACATTCATAGGGGCCTATAGGAATGGTGATCCATTCCCATCTCTTTGTTGTAGCTCTGCAATATGAATGCTACACATCGCATACCCCGTCATATTGCTGCAAATTCTATTCTACTTAAGTCAATTCCCGAACATTTTATCTCAATTGTTTGGTTTCAGAACTGATCTGTTACACCATTAGCAATGGTACAATTACCATCTGTCATGGGACAGTTGTCACTTCAAGGTCCACGTTCCTGATCACAGTTAATGGGTTGCTTCCAGGTGAGAGGTGAAATGCTTTGAAGCCAATTGACAAGAGCAGGACGTTTTATATTTTGTAAACGCATGACACAATAAGACAGCAGGACCTGTGGCCGATGCAGTCAGAAAGCTGTACAGCACGGAAACATACCCTTCAGCAACTCGTCCATGCTGACCAGATATTCTAACTAAATCTAGTCCTATTTGCCAGCATTTGGCCCATATCCCTCAAAACCCTTCCTATTCATGTGCCCATTCAGATGCCTTTTAAATGTTGCAATTGTACCACCCTCCACCACTTCCTCTGGCAGCTCATTCCATACACGCACTACACTCTTCATGAAAAAGTTGTCTCTTATATCCCTTTTAAATCTTTCCCCTCTCACCTTAAACCTATGCCCTCTAGTTCTGGAGTTCCCCACCCAGGGAAAAGTCTTTGACTGTTCATCCTTTCCATGCCCGTCATGATTTTCTAAACTTGTGTAAGGTCACCCCTCAGCATCTGACGCTGCAGGGAAAACAGCCCCAGCCTAATTCAGCCTCTCCTGACAGCTCAAACCCTCCAACCCTGGCAACATCCTTGTAAATCTTTTCTGCACCCTTTCAGGTTTCACAGTATCTTTCCTATAGCACACTTAATCTCATAAGATAGAAGCAGTCCCTTCAATTCTGGTCATATCGTTCAATGCACTGCTGTCTTCATACATCAGATCCTGTAAAAAATAAAGGCCCTTCAAGCCAAAACATACTCAATTGTTTTTAATGTTCAGAAAATAACATCTTGGTTTTCATTCTTTTCAAAAATTCATCCCAATTTTTCCTGCCAAAGTCAGTGACTCCTATCCATTCAACTAGCACACTTTTGGGCAGTTAATGATGGTGCAGTGTTCAGGTTACAAAGGTGTGTGCCAAAGGGAGATGGCCAGGAGGCCTGATCTGCCATATGACTCCCTCTGCCCATTTCAGGTGGGCATTGTGCTGGGGGATCTAACTAAAGACCAGGCAGTAAAATTGCCTGGGATTCAAATGGACAATTTAATGGGTGAGGTAAAGGGGTTGGCAAATGCATTTCCTGGAATATACCAGCCTCCAGCTAAAATTCCACTCCCCGCCCCACCCAAACTATGTACAAGTTATTAACTGGGTTGACAGAGCACTGAAACCCCAATATTCTTGCCATAATCAATGTGTTTTTGAAAAAGAAGACTCATGTTTTTATTAAGTCCTGATTGTGTCTTCAATATGATAAGCAGCAGCAAGCTGTTGTGAGTTTAAATAAAGAGGATTACTTGTTCATGCATTCCTCTTGAAAATCCATTGGTATGTCACACACAGCATACAATCGAGGAAAAACTCGAGTGGAGAGAATAGTAAGGACACTTGTACAAGTTATAAAGAAGTTCATAATGTGGTTATTTGTCTTGGATCAGGAGAAAGCATGCACTGCACACCCAATAAGGAAGGCATTTTCACTCTGGTAGTCTATGTGGATTCACCAACCATATATGATGATAACTAATGGATTCTCTTGAATGGATTAATTTTTAGCGTGTTTTAAAGTTAGCTGCTTGTAGTCTTATTGGTGGACTAGTGAATGCTGAGATATTACATTCTATACTTTTTTAAACAATACATAGATGTTACTGTCCATTTGGTATTGTCTCTGGTCATTGTTCACATGTTGACTTGCTTCCTCCCCGATCCTTGGAGTAAAAGCATTGTTATCTGAAGACAGTCAGATGACACTCCTGATGGATATTTCTTTGCCCACCCAGGATGATTTGGAAGTGCGAAATGTTGTAACAGATAGTGGCTCTGAAAGGGTTAATGTTAAAGACTGCATTAAGTTAGTTCCACCCAACTGGATCTTGCCATGAGTAACTGGGAGGGGACAGGTCGTAAAGCTGAGGACCATGAATGAGAAAAACCTACATCTGGGTCTCCTCATTGGTTTGGTAGACATTGTTGTGAAGACAATGTAATATGTACCCGAGTGTTACCATGTAATAAGCTATATCTTGTTTAACTCTTCTCAGTCAACTGCCTGGTAGTTTTCTCTGCAGCATGAGACAAAGCAGGCCCTCCTAATTTCAACCTAAAAGGAGGATGGTGCCAGCTGATCTACCTTTTAATGAGCAGGAGTCTAGTTAGTGTAGACAAAGTGGTAGCAGCAGTGGTCATTTGAAGATTTAGTTTACCAGCTAAACAATAAGGAAGTGAGGGATTATTCGGACCTACTTATAGTGAACCGGTTTCACCACATTCTCTTTCTTAAGTATCAAACTTGGAGGTATGAAGTCTAGGCTTGTGTTTTGGATGAAGTCTACTGCTAGTAGGTGTGAACTGCACAAATGGGTTCCGTCTCAGTAGATCCATTCAAGGGGAAGCACTTGATTAGAAACTTTCTGGAGACCTGAGATACTTCTGAATCTATGCACAAGTCGCAGAAATCACTTGAACGCTGACAGCCATCCTAACAGCATGTCAGCACCCTTTTGAAATGAACATTAATTCTGGAAGAATTTAACCTTATGGATAGGACATTTTGCTAAATAATTTGCTGGAGGGCTTTCCCTACCTCCTCATCTGCTTAACTTCTTTTTCTCACAGAAAAGTGAACAGATCTGTCAAATTTTCCTGGTAGACTGCTCCTACTTTATACCAAACCAGTCACAATTCTATAACAGTTTTATGTTGTTGCTATAAAAGCTATGACATTTGTACACTTCCTGTGTGCTCCTACTATTCACAAATTTACCATAATGTTGTGACAACTTCGGCAGAGGAAAATAGAGTTGAAAAAGTATGACACTGTGAAGGCACTGGTCAGCTCTCAGCAGAACTTTCACGTGGAGTGATTATTGCTGCAGGGAAATTCAGCAGGTTCAAACCTAGAGAAACAAAACCAGGAATAGCTGGAGGATCTCAGCAGGTCTGGCAGCATCTGTGAAGTGAGAGAGCAGAGTTAATGTTTTGGGTCTAATGACCCTTTTTCAGAAGCCTGGACCTAAAGTGTTAACGCTATTTTCTCTCCACAAATGTTGCCCAGACCTGCTGAGTTTGACTAGCAATTTCTATTTTGGTTTCAGATTTCCAACACGCGTAGTTCTTTGATTTTTTTCCCCAGAGTGAACTGTGTTCACTCTTCCATATTATTATGGATGTAGTGAAGGCAATTAAAGATTGAAATGCGTACTGTTCGAAAGGTCGTGAATTCATTAGTTATAAATTGACACTCTTACCTGGGTACAGTGAGATTCACAAGCCATGAATGTTGACTATGAAGCTGGTGATCAAGATTACAGTCAGAGATAATAGGAACTGCAGATGCTGGAGAATCCGAGATAACAAGGTGTGGGGCTGGATGAACACAGCAGGCCAAGCAGCATCATAGGAGCAGGAAAGCTTGACGTTTTGGGCCTCGACCTTTCATCAGAAAATGATGAAGGGTCTAGGCCCAAAACGTCAGCCTTCCTGCTCCTCTGATGCTGCTTGACCTGCTGTGTTCATCCAGCTCTACACCTTGTTATCTAAGATTACAGCCAGGTTGTTGCTACTGTAGTCTTAGTCACTACAGGGATTATTTAAACATGTAGATGTTATCAGGTCAGCCATACTTGGAATGAGTTTCCTCTTTGAAAATTAATATAGCTTTTTCACAGTCCTGAGACTATTCAATTTTACAGAATGTGTACAAATAAACCTTTCAGAAATCGAGCTTAAATTTAACATTCACAAAAATGATTGACAGTGACTAGGAGACACAAAGGCTATATTATTTTTGATGACTGCATAGAGTGGGTGACCTTAAAGGCTACAAATGGACTTTCTCGGGTATCTGATTTGAAGTTCAGTATTAAACAAGGCTGCAAAATAGCACTGACAAGATTTAGCCTCCAGCCATTTTCACTGATAAGGCTTTAGGTTCAACAAGGTTCAATTCTTTTGAAATTACCATCCTCAAAATCACTGGGGCACTAGAAGATTATTTGAGTTTGCATGTTAAAAGGGCACAAGATAAAGGCAGGCAGAACCCCCAGAGGGCAACAAGTACCCTTTGCTCCTGAGCTTAAATCCGTGCTAGGATTACACAAGAGAATAACAGCTTGTCAATTAGGATACAACAGCTTTCATTAGATGTGATTGAGTTGTTTGCCTTGCTGAGATTACAGTGAAAAATATACTCGGCAATCTGCGACGTTTCGTTGAGGGAGAAAGCTGTTAATATTTTTTTTCAGCTGTACTAGCTCTGTGCTCACATAGTGGATGACATAGTTGTGGTTCACATTGTATGTATGGACTTTCAATAGGTATTTCGTGAAGTACTACATAATAGACTTTTCTGCCAATTTGAAGCTCATTGAATTAGCAGGTCAGTAGCTGTGGGGACACAAAATTGGCCAAGAGACAGAAAACAAAGATTAATGATGATTAGAGATAATAGGAACTGCAGATCCTGGAGGATCTGAGATAACAAGGTGTAGAGCTGGATGAACACAGCAGGCCAAGCAGCATCATAGGAGGCTAGGCCCGAAACGTCAAGCTCTCCTGCTCCTATGATGCTGCTTGGCCTGCTGTGTTCATCCAGCTCTACACCTTATTAATGACGATAGTTGTTTTCAGGCTGGAATAAATATGCAGTGCTGACTTCCCCCCTGGTATTCTGACCACTGCTTTTGATGATATAGGTTAGTGAGCTAGACTCGGGTATACATGGTATAAATTAATGCTTGCAGATGCAGATGGAGAACATACACACGTCACATGTAACTTAATGCACAGAAGTGTAAAGTGGCATGTGCAGGAACATTGAAGAGCAGTGATACAAACTAGATTGTACAATGTTAAAGGCAAAGGTACAGGAGTTAACTCAGGTGTTAATCCACATCAGTTTTTGAAAATGGTTAACTGGAAACTGACAAGTTAAGAAGGCAGTTCAATAGGCTGACTGGATCTTTTGATGTTATTAGTAAATATTTAGTGAACAAAGATGAGAACGTTACGCTATACAAGATGCACTGCAACTCACCAGGCCTTCTACAACAGCAATAGAATTGGCAGGCAATGGCCTAGTGATATGATCACCAGACGAGAGACCCAGGCAATGTTCTGGGAAATCTCGCCTGGGCAGATGTTGGAATTTGAATTCAACAAAATAAAATGTGGAATTAAGAATTTAATGATGATCATGAAACCATTGGTGGAAAAACCCAACTGGTTCACTAATGTCCTTTAGGGAAGGAAACTGCCATCCTTACCTGGTCTGGCCTACATGTGACTCCAGACCTACAGCAATGTGGTTGACTCTGAACTGCCTCTGGGCAATTAGGGATGGGCAATAAATGCTGCCCAGCCAGCGATGCCCTCATCCCATGACCTCTGCCATTGAGAAGGACAAGGGTAACAAATGCATGGGGACACCTGAAAGTTCACCTCCAAGTCACACACTCTCCTGTTTGGAAATACGTTGTTCACTCTGTCACTAGCGCTGAGTCAAAAACCTGGAACTCCTACCCTAACTGTAGTGCAGATTTAACACCACTATAGGGACTGCTATGGTTCAAGAACAAAGCTCACCATCCTCCTCCCTAGCACATTACAATCAGGGATAGGCAATGAATGCTGACCTTGCTAGTATTGTCCTTGTCCTGTGAAAAATTCTTTTAAAAGCCCTTTAGCACGAAGGGGACCCTAATGGAGTATGTGCTCAAACACGTTAGGAAGGATGTCAAATCCTTAGATAGCATGCACAGGAGACTTTCGAGGGTGATATCATGGATCAATGAATTCAATTATATGGAAACGCTAGAGAAACTGTGGTTGTTCTCTTTAGTGCAGCAAGGTTAAAGAAAGATTTGTTGCAGGAGGTCAACAGCATGAAGAACTTTCAGAGATGAAATTAGGAGAAAGGGTAAGTAAACTGAAGATGCAAAATGAAGGAAATTGGGAAAAGAATCAACAAAGCTATGAGGAAACCTCTTTTTAATACCTAGAAAGTTGTTACAATTGGCAACATTTTGGCTCAAAAATACCTTCCAAATGGAATCCTTGAAGAGTAATGAATTGGGCAGGATGGTGGGACCTCTAAATTTACAAAATAGAAGCAGAATTAGACCATTCGGCTCCTCAAGCCTGGTTTGCCTTTCAGTAAGATCATGGCTCATCTAATGTGTTTCAAGTTTCACATTCCCATCTATCCCTGATAACTTTTGATTCTCCTGCCTAATAAGAAACTATCTACCTTTGCCTTAAGCTATTTGCCAATCTCATCAACTGAGGCAGAGTTCCATTCAAAGAGCCAGTACAGGCAGGATGGACCAAATAGCCCGCTGTGCTGAATCATTCTATGATTTGTATCATTCTTTCGTTCTATCATTCCTGTGCTAGTTATTTAATTTGTTGGAAAATTAGTAATAAATTCAGAAGAGCAGAAATCAGGTAGACATTTGTTAAGCCTGGATTTTATATGACATATTTCTTTATTGTTATATTTTTCCTCTTCTAATGCATTCTGATGAAAAGAAGCTTAACAATGTTCCGCAGAATACTTTGAGTACATAATGCAGAGACTGCAGAACAACACTGAGGGAGCTCTGTACTGTTGGAGGTGTCGACTCTTGGCTAAGAATTGAATTGGGCTCTTGGGGCTGCAAACTTCGAGCAAAATGGCTCTCCAGCTTCAGGAACAAGCTAACTATCCTGTAGGGGGAAGTGGACAAGAACCTGTGTTTTCACCTGGTCTACAGGGTGCACTGAGTCTGACTGCTTCAAATCAGTGGTTTCAATGATAAAGAACAACAACAGGATCTTTGTAATCCAGAGGTTTTCGTTGGGTTTTTGTTTAGTGCTATGTACAAAACAATTTTCCTGATGTTCAGTACACTGCCTTCAAGAGCTGCATTTACCTATACATGGCACTCTCTGCATTCAGCACCACAAAGGCTCCAGTCATTTTGAAGGCATGCAGTATATGGGTGGCACAGCGGTTAGCACTGCTGCCTCACAGCACCAGGGACCCTGGGTTCAATTCCTGGGTGTCTGTGTGTGTGTGACTGTTCTCCCTGTATGTGTATGGGTTTCCTCTCAAAGTCCAAAGATGTGTAGGTTAGTTGGGTTAGCCGTGGGAAATGCAGGGTTACAGGGACTAGGTGGGATGCTGTTTGGAGGTTCGGTGGGGACTCAATTGGGCCGAATAGTCTGCTTCCACTCTCCAGGGATTCTATGATTTGGTAAAATCACTCTTGTCCCCCTTTTCTGACTTCCAGAGCATTGAAACAACTTTGTACTGTGTTCAGATTCTCCAGCAATTGCCTGAAGACCACCTAACCCACTTGCTACATGAGCAACTGAGTGAGATGGAATCAGTTTAAAACACCCTCACGAGAATACAAATTAATAGTGAACCCATTACAACGCAATCTTTTGGCAATGTCCCATCAACATGGGAACAGGCGGAAAATATTACATGTGAAATTTGGCAGCAGGATTTGCAAAGGCAGATGTTGTTGGCAAAGACAGGCATCCAGTTTTACTTTCAAAAGTATGTATTAGTCCTAAACAAGGCAGTAAAGAACAGGCAAATCCTTTAAAGGAGAGACTGTGATGAAATAGCAGAGAAGCAAGACTTGTTAAATAGATACTTCACAGATGTCTTCACAAATAAAAACTTATTAAATTCCACATTTAGCTATTTTGGCTCAACAATCTATAGTATAAATATCCATCTGTAAATCATTCATCACGAAAAATAAATTAACTGTCTACAGGGCTAGAGGGATAGGAATATGAGAAAAGGACAGATGATATGCGATATAGTTCACCAACTCCACTTAGCATGCTCACCCACTTCTTCAGGAATTATCATTTTTAGCAGCGGTTTCAATGAAAAGCAAATTTGAATAAAAGACTCGAAAAGAGAAAAGCAGCAGGCCTATGGGGAAAGGGGTGGGGAGTGGGACTACTTCAAAGAACTGGAAGAAATTCAATGGGCTGAATGGTCACCTTCTATGCTGCACCAGTGTATCATCCTCGATCCCAAATTGGATTAACCCTTAGGTGTATATTTTAGGATCATCAGATATCAGTTGAAAGTTTCACAGTTTTCCAGCTTTTGCTACAATAAGTTAAGAGCAGGTAAAGGACATTTGGCCCTTCAACCTGCTCCACCATTGGAAAAGATCATGGATGATTGGATTGAGGCCTTAACTTCAGATTCTAACCTATCCCAATAAACACTGACACCCTTGTTGTTCAAGGATCCGTCTCTGCCTTAAGAGTATTCATTGGGCTCCCACTGTTCTCAAGGCACAGAGTTTCAAAAACTCGTGACCCTCAGAGAAAAACAAATCTTCCTCACCTCTACCTAAATGGAAGACCCATTAATGCTAAACTCTACCCTCTCGCTCTAGTCTCTCTCACAAGGGGAAACATCCTTTCAGTATCCACCATGTCAGACCCCTCCCAGGATCTTGCATATTTCAGATTTACAGGCTTCAACAAAAGCTACTTCCTGATCATCATTCTCTCGACAAAGAAAAAGGTTACTAATTCAAGTTTTCTTTGCACACACTAGTTGTGGGGTGGAGCGGTCCTGATATATGCCATTGGGATTAGGGCTTGCTGGCATTCACCAGTGAAACACACATACACAGGAAAGGTACTGAAAAGTAGACTTACAGGCATAAACTGAATCACAGCAGTGAGTTTACTGTCTGGAGAATGGTTCAAACTGTTCTTGTTACTCCAAGTAATAAGGCCCCAAAAAAGACAGGTTGTAAGGGTGCACATGTTTCTGACTAGAAGTGCATCATCCACCTTATTTATTGGCAAGGATAAAAAAATTGTCTTTTACCCACACTTGCAGCAGAAGTTAGGCCTTTGGAAATGAGATAACAAGGTGTAGAGCTGGATGAACACAGCAGGCCAGGCAACATCAGAGGAGCAGGAAGGCTGACGTTTTGGGCCTAGACCCTTT
>JAHRHZ010000023.1:12307594-12340884 GCA_024137785.1 Ginglymostoma cirratum | reverse complement strand
TGGCCTGCTGTGTTCATCCAGCTCTACACCTTGTTATCTCAGATTCTCCAGCATCTGCAGTTCCTACAATCTCAGGCCTTTGGAAATGTTTGGGTATCATCTTCATAAATCATTTCTGCACAGACTCCAAGGGCTCAACATTCTCGCTGAAGTAAGGAGCTCAACCGAGAACACCGTGTCTTATTGGGAGCCATTTTTAGTTGTATATGTTTGCATTACAGCTTAGCTTTTAGATCAGTTTTTTTTTCCTTTATTCATTTACGGGATGAGGGTGTCGCTGACCAGGCAGCATTTATTGCCCATTCCGTAATTGCCCAGAGGGCAGTTCAGAGTCAACCACATTGCTGTGAGGATGGAGTCACATGTAGGCCAAACCAGGTAAGGATAGCAGTTTCCTTCCCAAAAGGGGCATTAGTGAAACAGATGGGTTTTTCCGACAATTGACAATGGATTCATGGTCATCATTAGATTCTTAATTCCAGGTATTTATTGAATTCAAATTCCAGCATGTGCCGTGATGGGATTCAGACCCGGGCCCCAGAACATTATCTGGGTCTCTAGATTAACAGTCTAGTGATAATACCACTAGGCCATCGCCTTCCCTTATATACCCCCAAATTTATAAACCTAGAATTCAAAAAAAATTTCTTTAATTCCTTTATCAACTAATCTTCGGATGTTTAAAGAATTTCTCCAGGCATCCCCTTAGTCCTTTTAGCCATGATGTGGAGGTGCCGGTGCTGGACTGGGGTGGACAAAGTTAGAAGTCACATGACACCAGGTTATAGTCCAACAGGTTTATTTGAAATCACAAGCTTTTGGAGCACTGCTCCTTCATCAGGTGAAATGAAAGGAATCATCCCATATATTCTGTACCTGTATGCTTCCCTCCCCTTCACCTGATGAAGAAGCAGTGCTCCAAAAGCTTGTGATTTCACATAAACCTGTTGGACTGTAACCTGGTGTCGTGTGACTGCTGACTTAGTCCTTTTGAACTTTGACCATTCAGAGTGCAAATGCTGCCTAAAAACCTGGGGGATGACGGTGGCTTAGTGGTAATGCCATTGGATTGGTAATCCAGGAGCTCACTCTCATACCCTGGGGCACAGGTTCAAATCCCACCCTGGTAGCTGGTGGAATTTAAATTCAATTACTAAGCTAGTCTCTGTGTTGGTGACAATGATTGTTGCAAGAACCTGTCTATCTGCCATGGATGGCACAGTAATTAGCACTGCTGCCTCACAGCGCCAGAGACCCGGGCTTGATTCTACCCTCAGGCACTTGTCTGTATGGAGTTTGTACATTCTCCCCGTGTCTGCATGCGTTTCCGCTGGGTGCTCTGGTTTCTTCCCAAAGATGTGCATGTTAGGTGGATTGACTGTGCTAATTTGCCCATCGTATCCAGGGATGAGCTGGTTGGCTTGGGTTTGCAGGGTTTGTGGAGGGCTGGGTGGAATGCTGTTTGGAGGATCAGCACAGACTCGATGGGCTGAATGGCCTCTTCCTGCACTGTAAGGATTGTATGAAACATGCATCAATAAACTCCAAATCCATAATAATGGCCGGTTCAAAGCTAATTAGGGCTGGGTGACAGAGGCTGGATTTTCCAGTAACAAGTTTTTAAAAATCATGTCAAAGTTTATGCATATTAAAGAGAAGCAGAGCCCCTTTACATCCCCAGGGTCTCCCAAAGTGCTTTGTCAATGAAGAACATTTGAAGTGATGTAATGTGTGGCAGCCTAATTATGCACAGAAATCTCTCACAAACTGAAATGATCGACTTAAATTTCTACAATGCCCTGATGTAATAAAACAATAACAAAATAGTCAATGACCGAATCATATATTTTTGTTAGTAAAGTTAGTTCAGGGATAAATATTGGCCAGGACATGTGGAAGAAATCCCCAGCTCTTCTCCAAACTTAAGCCCATGGGATCTTTTACACCAACAGTGCAGGTATCTCTCAGCATTGCACAGTATAGGCAGTCAAGATTCAAGGTTCTCAGTCCAGCGTATGTTGGTAAGTTTCAAAAGGCCACCAAAAATAACCCAAAGGAAAGAAAAATGATTTGGGTTTAAAGCAATAACTATCAAAGTTGGGGCAAGTGACTGATGAGATGCCTCCTCCTCCCCCAGAGCCTGTTCACAAAGATTTTGGTTGATGTGGTATGAAAAGTATGTCAACACGAACATGAGGCAATGTGTGGAGGGGTATCTGGAGGGAGGGAGGGATGGTGTGTGTGGGACAAAGAGATAAGTGTTTGCTGGTAAACAGCACTGAGAATCAGCGTCAGAGTAAGGGTGAAGGAGAGAGACGCAAGGAGGGAGAAAGGGCTGTTTTCTTAAATTTTCATCTCTAACTTCCCCAGTTGTATCTGTGCTTCCAATCAGCGGGGGAGATTCTCGGTGTCTCTGTGTCACCCTCACGCTTCTGATCTCCCCTTAGTTACTCCCCACGTCGTCTCTCACTGTCCAATGTCCCAGCCACACCCGCTCCCCAAATGATTTGCCATCTACTGCACCTTTGGGGATTAGAATTCGGTCCACGTACGTATTAACACAGTACACACGTTATTAAAAGAATATTTGCTTAAGACACCCGCGCATTTGCAAACTGGAAGGATAATTATATGAGATGGACGTGCCTGGTCATTTGGAATGTGGGGAGAAGACAGAATCCCAGCCTGCGGGGTTAAAGACTGGAGAATCACAATTAAGCCATCAGTTAAACAACAATACTAGTAATAACGAGAAACAGATCCACTTCGTTGGATGGCGTTCTTAAACAGAAAAACACAGGGGATTGAGAGGCCCTTGGAATTGCTATAAGGCAGACACAAAGGCCTCAGCAGCAAGCAGCTTGAGGACAACTAGACAAAATTATATTCTCATCTCCCTAAAGTGGGATTTGAACCACAATCATCTGACTCAAAGGTGACAGCACCGAGCCTAGGCTGATCCAATACATAACTGCTGTTCACTAGTGCAGGTCAGAAAATTCATTGGCGAGGTCAGTCAGGGGTAGACCTCCTGATTCCTCAGCCTATTAAGTTACTTCAATTGCCCAAGGAATTTTGTACATTCCAAATTAAAGCTGTTGCTTCAATATGCTACCTTTTGATTTTGAAGTCTTGACCGAGCAGTGGGATATTTGAAGGAAATGCATTGTACGCACGTCTTTAAGATCCAATGCAAAAATCTCAAAGAAAGCGAATGCATGATGTTAAAAGTATTGGATGGCACCAAATTACTAAGCCATTCAGTAGAACAGTTATTATGAGAGGATCATTGTACAGTACATACCAGTGTCCTGTGGGAGGGACGAAATAGACACAACAGTGTACTCTAGTATCAGGAATCCGCTTCTTCCGGTTGATATTAATCTCTTCCCTCAGGTACTTCTCATACTGCTCATTAATGTATTTCACAATCGGCTCCCAGCTGTAACACAGGATTCTTTGATTACAAATGTCTCCTAGGTTCAGTCATGAGTCATGGTTTCACATTCCCCAGGACTTCATCTGGAAAGAAGGCTAAATCACCCTTAATCTCTGACTAAATCACCTCAGCGCTTGTTTGTAAATTGCTCATACAGGGACTGACATCAAACCATCGATAATGTCTAGAATCATCAATTCACCAAGTATACCTTCTGACCCTCCTGCTCTCTTTCCCTGTCTGTGCGGCTGGGATACCATTAGAAAGGCAGCAGTTACTAACCTATCTAGGTAAGCAATTTCTTAGTGCAGCACTTTTCTTAACTGGAGGACAAATGCTCAAATGTTTTACACTGGGGTTTATGCTGAAAGTGATAACCTGATTAGACGACAGGCTTGCAGATCAGGCATTTAAAACAGTTCATCCTTTGATATCAGTCAGTGAGTCCATACAGACACATCCTGTGTGCCATATGCAAGCTTTCTCTCATATTTGCTAGAAACACTGACATTGCATGAAGAAAGGCTACTCTCTAACACGGGCAGCTGGTATTTCAAAAATAAATGGAGTTTATTTTGCAACAGAACAAGTAATCACATAAGTAAAACACTTCTGTCACTTAAAATATTGCAATTCACTCTGGACTATACAACATTACTGAAGTGCTTTACTTGTGACAAAGGGCATAGGTCTAAAGTGATCGGTAGAAAGGTTATGGGGAGATGAAGAAAAGTTTTTTTACCATCACAAGGGTGGAATCTGTAACCCACTACTTGAAAGGGTGTGAGAGGCAAAAACCCTCAATTCATTCAGAAGGTGTCTGCATATGCGCCTCCAGTGCTGTAGCCTGCAGGGCTACAGACCAACTGCTGGACAGTGGGATTACATGGGGAAGCTCATTTCTCAGCTGTCCCAGGCAGAATGAGCTGAGAGTGGCTTCTTTCCTGTGCCGCAAACATTCTGCGATTTATCTCTTCACTCAAAAGTCCACTTTGAGTCCAGAGAAGGTCGAGCTTGGAATAAAAATTGTTTCCATTGGGTAAGGTAGATTGACTGTTGGCCTCACAGTTTAACAGGTAGGGGCAAGTTACATCCCATGGAGAGGTTGAAGGAGGGAGGACCTGTTTGTAGCAGGCAGTCAAATTCTATACTATGTAAGTAATAATTTAGGTGGTCTAAAGTGCTGAAGGTGGGCCAGTGGTAGTGCCCCTACAACTGAACTGAGAGACCCAGGTTCAAGTCCCATCTGCTCCGGAGGTGCGTAATAACATAAGGTTGATAAGGCAAATAGGTTAAATAAAAACCAAGTGATGAATTGCTACAATTAATAGATCACTGGAGAACACTTGAACTCTTTTAAACAGATAAACGTAACAGAGAGGCTGAATCATGATAGAAACTGTCAACGTACCAGTTCTCGTTGTTTATTTGATCACCAAACCCTGGCGTGTCTATAACCGTCAGATTCATTTTTACTCCTTTTTCTTCAATAACTATATGAAAAATAATTAGAAACAAACACATCAGGATCAGACAGGTAAAAATACAACTCAAGCAGAACAACACTAGTGTAACGTGTACTGTTTCATGCAATGTTTCATATCCGTTTTCCAATCAGGCTCAATAACATCACATACACATTAAACATGATAGTGCATTTCCGCATTGCTCTTGTAAAATTATTAATTAGGGGCAAACTTTTGGAGTTTTAAAATCATCGGTTCAGAGTTTATTATGATAATCAAAATGGAAGTGTCAGCATTCATTTGCATTTCTGAATCTGGCTCTGGAGTTTTCACACATAGTTATACACGAAAATCTGAGTGTTAACGTCACTTCAGAGATTCCAGCAGTCTGCAATCTCTACTGCAACCATGCTTTCCAAGAACCTTCACTCTACTTTCTTATACTACCTGTCTCACTGTCAAATCCTTGAAAATGTATCACTTTGTTGAATGAGGTGTATCTGAAACTTTAGTAGGGTAGTAACTTCATATTAACTGCTAAACACCTTCTCTGGCCCCGAGAAACTGATTTTACATTTACAAAACGTAAAATTTCTCCACTACATTTCAAAAATCATATTAGATTATTTTTGTGAGGGACGTTGGTGCTGAGGAACAGAACATTTTTTTCCATTTCAGTCCCCTGGAGCAGCCGTTCTAAAGCTGCTATGCCAAGCTTCAATGTTGTCTACATTGTGTCCTGCTGAGATATAACATGCTTTAGCCCCATTCAAAGAAATGAACCCACTGCCACATCAAAGTAGCAGCTTTCCATTGTTATCCTCTGGCTTCACAAAAAGTGTAGGGGACTGAGGGGTGACCTTATAGAGGTCAATAAAATCATGAGGGGCATTGGTAAGGTAGATGACCAATGGCTTATCCCCAGGGTAGGGTACTGTAAAACTGGAGGGCATAGGTTTGAGATGAGAGGGGAAAGATACAAAAGGGTCCAGAGGGGCAATTTTTTTTCACACAGAGGGTGGTGAGAGTCAGGAACGGGTTGCCAGATGTAGTGGTGGAGCCAAGTACAATTTTGTCATTTAAGAAACATTTGGACAAGTACATGGATAGGATCAGTATGGAGAGATATGCACCAAACGCAGGCAAATGGGACTAGATTAACTGTGAAAACTGGGCGGCATGGACAGGTTGGCTGAGAGGCCTGTTTCCATGCTCTGTGACTTTGTGCTATGGGACGACACTCACTAGAAATCTATTTCATGTAAGGACCATTACAGCCAACAACTTATGAAGAAATATCCTGTCACTCAGGGCTGGCTTGTCAATCATGGTTGGATTCCAACTCAGTTCTCTGAACTAATAACTCAGTGTCTAATCCAAATCGTCATTCAACTCTTCCCTACCTGCATCTCAGATGTTTCCAGTATAGTTTCATTTCTAGAAGTAGTTAACATATTAAAATCATTATTTGACAACAAGTTGTCAAGTCAATGCATAATGATTGAAAATTATATGATAATTAAGTTCCTCCTCAAGCTTTAAACTAAACAGAGCATCTACAAGTACATCCAGCAACCCCTCCAATAAACTAGCAGCACAAGGTGACTAACTGTTATGCAGTAGGTCTCATATATGCTTTTGTTATCCCTGGGCTTGACAAACACACTACATGTTCACCTCTCATCTTCCACCCCCCCATAAGCTTATTCCAAACTCTTCTGGCCATGACCTAACTTGCATTTAACCCTCTTCACTCATCAACCATATGCTCACTAAAATATATTGGCTTGATGTTCCAAGACTGAAAAGCATCTAAAATTCAGCCAGGATCTGAAGATAGTGAGATTTGTGTGTAGCCTGTCAAGTGTGTTTAAGTTTCAAGCATTTGTTTTTCTTGATCTGTCTTGTTCTGGTGTATCTGTTCAAATTGTTAACCTCCCAAGTGTAAATGTAGGAGAAACATTTGGAACAGGTTAATAATGAACAAGAATGGATAAATTTCAGCTCTTGGTTACTGGGGATTGTTACTGGGGTTTTTAAACTATGATTCTTACCAATGAACAATTAACCATTGGTGTTGAAGATTAAATATTTTTATCAGAGGTTTTAATTTGAATTTGATAAGGATCCTTTGAACCTGGCCACTGAGTGTGTAAACAGATCACTCCGGCAAAGAAAACCTCAGTTTAATTTTGGCTTCGGTTTTGTTAAGGGCAGAGGTCGTACAAATGGGACAAACTATTTCATTGTTCCTTGACAAACTTTCTGTAGAGTAGTTATCATGATGTACACAGATAATATATATTCTTCCGAATACATCACTCATCTACTTGTCATTATACTTGATGGATTGCTTTACGTTATCCAGCACAAACGCAAAGGAACTACCCAGGAGTGACTTTTGACACTCAGGGTAGGGGGAAGTTTTAGGCATTTTTGACTGAATCAAATGAGTCAACTTAGGTCAGAACATAATTAATGTTGAAGTTTTTTTTCAGAAGACAAATGTTTTCACTTTTAATATTTGTTTGCAGAAGTTAGCAGCAGATGACCTATAGTATTGTTCTACAGTTTTGCTGCACTAAGTAAATTTTCTTTTGAACAATCAAGATAGCGATTCTCAGGTCAAAATTCAAAGTGTATTGAAATTGTATCAAGATCTCTAAATACACCGTATCCGTAAACATGGAAGAAAGAACCTGCGTTTACATTATACATTCCTGTCAGCACAACCATTCAACCATCATTCATGTGCAGTCACTGTTGCAATATACGAAACACGGCAGCTCAAATGCTCCTGCAAATCCTGATTGAATTAATGGCTAGATAATCTGTTCTTAGTAATTGTCGATTGAGGGTTAAAACTGATTAAGAAGCCAGGCAGGACACTTCTGAACTTTTTTGAGTAGCACTAGACCTTTATTCTTTATTCATTCACAGGATGAGGGTGTCACTGCCCAGGGCAGTATTCATTGCCCATCCCCTAATTGCCCAGAGGGCAGTTAAGAGTCAACCACATTGCTGTGTGTCTGGAGTCACATGTAGTTCAGACCAGGTAAGGATGGCAGTTTCCTTCCCGAAAGGGAATTAGTGAACCAGATGGGATTTTCCCCCAACAATCAGCAATGGGTTCACGGTCATCGTTATACCCTTAATTCCATTCATTTATTGAATTCAAATTCCAACAGCTGCTATGGCAGTACACGAACCCAGGTCCCCTGAACATTACCTGGGTCGCTGGATTAACAGTCTAGTGATAATGCCACTAGGCCATTGCCTCCCCTTTTGTGCCAATGCATGTGGCCAGACTTGACTTCAGCTTAGTATCCTCTCATATGCAATAAATACTGGCCAGCCAGCAATGCCAGTGCCCCATGAGTGAACATTTTTTAAAAAATGCCTCTAACAGTGCAGCTCCCCTTCAATACTGAGTGGGAAGGTCAGAGTAAATGACGTGTTTCCATCTGTTTCCATTTGCATGATGGACTTTATACACACACACAAAAAACATATATAATATGCCCATATAGAGTCATATAGCACGGAAACAGACCATTTGGTCCAATTAGTCCATGCTGCACATAATCCCAAATTAAACTAGTCCCATCTGCCTCTTTTTGGCCCATATCCCTCCAAATCTTTCCTATTCATGTACTTACCCAAGTGTCTTTTAAACACTGCAACTATGCCCGCATCCACCACTTCCACAGGAAGTTCATTCCACACACAAACCGCACTGTGTAAAAAAACTTGCCCCTCATGTCTTTTTTAAATCTCTATCCTCTCACCTTAAAAATGTGTCCCCGGTCTTGAAATCCCCCGTCCTAGGAAAAAGACACCTACCATTAACCTTTCTATACTCTTCTTGATTTGTAAATCTCAAAATTGTCACCTCCCAGCCTATCTAGCTTTTATTTATAACTCAAACCTTCCATACCCGGCAACATCCCTGGTAAATCTCTTCTGAACCCTCTCTAACTTAATTACATGCTTCCTATAACAGGGCAACCAGAACTGTACACACTAGTCTGGAACAGACCTCACCAAAGTCCTGTACAACCTCAACATGACATCCCAACTCTTAGGCTCAAAGGATATACACAAGCACACACGTATAGATACTTGTGAGCCACACGTACACTCACTAGTACATAAGCATACATCCACATTAGTAATCACAGACATGGGCATGCAAGCACACATGTGCACACAAATGCTGACACACTTGTGCTCATGTACACACACAGTCACTCATGCACACACACGTTCACATAGCCTGGAGGTAAGATTTCAGACCTGGGCTTTGTTTAGATAAACTGACTGCACTTATATACCCTCTGACCGACTTCTCAGAGTCTTTTTTAATAATCTATTGGCATCCTTCTTCTGCTGCTACCCTCCACAAAAACACTTCCAATTTAATAGTAGGTCTCTAAGAACAGCGTGAGATAACATTCTCTTCCATCTTCCCTTGCTGTCTTGCTATCTCTTCAGTTGACATTCATTGCCTGTGTGAAAGTTCTGCATTTTGCCAGTGTTCTACACTCGAAGGAGCCGGGCTCTGTGAAATCAGTGCTGGTCCACGGAAGGGGCAAGGCAGGTGGTGAGCTTCATAGCCAATGAACATGGAAACACTTTGTAAAGGACAGCCCAATCATGCTGTCAGTCGGGATGTGTACTCAACCACAAGTTGCTCTATGGGGAGATATTGAGGATTCAGAGACTATTTGGAGATGCTATTATCGTGATGTTCTTCCCATCAGTGTTACATTTTAAATCAGTGGTGGGGAAATGAATACATGTCTAATTTTGCCCAGACCCAGCATCAGCCCTGTCACTGTTATCCATATTAGTGACAGTGCTGTCTGCTTGTTTTACCATTTACTTAATGTTGTATGGTCCTGTTGGCAAGATCTAGGTAGAGGGTGAAATTCGGTTTAGAGTAAATTCTGTATGAATATAATTGGATGCATACAGCTGATGAGGGCTGTGGATCGGTGGAGGCAGTTTTAACCCACTACTAAATTCTACTGACAATTTCTTGAAATAATATGTATTCTTCAACACTAAATGCAAATTAAGTTATTTCAGGGTCAACACTATTTTTCACAGGAACAATGACTAGGGAGTCAATGACAACAAAAAATTCTATTCTTCTGCCTGCATTCAATGGTTTCACCATCACTGAATGCCCCACTGTCAACATCCTGTAGGTTACCATTGACCAGAAACTGAACTGGACTAGCCATACAAATACAGTGGCAACAAAAACAGGTCAGAGGCTAGGAATACTGCTCCGGGTAATCCACCTCCTGACTTTCCTGTCCACCATCTTAGCAAGTCAGGAGTGGGATGGAATACTTCCCACTTGCCTGGATGGCTGCAGCTCCAACAATGCTGAAGAAGCTTGACACCATCCAGGACAAAGCAGCCCGCTTGATTGGCACTGCATCCACAAGCATCCACTCCCGCCACCGTGAACACTCAGTAGCAGCAGCATCTATTATCTACAAGGTGCACTGCAGAAATTCACCGAAGATCCTTAGACAGCACCTTCTAAACCCATGACCACCACCATATGGACGGGTGAGCACAGCAGGTACAAGGAAACACAACCCCACCCACTGCCAAATCCCCTCCAAGCCACTCACCATCCTGACTCAGAAATCTATCGCCATTCCTTCACTGTTATTGGGTCAAAATCCTGGAATTCCCTTCCTAATGACATCGCGGGTCATCCCACAAGAAGGCAGCTCACCATCACCATCTCAAGACAACTAGGGACTGGCAAGAAACGCTGGCCCAGCCAGCGACTTCCACATCCCAAGGGTGAAAAAGAATAAGAAAGATGGCGTGTTTCTGGATACCATTATTATTCCCTGATTTAATTAAAATGTATATTTTATACGCATTCAGTACATGAGAGCTATGAGGACATATGTATTTGTTATCTTATTTTTCCAACTCGAAGCACATTTGCAAGGGTGCAGAATGCCAAAATAAATTCATGAGGTATAACAGCTGGGCATAGGCCATTCAGCCCATCAAGTTCCCCCTGCCACTCAATGAGATTGCATCTGATCTGATAATCCTGAACTCCACTTTCCTGCCTTTTTCTTACAACTCTTGATCACCTTACTGGTAAAAAAAATCAGTCTCAGCTTTGAATATATTTAACGACCCTCTCTTGATAGCTTTCTGCCGTAAATAATTCATCTAATTCACAACCTTTGGAGAGAAAAAATATCTTCCTCATGTGCCTTTAATGGGGAAATACTAATATGAGATTATGCTTTCTGATCCTACACTGTCCCAGAGGGGAAACAACTTCTCAGCATCTACGCTGTGAAGCCCCCTCAGAATCTCATATGCTTAGTTGCTACTTTCATCAAAATTATACACAATAAACTGTGCGTTATCTGGTATTTTACCAATTGGAATTAGAACAGGAACTTCAGATATTTCCCTATCCTTGATATTTCTGTGTTCATAGCAAATGCTGATCAGAAACCCACAAAGCTGCCCAAAATTTAAAAGCTCTGCTGAAGAGTCATCTAGACTTGAAATGTTAGCTTGCTCTCTCTCCACGGATGCTGCCTGACCTGCTGTGATGTTCAGCATTTTTTTGCTTTCAGCAAAGTTTAAAAGGAGCAGTCACTGCTTGGAGAAACTGTCTTCCCTGCTGTTATCAGACTTTTGAATGGATGTCTCAAAAGTCAATTCTTGATCTCTCTCTCTCTCTCTCTCTGCATCTCCTCTGATACTGCGACACTGCATTCTGCACTCTGTTCTGCTACCCTGATGCCCTCTGTATGGTACGATCTGTCTGTGTAGTACACAAAACAACACTTTTCACTGTATCTCAGCACAATCAATCAATTAATCAGTGGAACTGACAGCTTGAGTTTTTTTTTTAAAAAAGACAATTTGAAGGAAGAAAGAAAAGAATCAAGTGGTGGATTTCTGAAAACAAGAAATTCAAAAATCCACAATTTGGCAGAAATTTGTCATCTCTGGGAAAAGCTGCAATAATATGGAATATGGCACTTTGTAACTTTTTTTAGTCATTCATGGGATGTGAGCATGGCTGGTGAGTCCAGCATTTACTGCTCATCCTGAAATGGCCAGAGGGCATCTAATGAGTCAATGACATTGCTGTCACATACAGGTCACACTAGGAAAGAACGGCAGATTTCCTTCCCTGAACAGCATTAGTGAATCAAATGGTTTTCTATAACCAACAACAGTAGTTATATGATCACCATAAGGCCAGCTCTCTATTCCAGATTTTTACTGAATTCACATTTCACTGCTTGCCACTGTGGGACTTGAACCCCTTTGTCATGTGTTACTCATAATTTACTAATTGTTCTACAAAAACTGAATAGAAAAGTTAAGCATAGAAACTAGGAGCCAAAGTAGACCATTCAGCCCTCAAACCTGCTCTGCCACCCAGCATGATCCTCTATCGCAGTAGCCAGAACTTGGTTTCTGCTCCATACCCCTTAAATGTCTTTAAAATCTGAAAAATTATCAATCTCTTTCTTGAATATGGACAAGTTAAGCCTTTCACCACTTCAAATTCGATGTGCTGACTCCTCACCTTTACCCACATTTTAATCCAGGCCGTTAGTTTTGTTTCAATTAAAGCATTCTGCAAACAGAACTCACAGACACAATACTTACATATATATATATATTTTATGGAGTAGAAAACCTGCCTTTTAATTTTTTATCATAATTGTCAGACTCTTGCATTAAGTTTCTGAGTGCTCTTGTGAATGATTTTGACAGATGCAAATATCAAAAAGACACACTGACTTCAAAATAAAGAAATGTTGGATCTGATTTTATAGACAAGGTCAAAAGTCAGACGACACTAGGTTATATTCCAACAGGTTTATTTGAAATCACGAGCTTTTGGAGCGCAGCCCCTTCGTCAGGTGAAATGACCAGTCCAACACCAGCATCTCCACATCATGGTTTTATGGAAACACAACAAGTGAGTTTTGCTGTCTTGCATGAGCAACTTCATTCTTGACAAAGTTGCACTCAGTAAGTGGCCAAAACATAAACTCCAATATGGATAAGTTCAGGCTTTTGGAAGTGATTCAATTGGTGCGCTGAGCCATACAATAATGTCTTCAGTCACTGAATATATTCAAGGCTGAGACAGACAGATTTGAAATCAGCAAGGCAATCAAAGGTAATGGGGAAAGTGCAGGAAGGTGAAGTCAAGGATTAGCAGGTCAGTCACCACCTCATTGAACGGCAGAGCAGACTCGAAGGGCTGATTGGTCTCCTTCGGCGCCTCTGTCTTCTACCTTTTTATGTTACAGAACTACTGTGACTCAACACAACTGCAATGTAACAAACAATTCTCCACACACACACACTGGAAAACTCCCCAAGGCAACACCGTTTGGCACCTTTGGAAAATTTGCTCAGGGAAATGATTCCGCTATTAAGACAATCGCCATGGGGACCCAGGGGTCACAGTGGTAGGCCATCAGGGCTGAGATGAGAAGAAATTTCCTTACCCAGAGATTGGAGAGTCTGTGGAATTCTCTGCCACAGAAGCCAAACCATTGATTGTTTTCCAAGAAGAAGTTAGGGCTAAAGGGATAAAGGGTAGAAAGTGAAAGCAGAAAGTACTGAGTTGGATGATCAGCTGTGATCAAATTTAAAGACAGAACAGGCTTGAAGGGCTGAATGGCCTACACCTGTTCCTATTATCCATGCTTCTATGAAAGAGGGGCCACTGAGACCCACATCAAGAGCCACTGAGATTTACATCAGGAGGGACGGACAGCCACCTCAGGAAGTGGGCTCCCATCTTGCCCCTGAAGTTGGGTCTTCACGCCAATAGTGTGCAACTGCCAACATCATGCACTGGGTTAAGGCACATTATTTTATTCTGACAACATACAAGCCAAGGCCTTAGAAATGTGGTCTTCTATGGATATTCCTGCTTCACCACAAAGGATTTACAGTCAGGATGACCAGGTTTCAGATGCACCCAAGACATTTGTGCACGTGCAAATCTTTCAAGTATTTTCTGGTCTTTGGTGTTGCTGAATTTGCCTCATGATACAAAATGGGACATTATCACCTGCGTGAGAGCTTACTGGGTGCAAATTGGTTCTTTCCTACAATTACAAAAGTGGATAGACTTCAAAAGTAACCAACTGACTGGTAGGCATTTTGTGATGTCTTGAGACTGTGGAAGGTATTTTAGAAGTGTTCATTCTTTCACTTTACAAAATGGCACAATGAGGAATCATGGGATCCCTACAGTGCAGAAAGAGGCCATTCAGCCCATCAAGTCCACACCAACTGTCCAAACAGCATCCTACCCAGCCCCAGCCTCCCACTCTATCCCTGCAACCCAGCATCTTCCATGGCCAATCCACCTAACCTGCACATCTTTGGACTGTGGGAGGAAACCAGAGCACCCGGAGGAAACCCACACAGACACAGGGAGAATGTACAAACTCCACACAGACAGTCACCTGAGGGTGGAATCAAACCCAGGTGGTGTGATGCAGCAGTTTAATCAAAGTTAGATTAAAATGTAAACATTAATAGCACATTTGCTCAATACCAAAACTGCTAATCTTAAAGCTGTATGGGCAACAGAGTCTTATTGCAGCAGAAGCAGTCCTGAAAATTTCAAGTGTATCCTCCCCTTTAGAAAGGCAACCATTCACCCCACCTCCCACCCCCCCCAACACCTCTCTCCTTCAGGCCATGGGAACCAGCAGGACACAGCATGCTATGGGTTTGTCGAGAGTGTTAGTGTGGCTTGTACTAACAAATTCGAGCTTACCACGACTATCTGCCACAACTCATCGCAAGACGGACTGCTGACATTTTTCCCAGCTTAAAGCGTGCCAGTGAGATAAGGCCGGAGCGTGGGGATTGGGGTTGGTGATGTGAAAGCACTCACTCTGCCACCATTTACTCGATAGTGGGTGGAAAAGAGTGACGGAAAACAGGCGAAGTGTTCTCCAATCGCCAACCTTAGGAGCTGGGAGCTTGCAGATTCCAAAGATTCCAAGGCTGGCTGCTTTGGTCAAAGTAGGCCCCACTCCCACCGCGGCACTGTGTTGTACAGGCCGACACAGACATGTGACCACTTGCAGGGGAACTCCGAAACGCCAGGCACCGATAAATAAAGGGATTCAGGGAAAAGAAAACGCTTTACGCAGAGATTGTAGCTTAATGCTTCGAACAAATTCCAACACTAGCTTATATCATGCTGCGTCTAAGGACTATGTTATTTCCATGGAGACCCTTCACTATTTTTTTTTATTTGTTCATGGGATGAGGATGTCACTGGCTGGGTCTGTGTTGTCGTCCATCCTTTAGCTAAGAGCCAAACACGTTGCTGTGGGTCTGGAGTCACATGCAGGCCAGAACAGGTAAGTTTCCTTCCCGGAAGGGCATTAGTGAAACAGATGTGTTTTTTTTCCCAAAAAAATCAACAATGGATTGATGGTCATCATTACACTCCTAATTCCAGACTTTTAACTGGAATTTCACCATTTGCTGTGGTGGGGTTCAAACCCAGGTCCCCAGAACATGTCCTGGGTCTCTGGATTAACAGCCCAGTGATAATACCACTAGCCCATTGCCTCCCTGTATAGATCCTGTCTACAACAGGTTTTCATTGAGATCAATGGGTGTCCATACTCTATGGACTCATACTCATACTCATACTCATGTCATACTCATATCTAGCCGGACCATTTCTCCTCCCAGAGTGCTACATCTCTATCTTTACCTCATTTAAAAGTAAGTCTCTCTCACTTTCAGTTGTATTTAGATTCTGTGGGTACATTATATAAATGTATAACATCCAGAACACTGTTTCCAGCTTCTCCTCGAATCTTGATAGCATGCGTCTGTTGATGTCAGAGTTGTATCATCATGTATATCATCAATATCCAGTTTGAATGATCTTACACTGGCTTCAACTCAGTGAACCGTTACCAGGGGGCAGAGGAAATGGTTCGTGGATGTTCTCAGGGCCTGCCTTACAAAATGCAACCAGGCCGCCCAGCCCCTCCAACCCCTGGGAATATCTTGGCTCAAACTGGAGAAGAAGCATTTGCGAAGGAGCATGCAAAAATCGCATGTCCCTGTTGCCGCCTCTTCTCCTCACCCCTTCCAACTCAGGAGCATGAGCAGGTCCAGCATTGGACTGTTTAATCTCCTCAGGAGCCACGACACCAGAGTGGGGGCTACTGTCAAAGGCCCACCCAAGGAGAAGACACTTGCTATCACATGGAGTGGTTGTGGTGAATAATATGGTTTCTTTCAAGATGAAGCAAGTATGTGTATGGGGCGAGGGAGAATGAGAAGGTCATAGTGATGAGGTGAGGTGGCGTAGAATGGAGGGGGCATGCTGGAGGTTTGTCTGGCTGCCAGATCCACTGAGTTTCTCCAGCACTTTGTAATCCCCTTCCACTCTGCGTTCTAGAGATTTGCAGCATAGTGTAGGGCATTCCTCAGCAAACAGGACTTCACAGCAGCTGTATGTGCCTCAACAACTTCATGTGGTGCACCAGCAATAAACAATGGGCACTTGAAAATTGTTTATTTAGTGTGAATCCGGAAGGGGCCGGTCGTGATCTCGATGCAGTCACTCTATGTTTTAGTGCTCACACTTGCTACTTACTCGGTGCACAAGCCAGCGCAGAGATCCCTTTGCAAAGCAAAATTCAACAGCGTATTCTCACTCAAATTGCGAAAGTGGGGCTTTGAACTGGTGACGGGATTCCTTTTGGCTTCGGTTTGTTTCCTGGCTGCTCCTAATGGTACAAGGCCCACGGTATTCCTAACTATCAGGCCTACTTCCCACTGATCCTGGTGCGAATGAGGAGGTGTTGGAAACAGGTCTATAGAAAACCCAACAGCCCTTTGGAGAGCGCTCATGTGAATGTGGGGAGGTGGCTTTGGAGTTGCTGAGGGTGGTGGAATGGGTTGGGGTGGTATCTCCCATTAGGGAAGACCTAAAAGAGGCCTGATCCCCCTCATATCCCATGGAGGACCAACACGTAAGAAAAAATACTTATACTACTCAACAGAGAGAAAAGGGCAAACCAGCTGGGAAGCCAGGCCCTGCAGCTGCTGAAGGATGCCTGATAGATGGCTCTGCTGGGATCTTTACATGTACCTCTCTCCAAGTCCCACACCATACAGAGATATGTTCATGCTCCAAGACACTGTTGCAGTAAGTTACGCATTTCATTCAATAGCATGGTTATTAACTGATTCAAACAAAAACCTAATTGAGCCACATTTATTTTCCAAACATGCCTTGCGCATCAATGAGACGGGGAAGTGCAATACTCCTCCTTTCCTGTTGTGCCGTGAAGATGCAAGCCCTCACAGATCTGATGGAGCATTATGTAGGAAAGTGTAAGATCTATTCAGCCTCAATTTCAGAGGAAAGCTGCCGCCTTCAGTACATTTAATAGATGCGTGCATTTACTGACGAGATACTGGAATATTACTTTCAGTATTCATCACATCCCAATCTCTGATCCCTCAGCCTGAGGGATCAATACAAAGGTTTAATGTTCCTAACAAGCCATCCCTTTACCCTCTGATTGAAACTGTTGACAGAGTACTGGACAGTTTGACTGTAACCTCTACCCACCCAGGATGGAGTGGACCCCACTTTTTGCCCTTCTGCTGAGAGTGTAGGTATTTTCTCATCAACCCGTACAGTACAATGTTATGACACACCTCTGGGAGCACATGGGACTTGAACCCTGGCCCTCTAGTCCAGAGGTAGGGACTCTAATACCACACCAGATGAGTGCTACATGTTGAGAGCGTAAACTTTCACCTCATTGGTGTGGCCAGGCATGAAGCTGGGTCCCAGAGCAAAAAGGCAATGCCCTGACCGCTTAATGACTTTGAAATACTCATGGAGTCCCGCTGCACAGGAGGAGGCCATTTACTCTCTCACACCCATATCAGCTTCTTCAAAAAGAGTGGTGCAATGACCTTACTTATTCAAGGGATTTGGGTGTTGCTGGCTAGGCCAGCATTTATTGCCCATTCCTAGTTCCCTTTCAGAAGGTGGTGGTGAGCTGTCTTCTTGAACTGCTGTAGTCCATTTGGTGTAAATCTACAATCTCATTGTGGACGAAATTCCAGGATTTTGGCTCACTGACAATGAAGGAACGGCAATGTACTTCCAAGTCAGGATGGTGAGTGGCTTGGAGGGGGACTTGCAGGGGGTCGTGTTCCAATGTTTCTGCTGCCCTTGTCCTTCTAGATGGTAGTGGTCATGGGTTTATAAGGTGCTGTCAAAGTGTATCTACAAGTATTTCACAGTGCATCTTGTAGATAGGACACTCTACTGCTGCTACTGAGCATTGGTGGTGGAGGGAGTGGATGCTTGTGGATGTGGTGCCAATCAAGCGGCTGCTTTGCCCAGGATACAGTCAAGCTACATGAAGATTGCTGGCTGCACCCACCCAGACACACTGCTCCTGTGTTCTGTTCTTTGACTCTAATACAACAATACGGCTTCCTTCTGTACAGCATGTTATGGTTTTCTGTGATTAACCAATAGATTTGAAAATTTTTAACAAGCCAGTTTATGGCAACTTATATTGTTGACTCTCTTTGAAGTATTCTGTGCAACTACAAGTCAACACTCAGAACTACAGAATGCCTACAGTGTGGAAGCAGGCCATTCGGTCCACACCGACCATCCAAAGAGCATCCCACTCAACCCACCAAGACTGCACATCCCTGAACACTACAGGCAATTTAGTGTGGCCAATCCACCTAACCTACACATCTTTGGACTGTGGGAGGAAACTGAAGCACCCAGAAGAAATCCACACAGGCACGGGAAGAAACTCCGCACAGACAGTAGCCCCAAGCTGCAATTGAACCCAGGACACTGGTGCTGTGAGACAGCAGTGCTAACCACTGCACTACCCACACACTGAAGGATTTTTCACAGAGCATATTTCAAGGGGATGATTTGCAACCAGCTATCTAGTGATTACTGGAGAAGAGAGATTCTCGCTTCTAGAAGCCACTCGTTAAATCCAGAGAGCATTGCGACAACATGTTACCTTCAATGGACCAACAACAGTGTGAAGGCATGTCTGTATTGTTAGCCGCAGATTGTGTGCACTGTTAATATTGACCACACTGAATGAAAATAATTGAAGAAGTTTCCTTATCTCAAGTCAGTTTTGGTTTCACAGCTTTTTGCTACATGCAGAGCAAGCATAAGCTCAGTCACATTTCAGTTAGCAGCTCGGAAACCCTCCTGTGCAAAAGAGAGGTACTTTGTGAAGAAGGATCCAGACCCGAAATGTCAGCTTTCCTGTTCCTCTGACCCTGCTTGGCCTGCTGTGTTCATCCAGCTCTACACCTTGTTATCTCTACTTGTTTTATTGGATGCCGGTATTCTGTCACTCAGCGGTCTTTCTGATGAAGGGTTTAGGCCCGAAACGTCAAGTTTTCCTGCTCCTATGATGCTGCTTGACCTGCTGTGTTCATCCAGCCCCATGCTTGTTATTGCTGATAATTAAGTTTGTTTTCAGATGGATATTCAGCAAACAGCCCACACCTCCCTGCACAAACAGACAGGCTGTCACATTCCTGACAGTAATGTCTGTGAAAGGATTTACAGTCTAGAAATGCTCCTCCCCAAAATGTTGCTGAGGCAGCAGAGAGAATTAAGAAAAAGTTGGACTGGACTTGAATCACAAACTCTGTTTCTCTCTCGACAGATGCTGCCAGAATCATAAGAGTAATAGTCATACCTCACAGAAATGGACCCTTCAGTCCAACCAGTCTATGCTGACCATCATTCCAAATACGCTAGCCCCACCTGCCTGCACTTGGCCCATTTCCCTCCAAACATTTCACATTCATGAACTTATCTAAATGTCTTTTAGATGTTGTACCACTACTTCCCCTGGAAGTTCATTCCACACACAAACAATTCTTGGTAAAACCAAAAAAAATTGCCCCCTGTGCCTTCTTCAAAATCTCTCTCCTCTCAACTTAAAAATATGTGCCTGGCCTTGAAATCCCCCGCTGTAGAGAAAAGACACCTGCAATTCACCCTATCTATACCCCTCATGATTTTGTATTTTTTTTTATGCTGAGTTTCTCCAGCAATTTCTGTTTTTTATTTCAGAAATTCCAAAATTGAGATTGTTAGTTTGTTTTTTAAGGTGACAGTATTAAAGATTTTTGAGCCAAGGCTAACAGAGAGAGTTGAGTCACCATCAGCTAGCTGTGTGGTTGTACAGGCTTGATAGGCCAGGGCCTAATTCTTAAAATTATTCTTTCGGGGTAAATGGAGGGCCAGATCTGTTTGCCCATCCCTCACTACCCTTGAACTGTGTGACTGCTCAGCCATTTCAGGGGGCAGTTCAGAGCCAACTATGTGTATAAGGACAGCAGATTCCTTTCGTAAAAGACAGGATTGAACCAGAGATAGTTTATTTACGATAACTGAGGATAGTTTATGGGACTGGCTTTCAATCCCAGAGCTATTAGCTGAATTTAAATTCCAACAGCTGCCATAACAGGCATTTGAAACCATGTCCTGCACCTCTGGATTCTTAGTAATCCAGTAATGTTAGCACTACACACTGCCTTGACATGTTCTTTGGCAAAGGCAGATTCATCTGTAGGGAATAATTGCATTATGCAGTGTTTTTTTCGTTTGGCAGAATTAAGAGAGCAGGGCATGTTTACTAAACGATTTATTGGTAAAAGTATAACATTATAAATCCTGACCACCTAATTCTCATTGTTAAACAATTTCATAAATTAAAAGGTTCGGTTAAATTTCAGCAAGAACCAGTTAGTCATTGACACAACTTGTGTTCCTATAGAAACAGAGCTAACTCTGTCAGACATCAAGTGCTGTTTTCACCAAGCAACTTAAATATCTACATATGTTTAAATGTTTCACATATTCCAGATCACTGATATATCATGGCAGTAAAAAACCAGCTTCAGGAGGCTATAAGGTGTATGAACAGAAGTAGGCCATTCAGCCCATCGAGACAACTCCACCATTCAATAAGATCATGGCTGATCTGATAAACCTCAACTCGAATTTTCTGCCTTTTCCCCATGACTTTTGGTCCCTTTACTGATTAAAAATCTGTCTGCTTCAGCCTTGTACACCCCAGGCTCGAGAGCCCTCTGCAGTAAAGATTCATCACTGTCGGAGAGAAAGTCCCTCCTCATCTCTGTCTTAAATAGGTGACTCCTTACCCTAAGATTATGCCTTCTAGTCCTAGACTCTCCTGTAAGGGGAAACAATCTCTTCACATCTACCCTGTCAACACCCCTAAGAATCTTATTCATTTACATGAGATCTGCTCTCATTCCCCTAAACTCCAATAAATACTAGTCCAACCCTACTCAACCTCTCCTCAGAAGAAACCCTAGGGATCAGCTTAGTGATGTGGACTCCCTCAAACAAAAGTATATTTTTCCTTCAGCAAGGGACTAAAACTGTTCACAGAATTCCAGCTGTAGTCTGACGAATGCCTTTTACAAAAAGTTAGAGTTTTGTCTTCACTGACTCTGACCTGCACAATCATATTTGAAATACCATTACATTTCATTTGAAGCTCACCAGAGAGGGTGGCACAGTGGCTCAGTGGTTAGCACTGCTACCTCCCAGGGCCAGGGACCTGGGTTCAATTCTACCCTCGCACAACTGTCTGTGTGGGTTTCTGCCGGATGCTCTGGTTTCCTCCCACAGTCCAAAGATGTGCAGGTTTGTGGATTGGCCATGCTATAATGTCCAGGGGTGTGTAAGTTAGGGGCATTAGCCATGGGAATTACAGGGAAAGTGTAGGGAGGATGGGCCTGGCTGGGATGCTCTTCAGAGGAGCAGTGTGGACTTGTTGGGCTAAATGGCCTATTCCCACACTGTAGGGATTCTATGAGGTTGTTACCAGTTTTGGTAATTTGCAAGTTAAATTTTATTTCACTGTCTATTGTTTTATCTCCAGAACCTTGCTGTCTCTGCCAGCGATCTTTGGTTACTCAACATGTATCCAGTGCTTGTTTCAGTATTAACTTCTACTCACAGTGGAATTTACAACACATATCTAGATCACTTAGGTGCACAGGCAAAAACAAAGCTGTTTTAACTTCTGTGTCTGATAGTAGAGCAAACTTTGTTTGAACCGGTACCTTGATGAACTGGTGCTCTCGATAAGCCAACAAAAATTATGTACCTGAAATACCGTGAGGTTTACTGTAATATCACAGTCTCTGCAATGATCAAGTAGTCAGCTGAGGCTGTGAGTGAGGAGGCTCTCTTGTCAGATAATTTTATTTAAGGCAAAGTTGCACTATTATTTAAGTGATTTATGCTGTAAATAAAGTTTAACAGCGATGTGTATACCACTGCACTACGTTACTGTTACTTAGTGCGTGTGTTTAGGATAATTCTGTGGACCTCTTGACCAAACAGAATACTTGACCAACCGACACACTCCTGGTCCCATAGGTTCCAGTGAAAAAAACGTTTGCTGTAACTTTTAACTGAGCACTACATAATTCCAAAACTACAGTGTGGGAGCAGGCCATTTGGCCCATCAAGTGCATGCAGACCCTCCAAACAGTATCCCATCCAGACCCAACCCCTACTTTACCCCTGTAATCCCACGGCTAGCGCACCCAGCCTGTGCATCCCTGGACACTTTGGCATGACCAGTCCTCCAAAGCTGTACGTCTTGGACTGTGGGAGGAAACCCACACAGACACAGGGAGAATGTGCAAACTCTGCACAGCTGAGTTGCAGAACAAAGAGACTGAGGGGTGCAGGTTCACAGTTACTTTAAAGGTGGAGTCACAGACAGACAGGGTAGCGAAGAAAGCTTTTGGTATGCTTGTCCTTATTGGTCAGTGCATTGTGTATAGGAGTCGGGAGGTCATGTTGCAGCTGTACAGGACATTGGTTAGGCCACTTTTGGAATACTGTGCGCAATTCTGGTCTCCCGGCTATAAGAAGGATGCTGTTAAACTTGGAAGGGCTCAGAAAAGATTTACAAGGATGTTGCCGGGGCAGGGGGGATTGAGCCATAGGGAGACACTGGACAGGCTGGGGCTATTTTCGCTGGAGTGTTGGAGGCTGAGGGGTAACCTTATAGAGGTTTATAAAATCATAAGGGGCATGGATAGGGTGAATAGCCAAGGTCTTTTTCCCAGGGTAGGGGAGTCCAAACAAGAGGCCATAAGTTTAAAGGTGAGCATAGGTTTAAAGTGAGAGGGGAAAAATTTAAAATGGACCCAAGGGACAACCTTTTCATGCAGAAGGTGATGCATGTATGGAATGAGCTGACGGAGGAAATGGTGGAGGCTGGTACAATTACAACATTTAAAAGGCATTTGGATGGGTATATGAATAGAAAATATTGAGGGGGATATGGACCAAATGTTGGCAAATGGGACTAGATTAACTTAGGATATCTGGTTGGCATGGACAAGTTGGACCGATGAGTCTATTTCTGTGCTGTACAACATTACGACTCTATGACTATACTACCAATACACTTCTAATGTTTGTTGACCCCTCTCCAAGGTACACCATACAGTGATGCCACCAAAGGCTCAGCTGAGCTGAACACTTAGCTGAGATTCAAAGTTCAACCAACTAGGATGATCCAACATTTATCCTGGCATTCTGTAGCTGGTGTTAGGTTGTAGGCCCATTTGATAATGCAGTGTCACCAACAGACTGACCCATCTGCAGAGTATCCCCTTCATCACTTTGGAAGGAATACCACGTTCCCATTCAGAACATTCCCAGCTGCGAAACAAATGGCCAGTACAAAGTTGTCAAACCATATTTCCCCTTCCCTGCAATCAAATTGATATTTCTGAAAAAGCAGGCAGGAGGTATTGAGGTTGGTTGGCTCGCCGAGCTGGTTTGTTGTTCCGCAGACATTTCGTTACTGTGCTTGGTAACATCCTCAGCGCAGCCTCTGATGAAGCGCCGGTGTGTTTTCCCGTCTGGTTTTTAAACTCTGGGGTCTGTTGCGATTGGACTCATCACACTACCCTACATCAGGAACACGTCAGAACTCACCACAAGACTCCTACGACCGCTGGGCATCAGAGTGGCACACAAGCCCACATCAACCCTACGACAAGTGCTCACCCAAACTAAAGGCCCACTCCCTGCCATGGACAGAACCAATGTCATCTACATGATCCCCTGCAGAGACTGCGAGAAACACTACATCGGACAAACAGGAAGGAAACTAACAACAAGGGTACATAAACACCAACTGGCTATGAAAAGACATGACCAATACTCACTTATCTCAATCCACATGGACAAGGAGAACCACGACTTCGACTGGGACAACACCAAGATCCTGGGACAGGCTAGGCAGAGACAAGCACGAGAATTCCTGGAAGCATGGCACTCCACGAAGCAGGCTATTAATAAACACATTGAACTCGACCCCACTAGGGAGGAAACCCGGAAGTGAGGCAATCCTTCGCAACGGACCCCAGAGTTTAAAAACCAGGCGGGAAAACACACCAAGGCTTCACTGGAGGCTGCACTGAGGATGTTACCAAGCACGGTTATGAAACGTCTGCGGAACAACAAACCAGCTCGGCAAGCCAGCCAACCTCAACACCCATAACCCGAGCCACAGATCTACTCCAAAACTTTACAGGCAGGAGGTATCTTCAACTGGTTTGAGGCTGGAGTCTCCATTTCTGAAGAAAGAACGCTCGCTGAGTTTCCTTAAATAGACTAGGATTAAAGGTTTCAATGAAACTGGAGTTGGTGCCATTTAGACATGGAGAAAACAACTTTCTTCTTGTCCTTTCAATTGCGATTTCATTGATCAGCATTAATTCAAGTAATGCTGCAGTACAGATTACAGTGTGCTGTCTAGTACAGTGACTCCCAACCTGCGCTGCTATGTTTAGGCAGCGTCTTGTACAGAGGTTTGATTTGGTGTTTGGCGAGACACGATGGTTGGCATGAAATTGGTGTATCGAGAACATAGGGAACAGTCACTGTTGCCACCAGGAAATCTTATCAAAAGAGAGCAGAGTTCGAACGCAAAAGATTCAGCTTGCTGTACAAAGACACAGCATGGAGGGATTGCAGATTGATAAGTAATCATCACGAGGACAGATAGGTGTTAACCTCTTGCATTTCATTCCGGCATAATTTGAATGTTTTGACTGTATGAGTGATTTTAAACAATCCCTTTGCTGCTTTCACTTGATGAGAGTTAGTGACAACAGTACGGCCCATGTCACAGATGAAGCACTCCATCTGTGATAATCTTCAGATCGTATCACAGAATGAAGGGAGGCCATTCAGCCCATTGACTTTGTGCCAGCTTTTCAGTCAAACTATCCATTTTTTAATTTATTTCCACTCATTTTTCTCCCACTGCCCCTGAAATTTTCTCCCTCTTCCAAGTATTAATCCCCTTTTCCTTTCGAACCTTATAACCAAATGTTCTTTCAGGCACCGCATTCCAGATCATGACATCTCACTGTGTGAAAAACAAAAATGGTTTCCCCATGTCACCACTGATTCTTCCTGCAATCCTCCTAAACGTGTGCCCTCCGGTTACCATGGAAAGCAGTTCCTTTTTGTTTACTCGGACTGAATCATTCATGACTTTGAGCGTTTCCAGAACCCGACTGTTCCTCAGTCCGGTCAGCGGGTATGTAGTATGTGCGATGAGTCTGTACAACAGCAGTGGCTGTCAAACAGGCACTGCGTAAACACTCAGCTTACATTGTTTACAACTTGCAGCATTGCTAAGTGATAAGTGACATGGATCCTGGAGGAGTATTACAGCTACTAGCTGTGTCTCATAAGCCGACAGGCTCCTGCATGTTGGTGCAAGCACGCTCGGAGCCACAAAGTCAGTCAGAATGCAGGCCATCATGTGTGATGCTCATCTCAGTATCACACCCCCTTTCATTTCAATGGTTAAGGAGAGCTTGAACACTGAGAGAAAGCACTGAAGTGATGCGCAGCACTGCTCAACCGGGACAAAGGCACCGGTCCTGAAATTCTGTGGGAATTCTCCACTTTTGCACTGTCCGTTCTGTTTTCGGGAATTGCCGCTGGAATTCTTTTGGAGTTGAGGCAGAAGCCGCTACGACACCTGCAGAAATGCTGCGCCTTCTGCTGTGGAATGTTATGCGAACATCTAGAACCTGAGATGTGAGTTTACAACATGATTGAGGGACTGAAATGGCGACCTATACCAATGGAGTGCTAGAACTGTACAGCTGCTCATCCACCTCAAGGTCAATGATGGCTCGGTTAGTCAGCCACCACCCCTCTGATCCCAGGCCCAGCATTACTTTCCTGGATATTTACCCAGGATATTTTGAACAGGTAAAGGCCAGCCTAACTCCTGAGTAACTACATACTGAACTCCCAACCACTCACACTGAACTTTCAACTTCCTTACTGTATCCCCTGGTCCCTCGGGGTACTCTCCTGACTCCCCCAGTCAATCCCTGAAGCTCACAGATATGTCCTGACCTGGCCACTTCCTCTAACACCCCACAAGCCCCTAATCTCACGTCTCTCAACCCAACCCCCCCAGCCAGACCTGACTACTCCTCACAAATAATGGCAAATCCTTCAATACAAGCCTTTCCTTTCAGTTGGTGTTATACTGACTTAGATTAATCCAAACAGATAACAGCGGGGGATATCCAGATGTTTCTGTGTTGGGAGTCCTGCAAATAGTCTTAGATGCATTCATTCCAGGCTGGGTGAGATCCAAAAAGGGCTCTGAATCTGAACAAGACATTGGCACAGACACTCGGTGGGATCCTCTAGCTCTATGGTGGAGACTGTCAACGCCTCTGGTTTCATACTGATGCCAAGGTGGAAGCATCAGTGGGTATAATTCGGGCAAGTATTCTCCTACTCTCTGTAAAAGATCGGTGGTGAGGATATGGTGTGTCTGGAAGAAAAGGCCATAACGCGCCCAACGCATGTTGCCATTCAGTTTGGGGAATCAGCCTAAAACAGGCCTGTGCCCAACAATCCCCAATGCAGGGCCACACAGACCCCAACCCATGTGCCTTATGCCAACACTCCTTGCCATTCCCCACCTCACCAACCTGCCCATGCCACTGGTCTATGACCTGTTAGTGCGCTAAACAATGTGACGCTTCTGGTACAGTCTGATTGCCTACACACACACACAGTATTAGATTCAGGGCTCCCTGGTTCCAATAAATGAGCAATATGCAAGCAAACATCCAGCTCAAAACCTCTCTGTCAAATCAATGACCATTAACCAAGTCCTGTATTCTATAACATGATTACAGGAAGAGGCAAAACAACACAGCAATGGAGCTGCCTTTACAATGTAATATTTACATAACTTTACACAATGCCAAAACATGAGGAAACCCAGCAACCTAAGCAACTTTGAAGAAAAAATCGGAGTTAACGTTTTGGGACGGGTGACCCTTCCTCAGAATGGACCCGAAACGTTAACTGAATTTTTCTTCACAGAAGCTGCCAGACCTGCTGAGCTTTTCCAGCAACTTCTGTTTTTTGTTTCTGATTTAAGGCGTCCGCAGTCCTTTCGGTTCTCATTTAGCTTAAACAACTTTGTCGGATTGACGGATATTTACTTCAGATGCATTTTAACATTACTGAAGTGCAGGACTTGCTTCAAAGGAAAAGAGCAAACTCAGCAATTTTTTTTAAAAATGTGAAATCCCCTGGTGTTTCTTGCTGCTCACAAAGCAGATGATTGTGAGGGAGAAGAGAATACTCAGGCATTGCTGGTGACCTGTTGGCAGTCAGCTCCAGCAGGTCACAAAGAGCACAGGTCAGATGGAGAGTAAAGCTTCCGGCTCTCTGATCCTGCAATCTCTTTGAATCCCAGCCTCAGGGCAGTATCTTCAGAACAGTGTGATTTATTTTCTCTCTTTCCCACAGTGCCGATTCGAAAACCTCTCACCGCAAGATTCAGTATCAACTTGTAACAATTTTCAGCACCAAATCTGTGCCCAAAAGGAATTGGGCTGAGATTGGCAAAGCCATATGATCCATTGAAAAGTGACACTGAAAATAGCCCACAACCTAAGGGGTTTTGAATAAAATGTTAACACAGAATGGGGTTGTTGTGACTCAGGCATTTGCTGATGATACTGAACACAACCAAGGTGGTACTGTGGCTCAGTGGTGCCTCACAGTACCAGGAACCCAGGTTCGATTCCACCCTCGGGTGGTTGTCTGTGTGGAGTTTGCACCTTCTCCCCGTGTCTGCGCAAGTTTCTTCCGGGTGCTCTGGTTTCCTCCCACAGTCCAAAGATGTACAGGTTAGGTGGATTGGCTGTGCTAAATTGCCCGTGGTATTCAGGGATCTGCAGATTAGGTGCCTGAGCCATGGGGAATGCAGAGTTACGGGGAAAGGATAGCGGGATGGCTCTGGGCGGGATAGTCTTTGGAGGGTTGGTGTTGACTTGTTGGGCTGAAGGGCCTGTTTCCACCATGATCATACTAATCCCATCTATCTACATCACTTCACACTCCCCGGATCAACTTCACTCTTTCCCCTCATTCTCACTCCTGCATGTTTCGTCTTAATCCACATCTGTCTACGTTACGTTCCTTTCTCTACAAATAAACCCTGATGGCCATTGGCTCTGCAGCAGGCAGAGAAAACACTGAACAGAATTCAGCTAAAAAGCCTGAGCACCACAGGAGGCCTGTCTCTATTCACAGCCACCCCTTTATATGAGCTTTTGAATCAGCAGTGAATATCAATTGTGACAAATAATAATTTGGACAAAGGGGTAAAACAATCTCTGCATCATATTACCCTCTCCAAAGTTAAATTTCGCTTATCACATTCTCTTGCCGTTGAGTAAAATAATTTGCTTCAAATGTGAATGTATCTCTTTAGCCAATAGCTTTGCCAACTAAATATGTTCAGCATTTTCATACAATCTAAAAGATTGTAATTGATAGAATCAGTGGACCCAGATCAAATTTCTCCATTTCAACAGAGGTGTTGGCATGTTTATTTCAGTGCTTTTTTTAAAATAATGGAAAGAAGAATTTGATACAAGTTGTTTTGTTAATTTGGAGACATCAGCCACAGTGATTTCCAATTTTATATCATCTGGGTAGTGCTACCTCACTAATGTTAGGATTGCATCATGGCAGAAAGTTCCATGGCTACAGGGCACAACACAGAAAGATTCTGCACTCCAGTGACATTGCAACGTGGTTTCGGAGAAAACGTACCGTGACTAATAGTCTGCAGCTCTACAGTCCTGGGAATCTTCTCTGTAAAGTTGGGTGTGCAAGATTTCCGGCTGACTTTCGACTTGAACAAGGTGTTTACTAATGTTGACTTTCCAAGCCCACTTTCACCTGCGTCAGGAGAGAAAGCAAAGCTTTAAAAGTAAGGCAGCGATTTTACTTTCTATACAATGCTAAAGGGTTCTAGCTTTTGAAAACAGGGAGCTAAAAAGAACAAAGAAACACAAATATTGGCAGTCAACTGTAACTTAGAAATGATTAAATGTTTTCCAAACCATTTAATCAAGTCTTGTCTCAGTATACTAACAGCCTAAAGGGGAGGGATGTTCAGATTTTGCTCAAATTACCAGTCATAGCGTCTACTGGACAAAATCTAGGTTGTGCATAAAAATAGTTGCAGATATCTGTAAAAAAGTTCCTAGACTCCCAATATTTTGGGTCTGTTTATCTCTAGCTTAAGCTTATTATGAACTATGTGCATATTGAAGGGGCCTTGTCCTTTTTGCTGCGAACAGTGCTTTGGACCAGTGGGGTTGCGTATTTAGAAGCTCATGACCCCTCCAGCACACCATTTATCACTGCCACAGCAGAGACACACAGAACAGGTGCACCCCTCTGCCTGTGGGAGGAGATGCCAAGTGGACTGTACTGTTTGTCTACTGAAAGGGAAAAGTTGCAGTGAGCACCTGTCAGCACTCAATTCAAGGGGGCTGTGGGCTAGAGGCTGGAATCAGGTTACACAATAGTCTTGAATAGACAAGAAAAAGTACAGTCACATCCATCAAGTGGAGTGGGTGAATTCAAAATATAAAATAGAAGGAACTAAATGAACAGATAATTCCGTGTGTCGCTGGGCCAGTTCTTACTTTGCAGTAAATGTGCTGATAGGCGTAAAAAATAGGAGTAGAATTAGGCCATTTGGCCCATCAAGCCTGGTCTACCATTTAATAAGATCATAGATGATCTGCCCGGTTTGGACTCTTGAGCCTGGTCTGCCATTCAATAAAATTATGGCTGGTCGATAACACTCCTCACATCCACTTTTGTGCATTCTCCCCACGATCTTTGATCTCCCATTGATAAAAAATTTGTTCTTTCCAAGACTCAATCTAGTAAACCTCTTCTGAACCAACTCCAATGCATTTACATCCTTTCATAGATTGGGAAACCATAACTGTGTGGAGTTTGAGAGATGTGAGCCCCGTGAAGCACCATAGCGCAGGCATCAGTGAATTCTTTTATCCATTCACGGGATGAGGGCGTCACTGGCCAGGCAGCATTTATTGTCCATCCCTAATGGCCCAGAGGGCAGTTAAGAGTCAACCACATTGCTGTGGGTCTGGAGTCACATGTAGGCCAGACCAGGTAAGGATGGCAGCTTCCTTCCCTAAAGGACATTAGTGAACCAGATGGGTTTTTCCAACAATTGGCAATGGATTCACAATCATTGTTGGACTCTTAATTCCAGATATTTATTGAATTCAAATTCTACCGTGTACCATGTCAGGATTTGAATCCGTGTCCCCAGAATATTACCTGGGTCTCTGGGTTAACAGTCAGCGATAATACCATTCGGCCATCGCCTCCCCGTGAATGGCCACAAGGGGTTATTCAGTCAACCACCTCACTCTGGATCTTTCTCAAGGTTGGAAGTGCTGCCAAAGCACACGTTTAGTTCCGCAGATGAGGATTAACCATCTGTACGAGGAACTAGAAGTTGCTCAATCTCTTTAAAACTGGACGCCCATTCGGAATTCATGTTGCCGAGAGCAGAAGGCAACCATGGACTAAATTGAAATGAAACAGAAAAACAATTTTTTTTAATTTATTATTATTTGCTCTTGGGAAGTGAGTACTTATTTAAGGAAAGATATTGTTTCATTGGAAGCAGTTTGGAGAAGGTTCACTGGGGTGACCCCTGGTATGGAGGATTGTCTTCGGAACAAAGGTTAAACAACTTGGCTCTCTATTCACTGGAGTTTAGAAGAATGAGAGGTGATTTAATTGAAGCACTTGAGATTTTTAAGGGGTTTGACAGGGTAAATGCTGAGGGGATGTTTCCCCTCATGGGACAGTCTAGGACCAGAGGGAATAGTCTCAGAATAAAGGGGCGCCAATTTAACACTGAGATGAGAAGGAATTTCTTCTCTCAGAGGGGCAGAGTCCTTGTGTATATTTATGTTAGATTAGAGCTAGATTTAGAGCTGAGTTAGATAGATCCTCCATTGGTAGTGAAATTAAGAGTTATGGGGAAAGTCCGGGAAAATGTTTGCGAGGAATGTCGGATCAGCCATGATCCTATTGAATGGTGGAGAAGACTCGAAGGGCTGAATGGCCTATTGCTGTTCCTATTTGTTATTGTCCATTCCCAGTCGCCCTTGAGCATGTGGTAGTGCGGAGTCCCTTCCTTTATTGCAATTGTTTTGGTACATACGTAAATAATTGACTCAATTCAGTTGCTTCATTACTTTTCAGCAAAGTTGCAGAAAATGTTAAACCCTTGGAATTAAAAACACAATCATGTCTCTCATCAAAAACCGGAAAACCTTAAATATGAGGGATGAGTTATTAGTATTTAACCAGGAAAATGATGTCATTAAAGAGCAACAGGTAACATTTAATTAACCCAACATTAATGTTAGCCAGACAGTTTGCACTAGCTGTTCGAGTCAGTTTATTATCCAACACCTGCACTTTACATGCCACACAACAGCATTTCTGTGGGGCCTCACACTGCGCACAAAGTCTATAGTAAGTACAAATGTGTTGTAAGACTGTGAGAACTACCTGATTTTTGGTATTTTTAATTACCTGCTCAGGCATGTTCTGGGGCAGCTCTGGGGCTTCTAACCCAAAGATAGGGGCACTGCCACTGCACCTCACGAGCCCCCAATCTCCACTTTCAAGAATTCCTCTATTCCTCTCTTATCTGCTCCCTTAATTCAAATCACAATGTCAGCACCACCCAATTAAATTAAGAGACTTGCAGTTCAGGTGTTTAACAATGGAATCACTCAGACAGTCTCAGTAATGTGTAACAGAATCAGTACCATTAATTCCTGTGTGGGACAACGTGATGCATCAATATTTTTCATTGCAGTCACTCAGTGTTGGGGAGTAAGGGTTAGACAGTGATTAGTGTGTCAACCCCACCCTCTGAGATAAGATGAATTAATCACCAGCTAATCAACTGGTGGAAAGCTGACAGGTACAGCGCAGGTGAGTTTCTCAACCAATCATAGGCCTCAATACTGGCATTCCGGGTCAGCAGACATTGCCGGGCCAATCAATGGTCCAAAGTCCTTTAGTCAAGGCCTGTTGGATTCCTTGGAGGATGTAGTAGTGAGGTGGTGTGTTCTTTCTTCCCCTTCTGGTTACAAGGTCAGGTTAATGGGGAATGTGAGGTCACGGAGGTTGGAGGCAAGGCCATCAGAAGCTTTCCTGTTACCTTGAAGGGTCACCGGACCCGAAACGTTAACTCTGTTTTCTCCTTCACAGATGCTGCCAGACCTGCTGAGCTTTTCCAGCAGCTTTGTTTTTGTACCCTCTTACCTGCCCTTCTTGCCCCTAATTGTATCCCAATCCCTCTGATGACTGTCTGTGTGGGCTTCCTCCCACAGTCCAAAGATGTGCAGGTTAGGTGGATTGACCATACTAAATTATCCCTAGTGTCCAGGGATGTGTAGGTTAAGTGGATTAGCCATGGGAAATGCAGGGTTATAGGGTGGGAGAGATGGGGTACTCTATGGACGGTTGGTGTGGACTTAATGGGCCGACCAGCCTGCTTCCATAACGCAGTGACTATATGGAGTCATACTGGGCTCACGTCATCAACTCTGTTTATCTCTCCATAGATGCTGCCAGACCTGCTGAGCTCCTCCAGCAATCTCTGTGCTTAATTCACTTAACAGCCTTCACACAAGCCACCAGTCCCTGATGGCTTCAAAGCTTGGATCATTTCTGTTCCACAGGGGACACCCCTATTTCTCAAGAGATAACAAGGTGAGGAGCTGGATGAACACAGCAGGCCAAGCAGCATCATAGGAGCAGGAAAGCTTGACGTTTC
>JAHRHZ010000023.1:12138316-12307194 GCA_024137785.1 Ginglymostoma cirratum | reverse complement strand
GAAACGTCAAGCTTTCCTGCTCCTATGATGCTGCTTGGCCTGCTGTGTTCATCCAGGTCCACAGCTTGTTATCTCGGATTCTCCAGCATCTGCAGTACCTATTATCTCTGATACAATTTCACCCCTATTTCTCAACCCCACTTATAAAAGCACGCATTTCAAAATTCATGGTCAATATCTTTAAACCACCATCTTCACAGTAGCTAGCTCAGGGAAATCAAAGAGGAACTCCCTGCCTTGAAAAAGCAGAAACCCTTACTGTGTTTTGAAAAGCACTTGGATACAGGATACAGGAGAGAACTCCTGCTGATTATATCACTGGAAAATGGCTCCTTAAATTCCAAACAGTTTTCAAGCAAATTAATCCTTGTTGGGTTGTAACGATGTGAATAGTGCACTGTAGGAGTAACAGCAATTTACAATATAGCAACAGTCCACTTATAAAAAAACCACTATGTTGATAAATGAACAGAAAGAATGTGGCATTAGGCTGGATAGCACCTTTTCAGACAGGACAAGTGTGACTGACCTCCTACTCTTCCAGAAATGTTCTCTACTTCTTAAAAAAAAAATTGCATAATTTGAGGCAACGCCAAACATCTTAATTTCTTTGTAAAGGCATGTTGAAAACAATTAATTTCTTTGTAAAAATGTAACCTGAATAAATCTTGAATTGATCTGCCCCGTGAGGAATCTTTTATCATGTACATAAGGTTGAACTTTGTGAAGTTCATTCACTTATGAATGTACCAGAGCTGTGTCCATAAGGAACATTTACAATGGAGACCTGAAAATTCAAAGCTGTTTCGAACAGTCCATTTATATGAGCACTGTTTTCTGGATCTTTCGTTTAATTAAGCAATAAATTTGCCTCCTGTAATTTATGATGGAACCCTGCCATACTTCCTTTCCTTAACCTTTTGACCAGACTTTGGCTTATCGATCTATTTTAGTGAATTGTGGAAAGGACCCAGATGCATCATCTCAATCAGGTTCCGGATGAACTCCTTATTACTGGACACTTAAAACGATTACCAAATCCACACATCATTAAATGCCCTGCTGATTGTATCAGTGGAAAATGCTTTTTTAAATCCCATCAAACATCTTTCAAGCAAATTAGTCCTTACAGCATTGCAACACTGTGAACTGCTCCAGAGGAAAAACAGATGCTGACATTATATCAATACCGTCACTATGTTAACGAAATTAATAGAGTGCCTCAAGAGTGGTCAATCCTGCACACACCAGAACTCACTGACCTTCTCCAGGCCTCTGTTAGATTTGGTCAAGGAAAGTTCAGAGCTCTGGCAAGATTTTGAATAGACAGTCGGCACCAGGTTCCTGTTCAGTGCTACCGTTACAGCTGGAAGAGCAAAGCCTGTATGAAATGTCCAGTCTCCCTGTGACACGCTGCACAAACAGCGTGGGAACTGCCTCACAGGCAGGAAAAAAAAACAAGCCAAAAGGGCTAAAGGCAAATTTGTCAATGATAGAGTACAGACTTAATGCATTATTAAACACTGCCGCTTTAGATTATTCAGTCCAGTGCAATGAAAAGCTCGGACTCCTTGCCAAACACAGCATAAGCTACCTGTTCATTTATAGACACCTAAATGAGACCATGGTACTTTACAATGGTTGAATGAATGCCCTGGTTATATTTTGAACCAGATCAAGGCATCGTCTAGTGATGATATTGCCAATTTCAAACATGCAGAGACCTTCACCACAATCCAAACCAAACAGACAGTATGAGTCCAGCTCCTTATCGATTTCTGCCTTTTATCACAAACTGAAGCCCATTCACTCAATCAGCAGTATATAGAACTGAATGTATATATAAAGTTCTATTATATGTGTGTGTCTATGAAATGCATGCATCGCAAATTTGCTTTTTTTAATACATCATTACCCTGAACAGCTTATAGGTTTAAGGTGAGGGGGAAAGATTTAAAAAGGACCCAAGCGGCAACTTTTTCCACATAGAGGGTGGTGCGAATGTGGAACAAGCTGCCACAGGAAGTGGTAGAGGCCAGTACAGTTACAACATTTAAAAGACATTTGGACAGGTACATGGATTTGATTTAGAGAAATTTGGGTCAAAAGCAGGCAAATGGGACTAGTTCAGTTTAGGAAACCTGGTCAGCATGGATGAGTTGGGCCCAAGGGCCTGTTCCCATGTTGTATGATTGTGTGACTCCACAAATGAATTTATTTAGGTTGATCTCCCCAAATCTCCGATTGTGTGGGGATGTAGAGATCGTGGACTGACTCTGAATTCACAAAATCAACAAGTGAGGAAGTTCACTATTGAGCTGTGAGCAGCATACAATGCGGATATGAGTGTGACCCCAGATTAAATTCTCCACAGTTTGTGGATAACTTAATATTTACGACTTGATATGATCATAAACAGACACTGTCACTTCATTGGGGAGGGAAGGAGGTGAAAGAGAAAGTTGGAAAAGCACAGCTGGTCAGACAGCACCCAAGGAGCAAGGAAGTTAACATTTCAGGCTGAAACTGAAGGGTTTTGGCCTGAAATGTTGACTTTCCTGCTCCTCGGATACTGTCTGACCTGCTGTGCTTTTCCGGCTTCACATCTACTGACTCTGGCTTCCAGCATCTGCAGTCCTTACAGTCGACAAGAAAGTGAAAGTTATTGGACTTAAGAAGTATTAAAAAGGAACATATTGTAGAAGCTCACTGTTGACTGAGGTATAAACAATGGAGTATTTCTCAGGATTGACAATTGTTTTCCTCACTGCCTGTTTCTTTGACTTCTCTCATCTTTCCCGAAGAGGAGCATGGCTCCATTCCCGCAGTGTCAAGGAATAAACATGTACCGACACCAACAAAACAACTTTCATAGACACCTTCTATGTAGACAGCACGCAATACATTTCACGGATATCTGACACCTAGCCACATAAAGTTTTCGGATCATCAACGTGAAAGTTTTGGTCAAGGTTGTAATTTCTGAGAAGTGCCTTCAAGAATGAAAGTGCAGGCGAGAGAGTCTAAGGGGGAAATCATAGAATCCCTACAGTGTGGAAACAGGCCCTTCGGCCCGACAAGTCCACACTGACTCTCAGAACATCCCACCCAGACCCATCCCCCTGTAGCCCACCTAATTTTTTATTGTCATAAATTATTGAATCTATGTTGTTGTGAAGACTGTTATTACAGTATTAAAACTTGAAAGCTGGTAACGTTTCTGCTGTTCTAAATGCTGGTTTCAATGTAAAATCTGGTTTCCTTTTATCAACATGGCATCTTCATGAGAGTTGAGGATGATGGCAGCAGAGTTTTGGATGGCTTCCCATATTTGGTGGGTGGAAAATGGGCAGGGCACTGGCACAGTTCAGACTGAACTGTAACCAAGGGAATGAATGAGGGTTTCAGCTCCAGCAGAGCTGTGACAAGGGCAGAGAGGGCAATGTTATGGAGGCAGAATAGGAAACTCCATCCAAAGCCCATAAACTAATCACCCTTTTGCTTGTGGGAACTCCTAATCATTGCCACTTTAGCTAACAATGGGAACAGCACAAAATAAAATTTCATTCACTGTGAAACATTTCATAATGTTATTAGGATGTGAAAAACATACAATCTTCAAGGAAAGGCAGTCTTGCTTCTAGCTCAATATTGTTAAAGCTTTAGCCTCACTGGAAAGTTCAACCTTGGATGTTCCTTGGAGACATTCACTGGCTTAAACTCTCAATCTTACTCACCCACAGAACGTTTCTACAGGCCGACAGCCAAAGGAACAATCATGGGCAAACAAAGGAAGTCACTTCTGTTTGTAGTTAAATGGCTAATTAGAAGCGCTGCTAAGAGATCCGCAGCCCGCTGAACATGCAAATGAGAGACAAAAAACCAATTCAGTAGCCTCACAAATGCACTCTCTGCATCTGCTGTCAACCTCAGCTTAGTGAACAGAAGATTGTGGGCTCAGACTCCATTTTAGAGACTGCAGCCCCACAGAGGGGTCCAAGCTGACAATTCTGTGCAGTGCTAAGGGAATGCTGCACTGTTGGAAATAGTCTTTCTCAAAATGAAGAATGCTTCCTCAAAAAGCCGGAGGGGAGAGTCTATAGGTGTGAGCCTGGAAGAGCACAGCCGGTCAGACAGTATCCAAGGAGCAGGTTTCAGTATCAGCGAAGGGTTTTGGCCTGAAATGTCAACTTACCTACTCCTCCTCGGATACTGTCTGACCGGCTGTGCTCTCCCAGGCTCACACCTATAGACTCTCCCCTCCGGCTTTTTGAGGAAGCAATCTTCATTTCGAGAAGGGCCATTTCCAAAAGTCCAGCATTCCCTTAGCACTGCACGGAATTGTCACCGTGGACTCTGGCTTCCAGCATCGGCAGACCTTATTGTCTCCAAGCCAGCGGGAAGAGATTGTGCCTGGCACTGTGTGACTTGGAAGGAACTGCAGTGGTCAAAATGGCTGCCACCCTACCCTAAATTACAACCATTACCTCATCGCACAATTAATTGGTTGCAAAATGCTTTTGGACATCCTGGAATCATGGAAGAATTTAGAAAAATGCATGTTTTGTTGTTTTTCATGAGAAGCAAAAGGAGACCAAAAATGTATTTTTGCTTTTTGGAAATGTTAACTTATGAAATCTTAATTCCCAATTCATATTGAACAAATGGAGTCTTGTCAGCTTAGGAACTGGGATACTGTAACTGGGATAGTGTGACTGGGATAGTGTGACTGGGATATTGTAAATGGAATACTGTAACTGGGATAGTGTAACTGGGATAGTGTAACTGGGATAGTGTAACTGGGATATTGTAACTGAGAATATTATAACTAGGATATTATAACTGGGCTATTGTAACTGGGATATTATAACTGGGCTATTATAACTGGCTGTAAACTCCTCGGGCTATGTCTAGGTAAGAGAAATCTGATGTAATCTCAATCCTGATTGCTGTCCACTGGATGCAACAAGACATCATCAATGAATAGAGATTGAGTGAGGACAGGATCACTCCTGACTGTGATACCTTCCCTAGCTAATCAGCCAGCTGCTGCTCATTCCACCAACTGTATAGAAAGGCCACTTTCATATGACGCTAGCAGCTGCAGAGCTGTAGAAGCAAAACCTTCAGGACAGGAGGACAGTTTGACTAAAACATAATGTAACTTTAAGAACCATAATATGTTCATGAGGTTGAAAGATATTTTCTCACCATTTCTAAGACGAGTCAGATTTACTAAGATTGACAACTTACAATGATGCTCCTCCTTTCTTCACGGCGCCCACAGGAAGATGGGCTCAGTCCCTTAATGTAGAAGGAAAGCGGCTATATGTGTGGAACGAACTGCCAGAGGAAGTGGTGGATGAAGGTACAGTTACAACATTTAAAAGACATTTAGATAAACACGTGAATAGCAAAGGGTTTGGAGGGATATGGGCCAAACACAGGCAGGTGGTACCAGTGTAGTTTTGGGAACATGGTAAACATGGATTAGTTGGACTAAAGGGTCTTTTTCCATAGCAGGCCAGTCAGCATCAGAGGAGCAGGAAGACTGACGTTCCGGGTCAGGACCCTTCTTCAGAAATTTCTGAACTTTCCTGCTCCTCTGATGCTGCCTGGCCTGCTGTGCTCCTCCACACTGTGTTATCTCTGACTCCAGCATCTGCAGTTCCTACTATCTCAGGATCTGTTTTCATGCTCCATAACCTCACATTTCATACTCAACATGTCAGAGTCAACATGCCTGTTACTTGCTCCAGCCCATATCCCAGCTTGACCTCCTAAAACAGAATCTAATAGTTTGCTTCAGGGAGAAACGTTGGTGAGGCTTATTCTTAACTACATGCAGTCATTAAAAAAAACTGTATTGGATAGGTTAAGGATTTATATTCACATTGTGGAAATACGGCTATTGTTGACAAAGCCAGCATTTATTGCCCACCCCTAAATACAATGGAAAAGGTGGTAGTAGTGAGCTGCCTTCCTGCACTACAGACCATGAAATGTAGGACTGCCCACAGTGCTGTGGGGAGGGAGTGCCAAGATTTTGAACCAGTGACAGTGAAGGAACAGCGACGTTCAGGATGGTGCGTGGCTTGGAGTGACAACTCGTAGGTGGTGTCCCTGCCGCCTTTGTCCTTCTAGATAGTGAAGGTCACTAAATTGGAAGCTGTGTTTGAAGGAGACTTGGTGAGTTGATGCAGTCAGCATCTTGTAGATGGTACACTCTGCTGCCATTGTGTGATGGAAGTGGAGGGAGTGGGTGTTTAAGGTGCAAAAGTGGAGAGCATTCTAACAGGCCGTGAGTAGTACTTTGTAGATGGTAGAAAGACACTGGGGAATCTGGTGTCAAATCAGCCATCACACAATGCCCAGCCTCGTGTTGAGTAAAACTGTACCTCTCTAAAAGCAATGGCATATCCTCTGAGAGAAGCTAAGAGGCTGGACAATGCGACAACGACTAATTTCCATCTTCCAGCAGTCCTGTTAAAAAATGTCTTTGGAAGGTTCTAAATTACTGACTAGATTCCAAAACATCGATGCAGAGATTTTGATTTTTACATTCATCATGAGACTTAGCCAAAGGCTGAATAAAGTCCAGAATTTCTGCAGGGATTCTCCTGAATGCCGAATATAAGGTTGGCAGCAACAGACAGACACTACATAAAAAACCATCTCTCCATGGTTTCAGTTCCTCCACCAGAGTTATGGCTGTTTGAAAGGCAGGTTTTCATTTATCCTTCCCCTTGTGAAAAGCAATCATTTCTCCAAACAGAACCTTTGTGGGCGATAGCTGGGTGTTTTTTCAATCTGGGTGGATGTGGGATCCTCTGCTCAAGCAAAAGGACCTCTTTTCAATGGAGTGTGGTCCTTAAGAGTTCCAGGCAGCAGCATGATCTTCCCCGGCGATGGCGGGGTGGGCGGGCAGTGACGGCAACGGAGACGTCCTCCCGGCGTTCGGGGCTGTGGGCAGCACCAGCAAAGCTCCTCCAGCGATCAGAGACGGTGAGCTCTTCAAGATGGCGGTGCCAGAGAGGTGACATGTTGGAGGAGGGCGGCCGGAGCAGGACTTTTGTCGAGGTCGGGGCCAGGCCTAGCAGCGGAGCCGGGGACTCCTGGATGCGGTAGGCCCACAGCGGGGTCACCGGGTGTCGGTGGGGCAGCGGTAGCAGCAATGCTATGTCCACAGCAGGAAGGCCTGACGTCATTGAGGCCTAGCAGCAGAGCCGGGGACTCCTGGTTGCGGAGCGAGTGTGGGTTCAGCACGGGACCTGGCATCAGTGGCAGTGGTGAAGAGATAGTGCCTGCAGACTGGCAGCTCCTATGTTGGTGAGTCCAGTACAGGCAGCGGTAAGGCAGTGGGATTGAAGATGGACTCTCTTTCAGTTATATCTTTTCATTCTTAGACTATTCAAAACAGCACCAGGTAGTGATAGGTGAAGCTTTTCACTGTATTTTACTATGTTATTCACTGTAAAATGCAAGTGATAATAAATCAATCCATAAATTGAATCAAATTCAATCACTGAACATAGAGAGGAGTAAGGGCATGGAAGGCCTTGCCTGCAGCGGTTGTAGACTCGCCAACTTTAAGGGCAATTAAGTGATCGTTGGATAAACATATGGATGATAATGGAATAGTGTAGGTTAGATGGGCTTCAGATTGGTTTCACAGGTCGGGGCGCAACATCGAGGGCCGAAGGGCCTGTACTGCGCTGTTATGTTCTATGTTCTATGAGAGAGACCTCAATTAGTGGGTACAGTGAGCAGCTGGTGTGCGGGGCAGAGTGATGCCAACAGTATGGGTTCGATTCCTACACCAGCTGAAGGATTCTCCTTCTCAATCCTACTTCGTGTCTGGGGGGTGGTAACCCTCAGGTTAAGCCTCCACCAGTCATCTCTCTCCAATGAGACAGCAGCCTATCGCAACTTTACCTTTACTTAAAGTAATAAACAGTTCTGAAACAACTGAACAAGAAGTTTTTAATCAAACCCTTTGGGTGACATGGTGGCACAGTGGTTGGCATCGCTGCCTCTCGGTGCCAGGGACCCGGGTTCGATCGAGCCTTGGGTGACTGTCAGTGTGGAGTCTGGACATTCTCCCTGTGTCTCTGAACATGGTTTCTGCCACTAACTCCGGTTTCCTCCCACAGTCTAAGGATGTGCGGCTGGGTGGATTAGCCATGGGATTACAGATTGGAAGGCTGGGTCTGTTCGGCGGGTCAGTGTGGACTCAATAGGCCAAATGGCCATTTTCTGCACTGTAGGGATTCTATAATTCTATGTTAGTATGGGTATAGTTCTTGGCAGATATAGTTTGTTCCATTCTGAAATGTTGAAGGTGACACATCCATTGGATCGTGGAATGAGTCATTGTTGCTAATGGCGCTTCTTCTTTCTCACTGGCATTACTCACTTGGATTCGGCCATGGATTTGTTCTCCTGGGTCTTTATTTTTAGGCGCTCTTTCAGGGTGGAGCAGGCAGTCAATACAGCACTGTGACTCCCATCCTTGTCTCTAGGGACGTGCAGTGGTGCACCTTGGTGCACCAAGGCACCAATGCTGCCTTGGTGTAGCGTCACGAAGAAATGCAATCACATGGTTACACTTCCTTCTTCACCAATAGCACTGCTGGTGGTATCGTGGTAATATCACTGCACTCGTTATCCAGAGGCTCAGGCTAAAGCTGTGAGATCGAGAGTTCAAATCTGTCTAAGGCACTGGATAGAATTTAAATTCCATTAATAATTCTGGAATTGGAAGCTAGTCTCGGTAAAATTGACCTTGACACTCTTGTCAATTGTTGTAGAAACCCACTTGATTCACCAATGTCCTTTCGGGAAGTTAAATCTGACATCCTCACCCAAGCTGGCCGACATGTGACTCCAGACCCACGGCAATGTGGTTGACTCCTGACTGTCATCTGAAATGGTCAAGGGCAATTGCAGACAGGCAACAAAATGTTGGGGCCGTTCATGGGGTACTCACATCCCAATGGAAGAAAAAGGGGAGAAAATCCTCTTTGTATGGGACAGATACCTAACCTTCCAAAGAGGTCAGTGACTGCATAAAGTTCACAGCAGGCAGCCAGACCGTTCTATCCAAGAGGCCTGCTCCATGTCCATACCTGAATCAAACTTCTTTTCAGCTGGATTACACCAGGAGGTATTGAAATAAGAGAAACTAGCAAATCAGAGTAACAGCTCATAAGCGCCATTTCAACACGGGCCTCGCAAACTGCGGCAAAACTATTCCAAACAGATTTATTCTTGGAGTGTTAAGGAGAGAGAGAGAAAAGAAACTGAAGTGAAATTACACAAGGGCCCCCTGTAAACAGATAATGGCTTTCTTCCTCGAGCTCTATAGAATGTTTGTGACAGGGACGTTTTATGATGAAAGAATTGGGAACATGAAAGCAGACCGCAGTGCGCTCACCATGAGGGATTCAAGGCTCTGGGAGCTGACAGGGTCAGGAGGTTCAAATCAGACTGGGAGCCAGGTCACTGGAACAAAGTTACCATGAAACTAGTGAAGCACTCCGCATTATTTCTTGGTACCCATCTGACTTGTTTATGTGTGGACAAACCTTAGGCATAATCTGGGGCTATACGTAGACACAGAGGTGCATGTGAAAACCCAAATAAGCTGAGTCACACACTGTGAGGCTCTTAAAGCAAGTGTAGATGTTTTAGATTATATGGAATGGTGAATCTGATGAAAATTACCATCATCAACATCTAAATCGACAATATCAATATCAATACCCTGTGAGATCCTGCATCAATACATCACGTCAACTGGCGATTTATTAAAGAAAATCCAATTTCACAAATATCTACATTATAAATAGTTAATCATTCAATGTCAGGGTCTAAAATGTTGAACCAAGCACCTCCTCCTTGCTCTGGACAATTGTGACATTATCTGGTCCCCTCACATTGTTTCTTAGACATTAACGTTTCCATTTCACGCTGAATTCAACTTTCTTCCAGTTATCTGGCCAGTTGCTGTCATCTGAGGCGTTAAAAACAGCACACTACAGCCACAGCGAATGGCTTTTAAAAACCCTTTGCTTGACATTTGTACTCTGGAGGAAACAGATGGCTAAATGTTAGGTGTATGATATTGACACTGTGCTTCACAGCTCAGTCAACAGTGTCTTTTTAAGGCTGTGTTTGTGGGTATATCATGAGCAAAGCAGCATCACAGCTTGCAATTATCAGATCCAGCCCTGCGTTCATGTGTCTGTCTCTGGTCTCCCGCAACGTGCTGTATTTCTTTTTCCCATAGAATCCTTCCAGTGCAGAAGCAGGCCATCCACCCCACTGAGTCCACACTGACCCTCTGAAAAGTACCCCATCCAGTCCCTGTAACCCTACATTTCCCACGGCTAATCCACCTAACCTGCACATCTTTGGACTGTGGAAGGAAACCGGAGCACCTGGAGGAAACCCATGCAGACACCGGGAGAATGTGCAAACTCCACACAGACTCCCGAGGGTGGAGTCAGATCCAGGTCTCTGGTGCTGTGAGGCAGCAATGCTAACCAGGGTCTGGATGGGGTGCTTTTCAGAGGGTTGGTGTGGACTTGATGGGCCAAATGGCCTGCTTCTACAAACTGACCTTGGATTATGGGTGACCCACCTCGCCTGCTGACAGTGCCCATCTCCTGGGCAGACCTTTCTGAACAGACCAGACGAACTGTGCCCATTCCCTCAGAATGAATTTGCAAGGACAGATCCTGCTTGATGTCCGGGACTGTCTGGATCCCAGTCCCCAGACTGAAAGGATGCAAGTGCCCAAACTTGCATTGGGCCACCCTCCTAACTGATCGTGGCCTATTCTCTGGATTAGAAACGGCCCAAACCCAGGACTGACTGGGCTGGGACCCCCTGGCTGACCTGAGTTCAACCTCACCGCAGTGAGCGTGCCTCCCCTTTCCTGTTCATGCATTCCCGTCCTCCTCGCGCACATGCACTGTGTTTGCCACAAACGCTCCTCTGACCACCCCGTACAGCAACTTGTCTCCCCCTCCCCCTGCCTTTCACATCAGTATGTTGCTGCTTCCTCCAGCCACATCCTTGCCTCTGCCTACAAGTGCCCCCTTAGCCCAAACTGCCTGCTGCCGACTGCGCCAAAGTGCCTACAGTGAGATTAGTGCTGCCAACAGCATGTACCTTGTTCTAGTTGCACGGCTTCTGAAAATGGAAATCATACGGCAGCAAAACCAAAAACATGTGTGTGGTGAGGGAACACGGATGGGTGATGAGATCCACTGGGCACAGACACTGCGCTCGACTGTTCGATCATGGCCTGTGTGTCAGAGACTATGGAAATGTTCTGTCTGCTCTTGAGTTGGTCAAGTTTTGAATATATCTGTGTCTGCTGCATATTTTGATTTCCTTTGTGCGTGTATGGAATGAACTGCCGGAGGAAGTGCTGGATGCAAGTACAGTTACAATGTTTAAAAGACAGTTGGATGTTCTTCGGGGGTTGGTGCAGACTCAATGGGCTGAATGGCCTTTCTGCACTGTAGGGATTCTACAATTCAAATACATGCAGATAGGCTTCTCGCCACCTGATGGTAAGATAGTCATCTCTCCCTCTGTGGAGGGAGCTGCAATAGTTTCTCTCGAAGGAGGGGAGTCTGATTTTTTTTTGACTCGATTAACCCATCGCTCTGACCAGCCTTCCCGTCACCTCAGGGAGTGGGAAATGGCAAGCCTGTGTCAGATCGCTTTTCAGCATCGATGAGTGATTGAGCAGCTCTTATGTGTTTGTGTGTGGGGATAGCATCGGAGTCTGGAACATGGCAGCAGCTGGGACGGGTGGGACTTGGACAGTCGGTTGAGAGTTGCTAGTGAGGCCAGGTGGAGTCAGCGGTAAGAGATGTGCCCAGCGTGGGGGAGAGCATGCCCTGATGGGGCAAGCCCAGCATGGTGCCACTGCAGGCCCATGGCTACAGAAGGACTATAATGTTGAACTTTTAACTTTTCTTTATTTTTCTATTTTGTACTTAATTTGGCACCAGGAATGGACACATTTTTCACTGTACTCCTGCACTTCTGTACTTGAGTACACGTGACAGTAAAATCTCATTCTACTTCCAAAATATAAATTCCTTTCATGAAAAGTCATCCCTGTGATTCAACGATTAAAAACAGTGGAACAATAATAAACCATTCAGAAGCAGGACAATTTAGGCCATTTGATTAAAAGTCTGCCATTGAATGCTGCCTTTTGCAGCCAGTTAACCCCTCAATCACCATCTCCGGATACTTCAAGTGGTGTTCAAATCCCAATATGTGGTCTACTAGTGTTAAATTAAGGAAGGAAGGTCTTTCAGAATGTGCAATACGACTGAAAGCCACTGAAGAGTGAATTGACTCCCACAGAGGCTGGTATCTTGTCACCAAGTCACCTTTTATGTACACATGGAGAGTCCTTGACACTGATCCAGCTCCCTCAGAGCCAGCCCTCAAAGTGAACAGAACATCTAACACTCCTTTTCTGATCAGACTAACAGCCCCAATCGGGGAACTCACATTCTATGAGGTCCACCTGGCTGACCTCATTACAATCACCACAAAGAGTTTTAAGGTTGTTGTACACAAGAAATGCAAAGCTAAGCTTGTCAATGGTGAGTTTCAATTAGGCTCCGAGTTACTTGTTAATATTTATAATTTGCACGGAATGGAACACCAATTTACTGAAGAGGCTCAAGGGATAAGGAAACTGGGGAGTTAATTTCCTTTAATGGAACAAACCCAATGACTCAAACTGAAACAATGTCATGACTTGAGAGGGAAATCACAGAAAATCACATGACTCAAAGCGATAGACCACTAGGTGACTAAAACTGATACCAGGACAAATGGAACCGATGGCCTTGTGTGAGCATCAACCTGATGCAAATTGACAGTTTATACTGGGAAGTAACTGACACATCACATATCCGAAAGGCTTACTTCTTGTTGGGAAAAGCAAATGGAGCAACAGTGTACTATGAAACATTATCTATCTCCAGGGCAATTTTATCAGACCTCAGCCAATAAAACTGCAACAATAAAACTACACTGCCCTGCCAGAGTAAATATCGCTGGCATCATCTAACATTCAGCAACACCAAAGGGAATCTCATGTTCTTTTGCCAATGGCACCGTCAGTAGAGGTCAGAAGTTGCAGAGGTAGCTAATTCAAGGACCCAGTTAGAAATCAGCAGAATAGGGGAATTTATTTTGAAAGAAATCCTTTCTCACAAGGGAATAACAAAGGCTATTAACTTACTGCTGGCCTATGCTGAGAACACAAGCAGGCCATCTAGCCCCTGCTCCGCCATATTCATTTTGAAAAGCTGTGCATTCACCTCAATTTCCAAACTAAAAATTGCCACCAAGTTGTAAGAAACTTTGCTCCTGTTTTCTCACAGCTCGCCCCACTGCCAAGTGCATTGCAAGCTTTGCCCATAAAACCATGAAGATTAGCAGTAGGCCATTCAGCCCATTCTGTCTGCTGCAATACACAATGAGACGAAGGGTAATCTGATAACGCTCAACGACACTTGCCTGCCATTTCCTCATAACTGTCATTAATCTGTCTATCTCAGCCTTGAATATACTTAACCACCCAGCATCCAGAGTCCTCTGTGGTAAAGAATTCCACAGAGAGAAAATTTCTCCTCGTCTCTATCTTAAAGGCGTGAGCCCTTATTCTGAGATTTTACCCTCTGACCCTAGACTCTCCCATAAGGGTAACAACCTTTCTGCATCCACCCTGTCAAGGCCCCCGAGAATCTCACATGTTTCAAAAATGTCACCTTTCATTCTTCTATATTCCAACCAGTACTGTCCAACTTACTCAAACTCACCTCCTAAGATTATCCCTTCATTCTGAGGATCAAGCAAATGAACCTTCTTTGGATTGCTTCCAATGTCAGTCTATTTTTCCTTGGATAAGGGGTCCAAAACTATTCACACTATTCCAGCTGTGCTCTGACTACTGCCTTGCACTGTTTTAGCAAGACTTCTCTACTTCTATACTCCATTCCCTTCACAATAAAGACAAATATCCCACTTGCTTTCCCAGTTACTCCTTGAACTTGGATGCTTGCATTATTTTGTGATTTATGCATGAGGACTTCCGTCTTCTGCAGCTTTCTCCATTTTAATAATATTCAGCTCCTCAGTTTTTGTTAAAGTGCATAATATCACATTGCCCTAAATTATATTCCATTTGCCAATGTTTTGCCAACTCACTTGTTTATATCGACCTGCAGACTCCTTGTGTTCTTCCCACCACTTGCCTCCCCATTGAGATTTACCATCCCTACACTACATTCACTTTTCTCATATAAGTCATTCATACATATTGTAGGTAAATGTGGCCCAGCACTGATGCATGTGTCATTGCACTAGAAATGCTACGCTGAAAATGTCCCCCTTACCTCAACTCTTTCTTTTATTAGTTAGCCAATCCTCTATCCATGTTAATTCCCCAACTCTTATCTTATTAGGGAGTCATCATCACCACTTCACCAGAGTCTGATTTCATTCCCCACGATTCACTGGATCTGGCAAATCTGCAGGAGGAAAGCCTGCCAGATGTATGAGGGCTTTTTGTACATTGAGGTAACCAAAGGTTGTTGGCTTGCTCGCCGAGCTAACTGGTATCGTACAGACGTTTCATCACCATGCTAGTTAACATCATCAGTGAGGTCTTCGATGTTATTCTACTCCGCTTAGAATCTATACTATCAGATCCGTTATGGTACAGTGCTGCAGGCCTCTATTGCAGGCACATTAACCATGAGAAGGTATCTTCAGGTACAATGGTACAAAATTAGGAAACGTACTAAGTGTTGGGAAGATGTGGCCTCATCTGGGATGGAATTGGAAGGGAGAAAAGGGAAATGGGGCATGCTTAACATTGACTGTACATTGAACATGGAAGGATTGTGCATACCAGAGCGGCTGGCTGATTTCTGTATTGGGGGTCAGCAAGGAAATTCACAGAAGGGGAATGTTCTATCCAAATGGTATGAGACTTCCAAAAGGAAAAGTTAACAGCATGATTAATGCACTGCTTTTGGCTGCCTGCACTATAAGCTTTGGAATTCCTAACCTAAACCCCTCTGCCCTCCCCTTGGTCACTCCAGAAAACCTACCCCATTGCCTGAGCTTACGGTCACCCTTTCCATTATCAGCATGTGACTTGTGGTCACAATTTATCTGATCACAACCGTTTTCAGTGCCTTGGGGAGTTTTTATTATGTGACAGGTGCTATATACAGTTGGTTGCTGATTTATTCACATCAAATGTTTTTATTTTCCAGATATTTAAATTCCAGACTACAATCCAAAATGCTTCTAGATTTGGAACCCATGATGTTCGAAGAAAATTGCCCTGTTTTTGATTAATGCCTCTAAATAGAGGTAAGCTACCATCAGGACATGATTCTAACTGTACGTGTGTTATATCAATGCAAGTCTGAGAAGCTACATGTATTAACTCACAGGAACCTGTTTTTTGCAGGCAATAGAAATTCACCCACATGGTGCACCTTTTGCATTGAGGAAAGGGATATTGAGACTGCCAATCCTGGTTACACACCCCACAGCAAAGTCGACATCAAACCTGGCTGGTTCAAGTTTAATCAGCTAACTACGACTACAGCTAATCAAGATTAACAGCTCACAGTTCCTGCTGTAACCCCATGTCGACCACTCAGCATTCTCTTCTGATGCTATATAAATTGTTGTTCCCTTTCCAAGTTTGGTTGCTTGATGAGCACCAAGATAAAAGCTTCCACTTTGTTTAGCAATGTTTAAGTTCTGTACTGCTAAACAACTGTACTTATACCGCTTTCAATTTCAACAGCAGAGCTCCTTTTTTTTAAACAGTTCTTCTATGTCAAATTGTTTATTAGAGCACTGAAAGCAAACTGTACTGCGGGTGATTAACAATGCATATTGTCAATGCTGCTGTGAGAATCACTGACAGTGAAGCTTACCACCCACAATCTCCCAAATGAGGACTTATTACAAAATATGAATATTCGAATTTCTGACATCCCAGCCAGGACCACCACGCTGCACACAGGCAGCGTGACAATGCTGCAGCCGCAAGCCTGAATTCAGTTCCTACTCTGTGGAACATCACAGTGGCAGCCTTTTAAAGAAAGTGCTTATTGTACACTAAAACTCTCCGCCCTGCAAATTCAAGATATAAACCTTCGTTGTAATGTATTAATTTGATTCTGTGCCTCAAGCTGTCTGTTCTTGAAACCGCACCAAAAGTTCTACCTGACAGGGCCATTAGTATTATGAATATCTGTAGTAAACGCCCTTCTGAAGGACTTAAAATGTTAACATCCAAAGAAGCCACCAGGGAGTGAGACAGTGAGCCAAATGACTGGCCGCCGTGGGGTTAGAAAAAAGAAGTCAATTGTTTCTTAGTTTTGGCACCTCCCCATCCCCTGCCCCATTCCTCAAGTCTTTTGCATCTCCCTCTGTGACCACAGTGCAGCACAGATATCCAAAGACAGGGGAAACAGTGAGAATGCTGGAAAACATTTACTTGTCAAAGTCTGAGGGACGTCACAGCAGAAACAGGCCATTCAGCCTCTTGATCCTGGGTTCCATGTCGCTGGATATCTTGGCCTGCCACAAAAACTGCCAATTTCAGTTTTCAGATTTTTCACTGAGTCCCAATTTAACCAAAAAAAAAAACCAAAAGAACTACGGATGCTGTAAAGCAGGAATAAAAACAGAAGTTGCTGGAAAAGCTCAGCATCTGTGAAGAAAACAATCAGAGTTAACTTTTCGGGTCCGGTGACCCTTCCTCAGAACTCGGAACTCTGAGGAAGGGTCACTGGACCCGAAATGTTAGCTCTGATTTTTTCACAAAAAAACTGGTTAAATTGGGAACAAAAACAGAAATTGCCGGAAAAGCTCAGCAGGTCTGGCAGCATCTGTGAAGAAAAGGGAGTTTCACATTTCTAGAGCCCTTCCTAATATTAATCCTGAACAGCCTACTTCTAATTTTAAAACGATGCCGTCTTGATCCAAATCCTTCCAAAAGCAAAACTACAAATGCATGCAGGGAAACCACCAACTCCTTCACTGAACCTAAACACACCAATTATATCCTCCTCCCATTCCCCCTGCCCACCTTAAAAAGGTGAACATTGAAACGACCACGAATCGAGAAAGGAAACATTGATCAAAACTAATGTATCAACAATGTATTGTTAAAATTGTGGATGAAAATCATTAGGATTCCGTTCTTTAACCTCATTAGTTTCTCCTTCTTTTCTGAAAATATACTGAATCCAGTTAATCCTGCTCCATGATTTATTTTTAATTCTCTTTGAATCTCTGGTGCTTGATCCTCATCTTTAATTGTCAAGACCAACACCGAATAGCCATTTATTAAGTCTACCTTATCCTAATTTTCAATTATGTTATCACCTGTTCCTATCATTAAGGGGCCCTCTGTCTCTTAATATAGAGTCAACCTGTTAAAGAAAATTATTTCTGCACATTATATAGAGTCACTGAGATGTACAGCACAAAAACACGCTTTGATCCATCTCATCCATGCAGGCCAGATATCCTAAATAAATCTAGTCCCATTTGCCAGCATTTAGCCCATATCCCTCTAGATCCTTCCTATTCATATACCCATCCAGATGCCTTTTAAATATTGTAATTGTTCCCGCCTCCACCACTTTCTTTGGCAGCTCATTCCATACACGCACCACCCTAGAGATGTATAATAATTCTTCGTTCAAATCAATATCTGGTAGAACATTTGATGCAACTGTAATTTTCAAAAAACAGTCACGTCACCTTTACCAGATGCCCAGGGGCTAGAATGGAAATAAGTAGTAAGCACCATATGTATTAACAGCATCTGTCAGCAACGGACTTCCATGATTGCAAACAAAGTTGAACTGATTTAAAATAGACTTTTGATGAACAATGCATCTCCCAATGTTATTTCTAAAAGAAATCCATTTTGCAAGATGGAGATCAATGAAGATTTCATAGTTAACAGCTTAATGTCTGATCCACAAGGACCCTAAGCAGTTGGAAAACTAACTCTTTGCAATATTAATAAGGCAGTCCCCAGGTTGCAAATGGGTTCCATTCTGGATTCCATTCTCAAGTCGCTTTGTACTCAGTCAGAATACAACGCAGGACAATATAAAGCAGCCTTTCATATGATGGATCTTTAGAATTACACTGCTGTATAAGATCACATTGGTAAGTATAAGAGTTTGTACTTCAGATGTTCGTAAATCGGGACCCCCTGTATTACTGAACACATTTTGTCAACTTTTTTGATTTGTATTCATCAGGACAATTCGCAAGAATGCCAATCTAATGGGGAACAACATTTTTATAGCATATGAGAAGAGGGTGCTAACTGATTGGCAGATAACTCTGACTGAAGCTTTGCCAAGGAATATGCAACCCTTAGACGATGACTGGCAGTTAACTGCCAAGTTTTGTTTACACTCAAACGAGACAGGTTAACACTGATTGGTCACGCTATTGCCTTGAGGAATGAACCAGAGAATGGCTGTTGCTTATTTTGATTGAGTACAAGACAAAAGGTTTTGACCAAATATGTCTTTCGCCGGCAATACTCAAGTTGGATACCTCAGAAATCCATTTTGATTTATTATTGTCACATGTACTGAGATACAGTGAAAATTATTGTTTGGTGTTAACCAGTCAATACTTTATATAAGTACATTAGGGTAATCGAACAGAATGCAGAATATAGTGTTACAGCTACAGAGAAGTGCAGAGAAAGATCAACTCTAATGTATGGCAGGTTTGTTCATAAGTCTGATAAAAGCAGGAAACAAGCTGTTCTTAAATCTGTTGGCACGTGTTTCAAACATTTGCATCTTCTACCTGATGGAAGAAGGTGGAAGAGAGTATAATTGGGATGGCAGGGGTCTTTGATGATGTTGGATGCTTTCCCGAGACAGTGGAAAGTATAGACAGAGTCAGTGGAAGGAAGGCTGGTTTGCGTGCTGGAATGGGCTTTGTTCACAACTCTTTGTAATTTCTTGCGGTCTTGGGCAGATCAGTTGCTTTACCAAGTTATGATGCATCCGGTTAGGATTCTATGGTGCATCTATAAAAATTGGTAAGAGTCCTTGTGGACATGCCAAATTTCCTTAGCAAACAGCTTTTGGTTGCCCTTCGAGCAATGCACCTTGTTTGGGCACAGGTTAGCAGAGGTGAGGCTCAAGTAATGCCCACCCTTGTTTCACTGAGGTCCAGATGTGAGGAACTCACAATCATTGACCAGAGGAGAACCTTCCATTATGTTCCTTGGAGTTCAGAATCATAAAGGACTCACCTTATTCACCATAGTCACTGCGGCTTGGTAGCCACTCAAAAACTTGCATTTACATAGTGCCCTTCACAATGATGGGATGTCCCAAAATAGTCTACAGTCGGTCTATATTTTTGAAGTGTGTCGCTGTTATAATGATGGGAACGTAGTGAGGGACATCGTAGGGTTGAGGTTTCCTGATCCTACAGAGGCAGGATGTGGAGCAAATTTGGAAAATAGCAAACTGAGTTGTTTTCTAGGCTATTTCAGAGGGAGGTGACTGGCTAAGAACAGCAGGCTTCCTTCCCCAGTGAACCAAATGGGATTTTTACAACAAAGTTGTAGTTTCATGGAGTTGGAGACTGTTGGGTTTGAAGGTGTGAAAGAGCACAGAAAATCCAGCCTTTCTATGTCCCTGACACACTTTTAACACTATCAGACGGCTCACCGGCCTGTCAGGCATGGTGACCATGGACACAATCATAAGAGGAGTCGTATCCCCATGTCTTTGTATAAGACTTTGGTTCGGCCACATTTAGAGTACTGCGTACAGTTCTGGTCGTCACATTACCAAAAGGATGTGGATGCTTTGGAGAAGGTGCAGAGGAGGTTCACCGGGATGTTGCCTGGTATGGAGGGCGCTAGCTATGAAGAATGGTTGAGCAGACTAGGATTATTTTCATTAGAAAGACGGAGATTGAGGGGGGACCTGATTGAGGTCTACAAAATCATGAGGGGTATAGATAAGGTGGATAGCAAGAAGCTTTTTCCCAGAGTGGGGGACTCAATTACTAGGGGTCATGAGTTCAAAGTGAGAGGAGGAAAGTTTATGGGAGATATGCGTGGAAAGTTCTTTACGCAGAGGGTGGTGGGTGCTTGGAACACGTTGCCAGCGGAGGTGGTAGATGCAGACAAGTTAGTGTCTTTTAAGATGTATCTGGACAGGTACATGGATGGACAGGGAGCAAAGGGATACAGACCCTTAGAAAATAGATGACAGGTTTAGACAGAGGATCTCGATCGGCGCAGGCTTGGAGGGCCGAAGGGCCTGTTCCTGTGCTGTGATTTCCTTCGTTCTTTGTTCTATGTCCATCATCCTAAAGTTCGAGGGGGCAGCCTTTCAGAGCCGCTTGGCTGGAGATGGTTACCCCCTCTAGATCACAAATTCCTGATAACTGAAGCTCTTAGATGGGCATTCAGGGCCCAACCTCCTGCCACTAAGATTGAACCAGGAGGTTTTCCTGTTTGGGCTGGGAGTGGACAGGAAGTGGTTCCTTCCTTTAGGAGGAGCGACTTGAGGATACAATTTCTCTTATAATTGAGAATATGGTCACCACAACTGACACTTTTTCTCTCATGTAACTGAATTTAAACTCCCCAGCTGCTCTGGTAGGATTTGAACTTTTGTCCCTGGATCATAAGTGCTTCTCTAGATCATTAGTCCAATGCCCTCTCGCATGTCAGTGAATGTACTCAACCGATAAATGCTAGCAGCATCAAAGACTTTGGACCTAAAATAGTAAAGACAATTGAAGCAGTGTTAAAAATGCAGAAGGATTTGCAAATATCACAATTTTAGCCTCATTATTACATAATTTGTATTATTAGACTATGCGGATTACCAGAGATAGCAAATTTTCCCATTCATAGAGAAAGCATTACCTAGAAAAGACATTCAACCACACTGAGGTTTTGGGGCACTCTGTAGTTTGATAGCATAATCAAAATATCTCCCTAATCAAGTCTGTCTGTGGATCAAAATTTCAAAGTAGGGTTTGATTTGCACTTAAATAACTGCACAAAGGCCAGTATCCCATCACCAAGTCACCCTTTATTCACATGTGCACAGTCCATGGGCTCTGACCAGTTAGTTCAGAGTCAGTCCCTAGACTGAGATTCTCTGAATCTCCAGTTTATATCTGTCAGCCAGGGCTCCCTGATTGGCCCACGTTAACAACCCCAATCAATGATCTCGTACTCAATGAGATCCACCTGGCCCTGGTTCCAATCACGGGATGCACTATTTAGTTTTTTTTAAACAATTTTTAATTCCACTCATGAGTTGTGACCACTGATGACATTTACTGCCCTTCCTGTTTGCCCAGGGAGCAGTTAAGAGTCAATCTTCTTGTCATGGGTCTGGACTCACATGTACCCAGACCAGACAAGAAGATCAGTTTTCCTGTCCTGAAAGACATCTGTGAACCAGATGGGTCTTTAAACAACAAGCATCATTTTGTAATTCCAGATTTTGTTTTACTGAATTCCAATTTCTACTACGGTAGGATTAGAAGCCATGTCAACAGAACATTACCCTGGGATTTCAGATTACAACCTGGGGCATTCTCAATATGCCAACACCTCTCCATGTTGCAGGATAAATTCAGTAACAGGGCCATGTTTAAAGTAGTAGCCTATACAAATCTAAGTGTGATATAAAATTTGCAGAATGCACTCCTGTACTCTATTTTAAAACTTGCTTCTTTTCTCAATTCATTCACAGCATGTGGGCATAGTTGGTAAGGCCTGCATTTATTGTCCATTTCTAAATACCATTTCAAAGTTAGAGGTGAGCTGCCTTTTTCAATACCACTGAGTCGCCTGCTAGATCATTTCAGGGCACAGTTAAGATTCAACCATTTTGCTATAGGTTTGGAGTCACGTGTAGACAAACTATTAAAGGACTGCAGATCTCTCTTTCCTTGGTGGAAATTACGGCAACAGATAGGTTTTCTTATGGCGATCAAGTAGCTTTGTATGTACTGTTGCTAATTACTCTGGGATTGGTTAGTGCAGTTGGGTAGGTGTCTGCAGTGTAGTGCAAAACATTGCCCTTGGTACAGGTTAATTTCCATACTGAGGGTGGTAGATGATGGCCACCTCCCAGAATGCATCATGCTGGTTGCAGAGTAGTAGCCCCCATGATACACAACTGTTTGTCTCCAAAAGTAAGAGATGCCTATGGTCCCACTTGGCTAGTTACGTTATTCGCTTCATTCACCTGTTGGAAATTGAACTTAAACCTCTGAACATTAGTCCATGCCAAGACCATAAGACATAGGAGGAGGGGTAGGCCATTCAGCCCATCGGGTCCGCTCCACCATTCAATATGATCATGGCTGATCTAACAATCCTCAACTCCACTCTCCTGCCTTTTCCCCATAACCCTTAATTCCCTTATTGATGAAAGCAATCTATCTCAGCCTTGAATATACTTACTGACACAGTCTCGACAGCCTTCTGTGATTAAACATTCCACAGAATCAGTACCCACTGAGAGAAGAAATGTTTCCTCATTGCTGTCTTAAATGGCTTACCTCTTACTCTGAGATGATGCCCTCTTGGTCCTAGATTCTCCCACAAGGGGAAACAACCTCTCTGTGTTCACCTTGTCACGTCCCTGAAGAGTGTTATGTGCATCAATTATTATTCTTCTAAACTGCAATGCATACAGGCCAAACCAATCAGTCTTGAGAACATTCTCTAGAATGTCTCCAGTGCAAATTTATACTATCATGACTAATTGATCATGATGATAATTTTCAAAACTGCATCATTCCATCTCTTTCTTATGATGAAGCATTTTGGCTCAATCAATTCTATCTCTGAAAATAGGCTCAGTGGTAGCAAGTTGTGCAAACAGATTTAGACTCGTGAACTCCATCGATTTTTACCAGGCAGGATTATCAGCACTTTTCCACTGTTCTTTCTATTTTTCTGTGAACAATCTTAACTGTGATTCAAATTGAATTTATTTGGAAAAACTATATTAATCTTCGCAAATAGAAAGTTGATTCTGAACTTTACGCAAGTTGAAGACTGGTCATGAGTGATGAAGAGAGTGGGCAGTGCTGGCAAAGTTCTGTCTGTATTTTACTTGTATTCTGTACCTACACACATGCACACTATTAGATGTAACTCGCACCATATATCCACAGAGAGCTCTAATCAGCCAGTTAGTGGTAGCCTTCGAATATCAGCAGATTAGAACTAAACAGAGGAAGCACAATCAAAGTCATGGAACCAAGGAATTGGGTACGGAACAAGTAAAAGCTCATTAGCAAGGAAAGATGGTTGCAATTACACCCAGCATCAGTAAATAATAAAGCCTAACTCATTTTCAGTAGGCCCACCCAGGACTTTTATTTCTCCCATAGGATGTGAGCATCGCTATCTGGTCAGAATTCAGTACCCATCCCTCCTTGCCCACAAGGAAGTTGAGAGTGAACCATATTGCTGTGTGCCTCGAGTCACATGCAGTCCAGACCAGGTAAGGATGGCAGATTTCTTTCCCTATGGTAACAGATGGATTTTTATAAAAATTGACAATGGCGTCATGATTGCCATTAGGCTAACTCTCTAGTCCAGGTTTTATTGAATTCAGATTTGATAATCGATTATGGTGGTATTGGAACCCAGTTCCCCAGTGTCTGGATTGCTAGTCCAATGATATTGCCACTATGCCACTGCCTGTCCTTGAAGGCCAACACAAGGTACATTCAAAACACAAACATATTGAGCATCAACTAGCAAAACCTACCAATGGCAAGCCTAAAAGCAGGATAAATTCCTAATGGGTCACGTGTAACGGAAATAAAATGCAGCCTCCACCATCATTACCCCATAGCTTTCGGCTACAATCTGGATGTAAAATGGATGTTGCCAGAGTAATTTAAGATGCTTTGGAGGAGGCATTTGTCTTTATGGCCAAGGGGGGTCAGATTGGTGCCAACAACAGAGTTTACCCCCCCAACGCCATTCTGACAGGGGCAGATTTAGGACCCCCCTCCTTGCCTGTGCATGATGAAGGTCGCTGCGTTGTGGGTCAAACCTGCCTTTTGACAGAGAACTCATGAGAACGGTGGCTCAGTGGATAGCGGCGACTGAATCCAGATTCGATTCCATCCTTGGGCGACTGTCTGTGTGGAGTTTGCACATTCTCCCTGTGTCTGCGTGGGTTTCCTCCGGGTGCTCCGGTTTCCTCCCACAGTCCGAAGATGTGCAGTCTCTGTGGATTAGCCATGCTAAATTGTTCCATTGTGTTCAGGAATTAGCTATGGCAAACGTAGGGTTACAGGGAAAATAGGGGCAGGGTCTGGGTGGGATGCTTTTCAGACGGTTGGTGTGGACTTGTTGGGCCGAATGGCCTGTTTCCACACTGTAGGGTTTCTATGATTCAAAGTAGTAACCATGATATTGTAAGCAGAAGAGACTCAACTCAAATGCAGGAATGATCCTCAGGGCATAACAGGGTAGACATCAATCTGAAAGGGATTTCCTTGTAATGTCAAACATTCCATCAAATTAACATGATTTCTTCCCATTAATATTTACAGTAAAGGAAATGCCAGATAAAAGAAGTGTGTTATTGAATTGGACAGCAAGTGTGACAGGTTTTGAAAATTAATCAGTCCATACTGACTTGGTTTAAATTGTCATATAACCATATTTACAAAACTATACTTTAAAAATTACCCATCAATGTTAATTTGCTTAAAATGGCTGTTTTAAATGCTTACGTGCAGTAAATACTGCAAAAGTAGCAAAAATTTACGGCAAAAGTAGCAAAATGTCTTATGAAATGGAAGTTCTCGAACTTCAGAAGAACACCGAATCAACAAAACATGAAGTAAAACCTTTCAGCAAGTTTGCTTCCTTTGGCTGACTGTACTTCTCGTTAATGATGAGATGTGTATGGATATTTTCAATACAGTTTCCTCGTTTTCATACTCGTCATGCAAATGGTTTATTTGAGGTATGGCTTCACTTCCTCTTCCAACTGTGCGTTTTATTTTTGTGACAAGCATTGAACTTCATCCCTTGTTGCAGTTTGTAAGAAATAATGTTTTAACACTGTCTGGGGAGCCACACTGCAGTGACACCCTGAATGAGCAGTGTTTGCTTTGCGCCAGTGAGGAAAGGAACAAGGGCTTGGACACTGGGTTTAATGGGACTAAACATCTTCCTGGTGATTACTTCCCTCTCTCCTGTTTGTTCTTCTATTTCCTGGCTGCTAGTTACTTCACACAACTTCACAAAAAGCATTTTTTGTAATATTATGTTCCACTAATTCCAGAAGGCAGTGGTCAAATTTCTTTTTCTGCTCAGCTTAGAGTAATAAGTACACATTTCACAGCTACTCTATTTAAGCTAAAGATACATTAATGCACAGCTTCACGAAAAATTACCTTAAGTCTTACATTTCTGATTGCTGATTTGGGAGATTGCAGTTTTTAAAAAGTATATAACATTCCAGAGATACTTCTCAAACACTTGACACCAGATTTATTACAAATGCCTCTAAAATTTTCCCAGGTGGCCATTTTGTATTGATCATGTCTGTGAGCTCCACTACTTTGTGGTGTCAGAAAAGGTTTTTTTGAGGTAGTTTACTGCCATCACCATCTTTTGTCTTTGAATCATCAAATCCCTACAGTGCAAAAATCGGCCATTCAGTCCAGCAAGTCTGCACTGAACTCTGAAGAGCAACCCATCCTGACCCACCCTACCTCTGTAAGCCTGCATGGGGATTCTACCATGGCCAATCCACCCAACCTGCACATCTTTGGACTGTATGAGGAAACTCATGCAGACACGGAAAGAATGTGCAAACTCCACACAGACAGTTGCCCGAGGGTGGAATCGGTCCTGGGTGCCTGCTGCTGTGAGGCAGCAGTGCTAACCACTGAGCCACCTTGCAGCCCCAGCCTTGCTGGAGATCTTGCCTATCAGAGCTTTACTCACTGCAGACATAACTTGTGAGACACTCAATACCACTCCAAAAACATATCTAAAATTCACCTCATTGACCACTCTCCTTAACCTTTGTACAGTGTCTGTTCAGGTATGTTACAGCTGTTTTTGGATGCACTGCTAGATTAAAATCTTGGTAAAACTTAAGCTGTTCTTGAAGACAGTTTAAGTTGCCTTAATCATAGATAGGAGAATGACTGAACTTCTGTTCAGAGCAGTACATCACTTACTAAAGAAGAAAAAGCAATGATTTGAGAAAGCACAGAGCCCAGGAAGACTCTTTTTTATATCAATGTTTATGGGTTTCCTTCACGTTACAGCAAGTGAATCAACAATCAAAAGAAATATGCCCTTTGTTATTATTCATAGCAGGGTTGTAAATAGTTATAATCTTATTTGTCATTTGCTATAAATTGTGATGAAAGGTACTGTTCCCCAAAATAAACTCTTTCCAATTCAGTCATACAGTTTGCAACTCCTGCAGAAATGTTTTGTTAACAGCCAACAGATTGAAGGCAAATGGTGCTGAGAGACACATTGCTGAAAACATAGAAAGCGTTTGCTTAATTACAAAACTTCAACATTGAAACTGTTCATTTAGAAATCACAGAGCTTTGAACGTTATCTCTTCACTTTATGGATTTCTCCATGAATATGAACAAGGTGTAAAGGTCACCATTTCATACAAAGCTGTACTGTTAAGCTTTTTCTGAATGCATCATCCACCTCCAGGGTTGTTGAGTACACAGTGAGGGTATATTTGGCCTTAAACAAATGCTGCCTTGATAGCCCTGGGCTACTTCCATTTGCTTACAGAACTGCAATGGGCATTGACAAATCAAAAGGCAAAATAGGAGGTGGCACAATGAGAGAGAGAGAGAGAGAGAGGGTGGGGGGGGGCGGTGGTGGGGAAGGATGGTGATGGAAGCAATAGAATAGAATCAGAAAAGAAAATTTAACAAGTGGACACAAGTAAGATGTGCAGACTCTTGCTCCATGACACAGTAATTTCATTTGCAACAAAGAACTTGGAAATCAGAGAGGATCTTTGAATTGAGATTATGAGATATAACTGCGTCAAGTTTTGGTGTGAATACATTTTCAACATTTCCTGTCATGATTTCATAAATAGATAACATTCAAATTATTGTAATTAAAGGAAAAGGAAGTTAACTGGATGGCTTTGTGAGATGTGTCAAATGTGTGAAGTATTTAAATAAACTTTTCAATATGTACAAGAAATTTGTCAGGAAAAGATCTTCGAGATACTATTGTGTTGATTCCCTTTTGGTCTAGAAACACGTGTCTATTCTGTCCATGCAGCTGTTTATATTGTAGCTGATGCCCAGGGTCTACCCGGGGGGGAAGGTCTATTGAAGAAATCCAGGGTCAAATGTCCCCTTTTTTAAGAAAGAGAGATGCCAACACTTCCACAACATCTTTTCAGGCTGCTCTTTAGTTGCCAGAGGATAGATGTAAGATCATTCCCACATAACTGCTGATAGACAAGACTGAAAACTTCATTTGTCAAGACATCAAAGACAGAACAAAACCAGTTACGGTGTTGACCAGACAAACTGCTGTTAAGTGCATCCTGTTGAACAGTTAACGCATTTAGAAAGTGGGTGATCGCTCATAATTCTGCACCACCGGGTCAACAGACACTGCAGCTGTCAGAGTCAACCGCATCACACACAAACGTTGAAACATTTGTTTTTGGTTCAGTTTTGTTTGATTATTGCACCCTTTCTAGTGTCAGTCTAATTAATTCCTTGCAAATGAAGGAGACAGTCCAGTCGTGGCAGCAACAAGGGTAGCAATTGGAAATGATTTGAAGCAGGCTATTCTTTTACCCCTGACAGCTAGTCTCTCACAAGGTCTGTCAAGGTAAAAAGGGAATAGACGCTAACCCATTGATTATTCCAAATACCCGTTGTTTAGTGTTCACTTGCTTCAAAGAAAACTGTCACATTGTCTGGCCAGAACCTCAAGCACCTGCAAACCGACAAATCTCAGTGCAGTTTTGATCTGAAATCCAAATCAGCTCCCATTGTGCATTGGCCAGGGAATTCAGTCTTACAACACCATTTTGTTATGATATTTTCACATCACTCACACCCTTTTCCTTCTTGAACGCAAGTTACTGTATGCCACATTCGCACTGTGGTTTGTGGTTTCGGCATTAAGTGTTTGGGTGTTGGGACTTGGAGATCCCCCCTACAGCTCCAGCATAATACCATCTGAGATCACTGTTAGTTCCATCCCAACTAGTGTTCCTAATGCTAATGTCTGCATGCACCTTTAAAACTAAAACCCTGCTTAATAAACTTTCTGGAGCACAAATAAGGAAATAATACTTAAGAGTTCCATACACACCTTAGACCATGTGTAATGTGAAAGATTGACAAAAAAATTGAGAAAGCTGGGCAGGCATACTGCTATTGTTAACTTTTATCTTGTCTGGACTATTCAACGTTACGCATCCCTAAAATTAGATCTCGTTTAAAACTTTGTTCTCTGTTTGAAATTTAAGCTTATCTGACATTCACCCCCAAATACACTGGAATCATTTGCACTTGTCTGTAATCTCTTCAACGTACATGCATCCTTTCCAAGCATGTCAACAAAAATTATATACAGTAAAAAATATTTTGTTTAAATACGGTAGCACCTTTCAAAGCCACATGTCCTTGCAAGGTTTTATAATGAATGAAGTACTTTTGAAAGGTAGTCACCAATGTATTGGAATCATGATAGCCAATTTGTGCACAGCAAGCTCCCACAAACAGTAATGCAACAATGACCAGATCAACTTTTTCTTGTGTGGTAAATAAGGGATAAAGTTTGGCCAAGGCACCAGAGATACCTCCCTTCCTCTTCTTTGAAATATTACTGCGCAGTCTTTTACACTCACACAACTGCACAGATGGGGCCTTGCTTTGGCAACTGATCCAAAAGCCAGCATCCCTAACAGTGCAGCACTCCCTCAGTACTGCACAGGAGTTCAGTCTTGAGTTTTAGGCTCAAGGCCTGGAGTGGGTCTTGTCCCCCAAATCCTGTACTCAAAAAAAACCAAGGTGCTACCCACTGGACCAAAGTTGACACTATTCTGGAAACAAATGTACTGGTGATATTAAAAATGGAGTTTGTGATGGTGGGTGACAGAAATATTAAGATGATGGACTTCAATAGGCCTTACCTTGATTTTAAATTTTATACGATTTATACTTGAAATGTGTTTAAAAACCTAAAGTGCCATCTTTTCCCTTGGTGTCTTAACAAATATGATTGTCATCTCTTCTTTTTTCCAATTGCGTTCTTTGTCCTGAAGATTGTTGAGAGATGCTGGGTATTTAGACAGTTGCTAGACATGAGCACTACTCTTAAATAGACCCTTATGGGTTTATAGTATTTCTTTCAACTGTTTATAGCACTTTTATCGCTGTTTAAACTGGATATCAATACGTATTATTCCATATCTCTGATACCAAAACACAATCAAATACTACATCTCTTATTTTACAGATGATGGTAAAAATAACTCATACAGAAAAGAACAAACAGATTCATCAGGCGACTGCATTCATGTTAAAAATATGATTTTCACATTTACAATAAAAGTGTAATGTCCCGAGGCATAAAGCACATGCCCCTCCAACCATGGACATGTTGCCACCATTGTTATCCTAAATTTGGCAAATTCAGTGACAAAGTAGTATATAATGAAGAACCTTGATTTAAAGGCCTATGATTCCTGTCATGAAATCTTGGGACAACATACCAACTGTACTGTTGTGACCAAAACCATCATGTAAATATACATCACTCATTCTACAGTGAAAAGGATTATGGGCTTGTACAAGCTCTCTATTAATTTGACATTTGTACGTGCACTCACAGCTGCGCTGTTGTACATGTTACCGGCCTCTGACCAACCGTAGACCACACACATCGACAATTCCCCCTTGACAATTCTCATTACAGGGACAATTCGAGTTAATCATCAAGAATATCACAATGTTAGAAAAGAGTAAGCAAAAGGCTTGGGATCTTGGATAATATTTAAGTTGGCGAAGCTGAAATAGTGAGCTGAAATTAACTCCAGCCGTTTGAGTTAATAGCCACAAACCGAGCCAGATTCTCTCCTGATATAGCTGGGTCACCATTTCCTGTTGAATCAGTGTAATCTCTGCACAGCCTTATTGGTAGCATCGTGCATTTGACAGAAATTGTGTTCCAGTTACTTCACTTCAACTGTGATATCATTCTGTCAACTTTTTAGATTTAGATGAGATTTAGATTTTATTGTCACGTGTGCTCAAGTACAGAATCATAACAACAAGGTACAAAGGAAGAACAAAGTTAAAGTTAAACATTACAGTAATTCTTGGTATTAAGTACAAAAATAATAACTAAAGCTAAAAGTCAAACATTACAGTTTTGTTCATATATATAAATTGCACAGGAACTGGTGTGCAAAAATGGATTAGGTCTCACATAAAGGGAGCAACATGACACTGGCGAGTGTTGAGAAGTAGGTTAAGTTGATCAGGAATAAAGCACCATTGGATGTGACCATTTCACATGTTTGGCATCTTTGGACCTCATTGGGACTGGACAGCTGGAGGAAATCCTGGGCATTTGGTTGATTAACATTGAGGCAACAGAAACCATTTTAAACATGTGCCTACTTTGCAGAAGCGGTTCTTCCTGTCAACAAGGCTGCAGTCAGCACTAACCTTCCTTTCTTTCGATTCCAATTAACATGATGAGGTCTCAGATGAAGGACAAAGCACGTCAAAGCATCTAAAACAAAAATCGATCTGCTACTTGCCAAAAGGGAAAGAGCGCAGCATTTGCTGCCACACAGCTGGGACACGTTCAGGAAACCACAAGGCTTGTACCTCTGGCTAACAGTAAATGTAGAGCAAGATACTTAAAGTATTGCAGTGACATTGACACTTCTGTTGTAAGTTTGGCATCAGTTCTACCAGTGTAAAAGCCAGTGACTGACGAAGAGTCATCTAGACTCGAAACGTTAGCTTGCTCTCTTTGCTGGGATGCTGCCTGACTCGCTGTGATCTCCAGCAATTGTTGTTTTCAGATTGCCAGATAAAAGACAGTTCTTTTTCTTAATCTTCCTCACTGGGGGAAATGATCAAGTATTGCTTTTCCTCTTCAAATACTGTGCGTACAGACAGACAAACATCATTAAACATTAGGTACTAAATTACTGCGAATGCTGGCATCTGCACTGAAAACAAAAAATGCTGGAGATCACAGCGAGTCAGGCAGCATCCATGGAAAGAGAGCAAGCTAATGTTTCAAGTCTAGATAACTCTTTGCCAAGGCTTCCTCTCTCTCCACGAATGCTGCTGGAGCTGCTGTGATTTCCAGCACTTTTTGTTTTCACTATTGAATATTAACCTTGCTCCAGTGACAAATCTTAAATCTCCTTCCAATGCGAACTGCTTGGTCATTCTTTGATGTTGGGTCAAACAACACAGAATAAACATGTGCATGTCCAAAATTCAACATTGCCAATTTAGTTGATTGGAATCACCAGTAAATTCCCATTTGCAGTCTAAATTAAGCAAGTAAAATAAGGTCTCCATAACTAACAACACTCATCTAATGTTAGATCGTTTAGGTACAAACTCCAAAATCACTCTGGCAAGGAACCAGAGCTCCTAAATGTGGACTTGGACCCGGACACTCTGGGCTATGTTCTTTGGTGGGTCTGGACCTGAAGAAGGAGTGAGCTTTAAGGTTCCTTGAACCTGCTCTGCCACTCAATAAGACCATGGATGCTTTAACCGCAACCCTGCTCTTCTCCAGCTGGGAGATTCCACAATCTCCCTCAATTACGATCTTCCAAAGTAAGAAATTGACCCACCCGCTTCCTGTTAAAGATTAGGCAATTTTATCACCACTCTCTTGATTTACAAAGAGGTGAGTAAAGATGTGGTTGAGAGATCAACTTATTATCCCCTTTAACAATCTACATTTTCCGTGAATGATTAACAAAATTCACGTTGTTGAAAGCCAAGCTGTTTATATTAGCTGGAAAAATATTAGTTATTATTCTTAACTGTTGCTGCTGTGGAGCAGCAGCCTTAATACAAGAAAGAATTCCTTTATGTTCCATGTGCAATTACATTGATAATCCTATTTGTGAAAAATGCATTTATAAATCTCTTGCACATAACAAAGAAAATGTTTGTGCAAGGGATGTTGCTGTGATAGTGTCTCTTTGTCTCTGTTTTTCTCTCTCTAACGGTTAAAACTTCCATCTCATTGCAGCAATGTCTTCCATGCCTAGGACTAACAATAAAAACAATTTCAAAAGCATCGCCGACTTAATAAACCAAATTTAATAAAACATTATTGAATTTTCTTTGTGAAACAAAACCTAAACTATTATAACTTGCTCTTGAGAGTTATTAGAAATGTTTGTCTTTGCAAATTTTGTTCTATTTGACCCTGAGCTGTGCCGCAAAGATTGGATCCTGTTCATCACCAATACTGTTATCTCAAGACATTGTCCCCCTCTCTCCTATCTCAGACCGTTCTCAGATGAAATCCTTGCAAAAAGACCTGGTGCATTCTGAGGGTTACCACTGACCAGAAATGTAACTGAACTGGCCATATAAATACTGTGGCCTGAGTCTAGGAATCTTGCATTAAGTAACCCACCTCCGGACTCCCAAAGCCGTTTCACCATCTACAAAGCAAAAGTGTGATGGCAAACTCTCCACTAACCTGGATGAGTGCAGGTCCAACAACACTCCAGAAGCTTGATTCCATTCAAGACAAAACTGCCCACTCGATTGGTGTCACATTGACAACAGTCACTCCCTCCATCACTGATTCTCAGTAGCAGCAGTGTGTACGAACTATAAAATGCACCGCAGAAATTTGCCAATCTCCCTTAGACAGCACCTACCAAATGCACAATCGTCAACATCTCAAAGGACGAAGGCAACAGAAACATGAGAACACTACCACCTGCAAGCTTTCCTCTAAGCCACTCACCATCCTGACTTGGAAATATATCAATGGTGTTCCTTCAGCATCACTGGGTCAAATTCCCAAACCCACATCAGCAGTGGTTCAACAAAGCAGTCCACTATCACCTTCTCAAGGGTCGTTGCAGACTGATCCAACAGTGATGTCCACATGCCATGAATAATTAAAAAAAAACTCCAACATTGATTTCTCTATCCTTCCATTTTCCAACCTCTAGAAATGTTAACTTGGCCTAAACTACTACATTCATGCTCTGACCTGCAGTAGGCCCTTATTTACCCAGCATCCTGAACAAAGACCACTGGACTGTCTGGCAGTAAGGACCATCATTTTGTTGCTTCAGTGTCATGATCATACAAGTACCACGGAATCAGCAACCCATGGCATCACTGACCATGTTCTGTCAATTTCAGATCAAGTATAGCTGCGTGTATGTGCAGGTCTACATATCAACATCCAAATTGGATAATTAACTGATAGCTTACAGTCAGCTAAGTTTATCAAGTTCCCAACAAGTTCAATGGACCCCATAGGAGCTTTGTGAATTTGGCTTCATTTTGGTTGCAATTAGTGACTACAATTTGCACAGTAGAAATTCACCAAGTCTCCTCAAACAACACCTTGCAAATCCATGATGACTTCCATCTAATAGGTCTAGGGGCAGCAGATATGTGAGAATGGTACCACCTGCAAGTTTCTCTCCAAGCCAGTCACAGGTTCATACAGCACGGAAACAGACCCTTTGGTCCATGATGAATGAGTTTGCCAAAATAAACTAGTCCCACTTGCCTGCATTTGACCCATATCCCTCTAAAACCCTTCCCATTCATGTATCTGGCCAAACGTCTTTCAACTGTTGTAGCTGTACAGTCACTGCACCACCACCCTGACATGGAAATACATGGTTATTCCTTCACTGTCGCTGGGTCAAAATCGTGGAACTTGGTGCCCAACGGCTTTGCATGTGTACATACTGCAAAACAGACTGCAGCTCACTCACCACCAGCTTCTCAAGGAACACTGGGCAATAAATGTTGGCGTAGCCAGTAACACCCACAGTCCATGAACAAATATTTTAAAAATGCCAAAACACCTCCTTAAGGTGACTCTGATCTCTTGCCAAAATGCAATACCTCTTCAGTTTGGCAGGTCCACCTCCTAGTTTCAATAAAGCCTTAACAAGCATGCAACTTGAAAAATATGTTGAGGTATTGCAAAAATCTTTGCCCCAAGATGCTGATTAATCCGCCACTTCAGCCAGTCAGTCTTCAACCTCAACAGAATCATTTGTTAGAATTCCTGATTTGTATTTCTGCCACCAATTTATCATATTACATGTCAGAATTATTATATAGGTAAATTCACATTAATACAAAGGTCTACATGTAGCTTTCACTCCTTTTGCATAAATTCAACACCACTTATACCTGAATGCTCACGGTAATGTGTTACACTGAATCATTTTTTACAGTGCAACTTCAAATACTTAGGATCCATTAGAAAAACCAGGCCACTCAATAACTCAGAGACATTTACAAAGTTTGCTGCATAAAAAGTCCAAAAACGCAACCTGCATGAAATAAAAACCGAAAGAACTGCAGATGCTATAAATCAGAAACAAACATGGAACTTACTGGAAAAACTCAGCAGGTCTGGCAGCATCTATGGAGAGAAATCAGAGGTAACGTTTCAGGTCCGGTGACCCTTCCTCAGAAGTGTTAACTCTGATTTTTCTTCACAGATGCTTTCAGATCTGCTGAGCTTTTCCAGTAATTTCTGTTTTTTGTACACTCGATATGAATACATTTTCTGAGAGAATTGAAAGGCTTCTCAGGAAACAAAGAGGGTTCTTGTGGCAGTGAAATTGTGATCCTGCCCCTGAGTTAGGTTTGAAGTCCTGTCTGCTCCAGGAACACCTCTGTACGGGTTGATACAAAAATATCTACAAATACACCAAAGCCATCAAACCGCGATGTAATTTGTTTGTTAAGCAAAGATAAACAGTACTTGAATGGAAGAATAACAACAGTTTCCTGTATATCTATCATTGCCATTCAATGCAAAGGAAAATCTTAGACAACACCTAGAAGATATTGCTGCTATGAAGACTCGAAGTGCCATCCTGGAGTAACAGGAATACTCTGATTTTAAAGTGACGCTTCCCTTATTACCATCCTATGAAGAAAGAAATCACACACAAAACTTGAAAATCTTCAGCATGCCTGAAAGAGAAACCATGAACCTAGCCTGCCCCGATTACTTTAATTGCATAAATACAATGGGGCCAACACAAACCTCCTTGTTACTGGCAAATGTCAAGCTATAAATTAAATCTTACATTTTGTGGAAAATATTGCTAACTTAGCCTGAGGTCCAACATATTGTTCCCACAAAAATGCCAAATAAAAATTCTTTCAAACTGCCAATCTGGAGATTTAAATTGACGTAATAGCAGTGATTTATCGAAATGTAAAGACAGTACCTGTTGTAAAAAGTGGGCTGAGTCCAACTTCAATCCAACTGTGATATCGTCACTATTGTCTAAACTCCAAATCATGGCAAAAGTCAGAGCACTGTACTCATCAGGTGATTAACAATGTTGTACAATGACAAAGTCCATAAGGCCATATGACAAAGGAGCAGAAAGTAGGCCATTCAGCCCATCGAGTCTAATCTGTCTATCAATCATGGCTGATAAGTTTGTCAACCCCAATCTCCTGTTTTCTCCCCGTAACCTTTGATCCCCTTGATAATCAAGAACCTATCTATCTCCATCTTAAATATACTAAATGACCTGGCCTCCACAGCCTTCTGTGGCAGTGAATTCCATAGATTCACCACTCTCTGGCTGAAGAAGTTTCTCCTTATCTCCGTTCTAAAGAGTCTTCCCTTTACTCTAAGGCTGTGCCCTCGGGTCCTAATCTCTCCTACCGATGGAAACATCTTCCCAACATCCACTTTGTCCAGGCCATTCAGCGTTCTGTAAGTTTCAATTAGATCCCCCCTCATCCTTCTAAACTCCATCAAGTACAGACCCAGAGTCCTCAAATGTTCAGCTTTTCATCCTGGGACCATTCTCGCAAACCTACTCTGGACCTGCTCCAGGGCCAGTACATCCTTCCTGAGATATGGGGACCAAAATTGTGCGCAATAGTCAGAAGGTCGTCGCCACAGACAGTTAATACAGTTCTGAGAAGAGATTCGATTGACCCACCCACACTCACAAGCTGGCTCACAGGAGATGTGGCATTATTGGTGAACAACCTGAAGGGGTGAAATTGTGCTGTTACCTCACAAAATGAATACACCTGGGACAGCATCAACTCAATTCCTACTCAATTAAATGGCCCAGTACAAAACTGGTCTATAATTTTGCAATATTGCTTGAAAATGACACACAAGATGCTACATTGGGAAAAGGGAAGAATCAGAGGTGTAGTTTTCAGCCCAGAAGCAAGTCTGCATTGTGTTCCAGGATTTTGGGATATTAGAGTCATACAGCACAGAAACAGATCCTTTCATCCAACCAGTCCATACCGACCGTAATCCCAAACTAAACTAGTCCTACCTGCATGCACTTGGCCCAGATCCCTCCAAACCTTTCTTATTCATGTACTAATCCAAATGTCTTTTAGACGTTGTAACTGTACCCACATCCACCACTTCCTCCGGAAGTTCATTCCACACACAAACTGTAAAAAAAGTTGCCCCTCATGTCTTTTTAAAATCTTTCTCCTCTCACCTTAAAAATATGTCCCCTAGTCTTGAATTCCCCCACCCTAGGGAAAAGACACCTGCCTTTCACCTTATCTATACGCCCCCCATGATTTTATAAACCTCTACAAGGTCACCCCTCAACCCACTATGCTCCAGTGAAAAATGTCCCAGCCTATCCAGTCTCTCCTTATAACTCAAACTCTCCATTCCCAGCAACATCCTGGTAAATCTCTTCTGAACCTTCTCCAGTTTAATGATATCTTTCCTATAACAGGGCGACCAGAACTGGACACAGAACTCCAGTAGAGGATGATTGAATTGTGAATTTTTCCAATTCTGTTCACTTTAACAATTGCTGATTGCTCCTAGCATGGGCTGTATTGGACAGGGATGTACATTGTCATAGAAGGTTTAAACTGCTGCTACTGCAGTGCCCGAAAGAACAAACAAGATGTTGTTACTTTGTTAGATAGTTTGTAACGGCTGAAGGTAGTGCAGGGACCCAAGAACTGATGAGAAAGAGAGAGCGAGCGCATTGAAGTGATTTTGAGGGAAATGAAGCAGAGAGCTGCCGTCCTTGGGTTACAGGTATGAACCCTCACCTCAGAAAATAATTGTATGTGCTACTTAGACAAAGCTGGCAGCTAAGATGCATTCTATTCCACAGGTCCGGAGGGTTTTCACAGCAGATCTCTGCTATGCTTCCAAGGTGTAGTAGGAAAGTTCACTCTGGTGCCACTCTCCATGTCTAATGCAAAACAGGAAAAGGTTAGTAGATTGTGTGGGAAAATTTACTCAAGGTAAGTGTACCTGCTTCAGGTATGATGGCAGGAGTCCATGTTTTCACACCAACTAGCTACGTCATGACTTCAGAAATAGTAAGAACCGCAGATACTGGAGGCAGAGATAACACAGTGTGGAGCTGGAGGAACACAGCAGGCCAGGCAGCATCAGAGAAGCAGGGAGGCAGGGAAGTTGACGTTACGAGTTGGGACCCTTCTTCAGAGAATGATAACTTGGGGACCACTCAAGCCTTTTTTGTCAGAACGAGTGCTTGGAGCAATAAATTGGTCTGAAACTGACTAGACAGAAGAGAATCATAGAATCCCTACAGTGTGGAAGCAGGCCATTTGGCCCATGCCAACCCTCTGAACAGACCCAACTGCACACCCCCCCCCCACCTCTATCCCTGTAACCCTGCATCTCCCATGGCTATTCCACCCATCCCTGGACACTATGGCCAATCTGCCAAACCTACACACCTTTGGACTGTGGGAGGAAACCAGAGCACCCGGAAGAAACCCACGCAGACACGGGGAGAACTTGCAAACTCCACACAGACAGTCGCCCAAGAGTGGAATCAAACCCGGGTGCCTGGCACTGTGAGGCAGCAGTGCTAACCACTGAGCCACTGCGATGCCCATGCTGCTGTGTTTGCCTTGTATTCACTATGTTATGCCAGCTGCGCTTCCAGCTACATCATCGTGGTGTCCTGGAGCCATGATCTGTGTCACCACACATCAAACGAGGTTCGAAAGTTTCACAATGCAATTGAACCACAAAGACTTCCCAATGGAAAATACACATCACTTCTGCTTGGAGAAATGAAATCCAGTACTGTGGAGTATTATGTTTCACAGAGTTAATAAAATTTCAGAGCAACTGGAAGGCATTGATTAAGTAACAACGTAATAAACCTCCAAGACTTTCTCCTATCCCCAGGTCTGGCTCTCAAAATAATCCAGCATTAAAATGCCTGGAATTTTGAAAGAAAGAAAGGAGGCAATGAATACTATGTGAATGTAGAGATCTGATCAAAAGGCACCTTCATGAAAACTGTCAAATGCAATTGTACACCAACACATCCTCACAAGTCTGAAGCTTTCTGGTCCATCATTATCTCAGGAATGTCCTTCTTTCCAACACAATATGTAAGAGTTGTGTATGATTCCACAAAATTTCTGGCCCGTGAGCTCCAAATCTTTAAAAGTTGCTGAACAGGAATTCTGAATGGTAATTTAACCCAGTTGTTGGTGTAACCAGATATGACTGAATTAAAATCCTTCAAAATTGGTTGCAGTGACAGACCATAGTTCTGTCTGAGTCAAATGCACTTCACAACCTTCTGGTCTCAACAAACAAGTTCAACAATTTCACAACACAACCGTTGATTCCATCACATCCCCCGAGACCCATCTTCAGTTTATCGACTAGGTTATTTTATCTAACTATTGCTGACCTTATCACAGAACTTTCCATTTGTTTTCTCTTCCCCTTCCTCTCCCTCAACCCATTTCCCTGCCTCTACACTCGCCAAAAACCTCCTTCGAAGGAATGGTCACTGGCCTGAAATGTTGGGCAGTATTTAATGGAGGCAACAATGTTCTGGAGCCAATGGCAGCTGCTGGGACAACACTCACTCGAAGCCCAGTATGATCGCTGGATCACAGGCCATGGGTGAATAACAGTGGGCAGGAGGTTGTGAAAGAACTGAGGTCATGGGGGAAGGGTGGTTGACAGCATTAAGGACAGGGCAGGGCAGGCGCTGTCAGTGGGCAGTGATTTATTGCTGTGATCCACCTTGGACTCACTGCTGTATTAATACCCAGAGTGGCAGGATGAGACCATTAAGAGGACATTATTTGCCCACGTTGAGACATCAATTTCTGGTAGAGCATAAAGGCCACCCAAGTCACTTGGCACCATAAGCTTAATTGGGCAAGAGGTGCCCACCCCACTGCCCTCACCCCTGAATATGTGCTGACAACTCCCCCACCCCACACCCCCTCCCGCCCCCACACACAGTTCACCTTGTGGGAAGGCATTAAATTCTGCCTTTAAATCGGTTTCTCTCTCCGCTGGTGTTGCGGATTATTTTCTGAATCAGACACAGAATCATGGGCTAGTACACTAAAGAAGCCTGAGTGATGCAAAGTGATTCATTGCAATCTATCTGATTATCATTTTGTCTGAATTTTTGGGTTTTCAACTAGCGGCATGTATTTTTTTCTGTCTTTATAAGGAGATTTAATGATTAACTTATAAGTATTTCCGTAGCCATGGTGATTTCTTTTATAATAGTATGGGAGGGCTCGTTCTTCGAAGCTAATAAGGTTTTATTTACATCAGCAGAATTTTATAAGAGAACAAAATTACTAATGATATGCACAAGGCTTTTGTTAGAAGATACTGCAATTGTTTTCTTTACTTGCTAAGGAGAAACAGCAATATCTAGAAGAAAACTCTTTCCAGTTGAGCAGGTTTTCACAAGTCTTGGCTTAAACTGGAAGTGCAAAACAGTTTCTTGGTTAGAATTCTATCCACTGGCATTTAGAAGAATGAAGGGGTTCTCATAGAAATGTATCAAATTTTGAAAGGACGAGACAGGGTCAAATGCAGGAAGCAAGCTCCTGATGACTGGGGAGTTCAGGACCAGAGGTTACAGTCTAAGGTTATGGCATAGGCTTTTTCGATAAGAAGACACTTCTTCACTCAGAGAATGGTGAGCCTGTGGAACTCTCTGCCACAGAAAAACGTTAAGGTCAAAACATTTATTGTTTTCAAGAAGGTTATAGAAATAGTTCTTAGGGCTAAAGGAATCAAAGGTATGGGTACAGGGAGCTGACTTGGATTATCAGCTATGATCATATTGAAAAGTGAAGTAGGCTCAAAGGGCCGAAGAGACTCCTCCTCCTATATCCTGTGTTTTCTAAACAGGGGAAATAGTTTAGGTATGTTAAGAAGTCTATTTTCTCACTATGAGTTTAGTTTTGAGGCAAGTCCAAAGCAGAAACATTTGATTAAAACCATGAAGGGGTTACTTGAAGCTGAAAAAATCTAAGCTTAGTTGTACAAAGATTCAAGAAGAGGCTATCAGATACTCAAGATGGTGAATTGAAGCCAAAGTTAAACAAAAACCCATAGATATCATAGAGAAGGGAATTATCTTTGGTGTGAGTACTGCAAAGGAGTGCTTTTGAGATTGGACGGATTATGTTTTATCATGTGTTTCAAAATTTTTCAAACTGTTTTTTGCAAGTAACTTGCTTTATTCTATTTTGTTTTTGTTTCTTTTGTGCATTAAACTTGTTTTATTATTAAAATCAAATCTGCAGCATTGCATGTTTGTGGTTCAGTGAAAGACCACCTCTTAAACATAAAAGAACATGCACAATCTATCAAGCCAGATTTCAGTCTGGAGGTCTGACTTGCCAGGTAATAACATCAGCCAAGGTCATAACACCTCTTTCAAGTCTTTGAAAAAGAAGTCCAGTTAAAATTGTATCACTGCTCTTTCAACATTATCCTACAACGCTTTCTCCTTCAAGTGTTTGTCCAATTCCCTGATTAAGGTTTCTATTAAATCTGTTTTCTTATCAGCTTATCAGATAGTGTATTCTAATGTCTAATTGCAGGTTAAACGCCAATGCCAACCACTAATCCAAGTTTGAAGCCATTCACTGGATGGAGTTCACAGCACCACTTGGGAGAGAATCCAGTTCATAATGAACACTCACCACATGATAAGGTATTGTACATGATGTACGGTCCCTGGACGTTGTTAATTCATTGTGATTTTCTGGAAAGAAAGCAGCCCCAATAGTTGGCATTTATAATGGAAACTTTAATAAAATAACATTTGGCATTGACCCACTGATGAAATCCTCTACTTGTCTCCATTATTTTTACACTGAGCAAGCCAGCAATCTCCGAATGGTGTCATTAATGGGTCGGACAGCTCCAAAGAGTCACTAGACAACAATGTGCACTTCTGCTGAGCTATAAAGGAGGGTCGCATGCAAGGTTCTGACAGGTCACGCAAGACAGTTTGGGGATGGGGGGTGGTGGTCACTGAACAGGAGTTCAAAGGTCAGAGGATTAGATAGGGTGGACAGTGAGAGTCTTTTTCCTAGGATGATGACGTCGGCTTGTATGAGGGGGCATAGCTGCAAATTGAGGGGTGATAGATTTAAGACAGATGTCAGAGGCAGGTTCTTTATCAGAGAGTGGTAAGGGCGTGCAATGCCCTGTCTGCCAATGTAGTTAACTCAGCCACATTAAGGGCATTTAAACAGTCCTTGGATAAGCATATGGATGATGATGGGATAGTGTAGGGGGTGGGCTTAGATTAGTTCACAGGTCGGCGCAACATCGAGGGCTGAAGGGCCTGTTCTGCGCTGTATGGTTCTATGTTCTAAGGTCACAATTAGTTGGAGGCAGGAAACAGCCAAGGATAGGAGCTGACTCTGCGTTAGGAGTGAGGCCAATTAGCTGAACCGCTGGGAAGTCGGCTGAATTACAGAGATCAAAGCAAAGTACTGCAGACGTTAGGAATCTGAAATCAAAACAGAAAGTGCCAGAGAAACTCCAGTCGGTCTGGCAATGGCTGTGCAGAGAGAGAGAGAGAGACAGAGCGCGAGAGAGAGAGACAAATAGAGGATTCTTCTTCCAAAGGGGTATGGTGCTGAGAAATGCACAGGATTGGTCTTTATCACATATGCTATCGGATGTACACTGTGGGGTGTTCAATCATAATATATCACCGATATTATCCGCACATTAATCCGGGTGTCTTGGTGTGCGGTGGTACTGTCCTGGTTCAATCCTACCTGCTCCAGAGGTGTGTAATAACATCTCTGAGCCGATTGATTAGAAAAACAGGTTAAAAATAAGTAGTGCATGTATTAATTGTATTACTATTCTAAAGTTGTGCAGTAAAGTCTATTGTTTGTTGAAATGTGACTACTATTCAACTGGCTGATCTGTATCCTAGCTCTACATGGTTCCTTAACCATTCCCAACAGAAACCTATCAATTTCAGCCTTCAAACTTTCAACTGACTCCTGGTTTCAACACACTTTTGCTTCGGCAGGGGATAAAGATGTCGATTTTTCCCCTTCCCTTCATGTGAAGAAGTCTGAACATTCCCTCTGGGAATACAATTGCTCCTTTCTGTACTCTCCTGACCCCTGCGCTCATCCCTAAGCAAGAGAAAAGCGGCAAAAGAGCCCAGTCCGACACATTCAAACTGGCCATGATGTTGTATCATGTGTTCCAGGGATCTCTGTGACTTTTCCTAACCACACAAAAAATTCTGACACCTCGGTTCAAAAAAAACACGCCAACCAAATCTTTTATTTTTAAGAATTCTCTGTGATTCTTGCTTTCCCACGGGAAAAGCTGCTGGCCCTTTGCAGTTTCTATGTGAAAACCAGAACCATTTGTGCCAAATCAAACACTTGCCTAAAATGCGTACTGTCTGTGAGATGAGGGATTTCATTAGCAAACACTACAATTTCTCCAGCACATTGTCCCATTTCTCTCTAACATCGCCTTATGCACATGTAGTCTGTCACCCATCTGCTTCCAACTGTAATACGGTTCTGGCAGCTGTGGGTCAATTCTATAGAGCTACTCTGGCTCAGTAAATGCAGCTAGACTGTGCACTGTTTCATTTATGGTATTATCAACCACTGAACTAATACAGTGGCGGTGTTTGCTTTGAAATGGAAAATTGCTGCAGCATGTTTTTTGGCAGGCTGTCACTTTGTGATTGTAACCTTGTGACCAGCTCATTTTTGATTCACAGTATGCCACAGTTTCTTCATGTGAATGTCATTGCACTGAAAATTGGTACTCCAGAGTTTCTGCACAGAAATTGCTCAAGCCCAAAGATTGAATGGGTCAATCCTACAGGCTTTGGAACCAAATAAGTGGTCCAGGACCAGGGAGATGTACCAGGCAACATATTTTCACTGTTTACCCCCTCACCCTCTCGAGCCTGCCACGCATTTAAAGATGGCAGACTGGTTCCTGAAGCTGCCAATCACAGCTCTAGTGCGTAGGCAACATCTGGGGGAAGACGTGGGTGCTTCTTTTTAATTCATTCATGGGATATGGGTGTTGCTGGCTGGGTCAGCATTTCATACCCATCCCAAATTGTTAAGAGTCAACCACATTGCCGTGGGTCTGGAGTCACATGTAGGTCAGACGCGGTAAGGATGGCAGTTTCCTTCCCCGAAGGACATTTGTGAACCAGACGCATTTTTAATAGAATTCAAATTCCACCATCTGCTGTGGCAGGATTTGAACCAACATTACTTGGGTTTCTGGATTAAGCAGTAATACCACTAGGTCATGGCCTCACCATATTGCTGAGGGGGCCAGGAACTGCCGCAGAAGTATTCAGAAATTTGAAGCGTGGTGAGGCAGAGAAGCCCCCTACCCTCCACCAGAGGTGAAATCTTGTCAGTGGGAATGCTGGAACTGTAAACACCACCTTTCTTGCCAGTGGCCCTCTCCATAGTAATGCACATAAAGACTAGGTCCATTCATTCAAGTCACTGATATAGACTGTAAATATCTGAGTCCCCTGGTTCCTGTGTTACGCCACTAGCTACAGGATGCCAACTAGAAAATTCAAACTAATTCTTTATCCATGTCACTCTGTACACTAAGGGCTGTTACTATATGCAGTAACATTAGATATGGCACTTTATCAATTGCCATTGGGGTCATGACATGAGATGTTGCAGTACAAAGGTACCCATATTGCCTTCAGTCACTGTCTCTCTGTAATGGAGTTCATTGGTTATGTGTGTGTAATCTACAGTAACACAGCAAGCACAACACCCAGACTTTGTGTGTACATTTGTGGTACGGTAGTTTTGTAAATAGCTATTGTTGTAAACAAACTTCAGGATATCACTGACTTACCACTATCTGTGGCGTATGCGATGTGGACTAACATGTCTGGTAAACCACAAATGGTATGTGTGTCTACGCTGGCTCATTAGTCGAGCAACCCAATTAGTCCCACTCCCTCGCTCTTTCCCTGTTTCCATGTAACTATTTTCCTTTCAACTCTTCATCCCTTTTCCTCAAAGTCACTCTTGAATTTGCCTCCATCACCTATTTTTTGATAAGCATGTCCTCTCATGCCTTTCTGTTTCTTCAGTCAAACCTCTTATATCTTTCCTTTCTGGTTACTATCTCTGCTGAGAGTGAGTTAAAAGGAAAAGGAGGAAAGTTGTTCTTTGATCATTTTCCAGCTGCTTGGCATTAGGCTCTTTACCAATTTCTTAGAGGTAGGTACAACAGGTCTAGAAAGGCCAGAGAAACCATTGAGGAAATGTTCCCTTACTCCTTTACTTCCTTAAATTCAAATACATTTGTATGATACCTTGACAAAATAAATCTGTCTAAATTTTTATGTGTAGCTTTCCAAAATCTTCTCGATAATGCCATAATGCAAAGTGTCCATAAGACAACTCTCACATGAGAGAGAGAGAGAAAGAGAGAGGGAGCCAGAGGACTGGTGGTGAATTTAACTCAAGGGTCCCCATGTCTTAGGAAAGGGCAAGGTTGAAAAAGCAGAACCTTAATGGGAACCTCTGCTGGTATGGAAAACGTACCTGCACTGTTGGTGCCACTGTCTCACAAACCAGCCTTCCAGCCAACTGAGCTGACCGATCCGCACTGCCATATGAGCAAAGTACATTCGCAGCAGAGATGTGAACGAATGGGGAAAAGATAAGCAAAGGTTTGGAACTTGGAGTTGCTAAAGATTATAGCTGGATGGTTAAAGGGGAAAAGAACAGACATCAGAACCCTTGGAGACAGAAGCTAGCCTAGACCTTCTGCAAGGCCGCAAAGAATTACATCACACAGCCTACATTTGCAAAAAGAGAATGAAGCACACAAGCAAACACACATCAACAGGATAAGAACACATTGAGAATTTTTGTCATCCATCCATGCAAGATTTGTCGCAAATATTTGCCTTCCAATGAACTCCAAACTCATCCCACACATTCCCAAGCCTAGACCCTGCCTTCCTCACTTCTGCTCCTTCAAAACAAAATAAAAAACATAGGACAGGAGTAAGCCATTCAGCCCCTCGAGCCTGTTCCACCATTCACTGAGACCATGGCTGATCTATGGCCTAACTCCATCCACCTGTGGTTGGCCCATGTCCCTTTGTTGAACAAAAAATGATCTTTCCCAGATTTAAAATTAGCAACTGGCCTAGCATCAACTGCAGTTTGTGGAAGAGTGTTCCAAACCTCGGCCACCACTTGTGTGTAACATCTCTCCTGAATGGTCTGGCCCTAATTTTGAGACTATGCCCCCAAGTTCTCAAATCCCCAACCAATGCAAATAGTTTATCTTTATCGGCCCTGTCTATTCCTGTTAATATCTCGAAGACTTTGATCAGACCACCCCTGAATATTCCAGATTCTCAAGAAGCAGGCCTAATTTGTATAATATCTCCTCATAACTGAGCCCCTGAAGTCCAGGTGTCATTGTTGTAATACTCACAGATTAATTGCTTTGGAAGGGAAGCAGACTAACTTTCAAGTGTGGCATAGTTTGTGTGGAGCCTACGCATCTCGTACAGACGTTTTGGCTAAATGGCCAGTTTCTGCGTTTTTTTAAAATTCTTTGTAAAGGCAGTTTTAGGTTTTATTGGATGAAGTAAAAGATTTTGATTTTGGAAAGTTGAATAAAAGAGTAATGTAAACAGAACCTGTATTTTTGGATCCTCAACCTTTCAGCATAAGCTTTCTTTGGGAGATTTAGCCTGAAAAATACAGTATGTCCTCTCACTGGTTGAGTCAACAACGTTGATTATGTTTAGCTATTAAGGTCAACTTAATTTTCCCCAAGGAAAGAGTTCACCTTGAGGGTGAATTGATTTCATCAAAGGCCGTCTCAAACTGACTTCCTTTATTAAACATGACTTCCGGCTGTCACATGGGATGGGGTGGTATACTTTAGAAACAAAAATTAGATTTATTGCAGACATATGGGATTTAGGAAGTTAGATTTGTTCTGGAAACTTCTGAAAATCTGATGACCCCAGTAACATCAACAATTATAAACATATCATTCAAAGCAGTTTTGGAAAGGTCTTATTCTTTCTCTGCTAGGAACAAATGCATCAAGAAACCACAATTGCAGACGTGAAAATACTTAATGTCAAAAGAAAAATCAACATGATAAATCCCAAGATAAGCCAAAAGCCTAGTATTACACCAAGAGGTGCTGAAGTATCTCAGTGCAAATGCTGCACACTATGCGCATTATTAAGTGAACAAATTCAATTGAATCATAAAATAAATCAACTAATGCATTTTTAGTGAAGTGAAATATATCTATTCCCTTGTTTGCTATTTATAGCAAAATCATTCTTGATGACTTTTCTTGGGACAAACCAGTATGGTATGGTCTTTTTATTCATTCAAGGGATGAGGGCATCACTGGCTGGACCAGCATTTATTGCCCATCCTTAATTGCCCAGAGGGCAGTTAAATGTGAACCACATGGCTGTGGGTCTGGAGTCACATGTAGGCCAGACCAGGTAAGGATGACAGTTTCCTTCCCCAAAGGACATCAGTGAACCAGATAGGTTTTTCCCGAAAGTGGATTCACGGTCATCATTTGACTCTTAATTCCAGATATTTATTGAATTCAAATTCCACCATCTGTCATGACAGGACTCAAACCCAGGTCCCCGAAGATTATCTGGTTCTCTGGATTAAGTGTCCAGCAACAATACCACTAGGCCATCACCTCCCTAGCTCATGTATCGATGAGCCCATATAACATATGCCAATGATGACCGGATTCTTGTTGAGGCAAATGTCTTGAAGTTTATTAACTATCACCAGCCCAGAGAAGAATCAACTTCTCACAGAGAAGAGCTGCAGGAATATTTGGCTCCAGATTATCTGTAATCTGACCTTCCATTATTACTTGATCAAGTAGTTGTTTACAATGCTTGCCAACTATTTACACTGTAAGATCTTGGACCATGCACATTGATAGAGCTCTGTGCCTACTGATATAACTGTATATGTGACTGTAACATGACAATAAGGCTGATTGGTGATACTGCACTAATTCCATTACACTGTACTGCTGAAGTTGAAGTGAGGACCTTTATACGGGAAAGTTGCAAGTTGCGAAGGCACCTAATTGTCTTAAAGGTACATTGCTTTACTGAGATCAACACAATAATACAAGAATTCTCACCTTTATAATTTTAACTCATAGAAGCAATGTTTAGGTAAAAGGAGCAGGTAATGATTACAGAAAAGAAGATGTATAGCAACCAGTGGGAAGAAGGGAACTTGTCAGCAAGGCAAGAGTTGATCATATTATTGACAGGTGAGCGGGAAAGGCTACAGTTTTTGACTGCAGAGAACAGACAACGTCTGGAAAAGGAGAAGATCTGCACATTTCTTTTCTTCGGTTTCTGTGTCTCTAATTTGTTACCAGTTCCAAACTGCTCAGATATCCAAGAACCAATCATACATTTGTTGTCAAGCAAAGCTATCTATCACTGATAACTGTCACCAGTCCATAGACCAATTAATTTCTCAAAGAGAAGAACTGCATCAATACTTACCCTTGGCTCCAGATTATCTGTAATCTGACCTCCTATTACTGCTTGATCAAGTAGATGTTTACAATGCCTACCATGGGGATCTGGTTACTTGCTTTCAAAGCTGCAGCTAACCTTTCAAACACTGGGTTTTAAAACCATTCCTTCTCATTTCAGTCCACAATTGTTAAAAACACAAAAATAAAAACACACGGTCCTTGCATATTAAATGGACACAACACAAAGGGAAGCTATTCGGTCCATTTTGTCAGCAGTATAAAACTAACTCACCTTGTGCACTACCTTGCAGTATTGGGAAATTACTATGATGCCAGGAAAAATTTGGATTTAACTTAAATAGGTTAATGCCTCCATCAAAATAGCAAAGAAGGGAATCCTACAGTGCAATGGTTTGGATTTTTAACTATGTGGATTTGTCAGTCTATGATGTTTTAAGTATTCAATTCAGCACTGCTTTCTCAACAACAAACTGGCAGCTTGAAAACCAGACTGTTCCTTTGATGGCTTAGAGTGTTAGCTGGTAAATAAAGGTAGGGTGATTATGGACAATTTCAAACACTTGAAGCTATTGTGAGAGAATGGTTTGCCTGCTACACCTGGAAGACCAGGCGTGCTCTATTCCAAAGAGCTTAGCAAAGACAAGCATGTGGGAGGTAGCCTGCTCCCACATCAAAAGCAAGGCGTTCCACTCAGGGTATAACTTTAATTGATCGCTCAGTGGGCCTAACCCAACCCCACCCCACTCCCCCCATCGCCTTAATGACTTAAGAGTCATAAATAATGACTTAAGAGTCATAAATAATGCCTGAGCCAATAAACTATGAATACTTTACTTGCATTTTTTTTCCATCTTCAGTCTCTACACCCTCATTCCTCATCTGCCCAGTTGTGAGAACGACCTTTCACAATGGTACAGATACAGTAGCAGCTTGGTTATTTTACCAGACTGGTAATCCAAAGGCCTGGACTAGTGATGTGGTGATGAGTTCATAACTCATGGCAGCTGGGGAACTTAAACTCAGTTAATTAAATAAGAGTCTTGTAATTAAAATGTTTTATGAAGAGTGATTGAGCAGTTTAGGCCTGTACTCTCTGGAGTTTAGAAGAATGGAAGCGATCTAATTTAAGTATGTAAGATGCTAAATGAGATTGACAAAGTAGATGTAGAAAGGATGTTTCCTCATGTGGGGTAATGTACAATGAGACGTCATAGCTTCAGGACAAAGATTGAAAACAGAGCTGAGAAGAAGTTACTTCTCTCAAATGGTTGTAAATCTATGGAGTGTGGTGGATGCTTGGACAGTGAGTAAATTTAAGGACGAGGTGGGGAGATTTTTAATTAGTACGGATTGAAGGGTGATGGAGAGCGGGCAGGAAAGCGAACTTGAGGCTGAAATAAGATTAGCCATAATTGTATGAAACGGTGGAGCAGGCTCAAGGGGCTGAATGGTCTCTCCCTGCTCCCAGTTCATATGTTATTACATTAGTGTTTGTAATAGTGACCAGGAAACCCACTGGCTTGGCATGAAAACCTACCTGCCCACTCAGGAACAAACTCCCCCATCCTTACCCAGGCCTGCCCATTTCTAACTCGACCAACTGCAATGTGGTTGCCTCTTAACTGTATTTGTGAAATGGTGTGGTATGTCACTCAGTTTATAGATTCTTTTTACAGTCTTTAGTAGTATAATTAGCCAGCTTACCACCACCATCCCATGCAAGTTACAACTGTCCAAACCCTCATTTCCTATACCCACCATCTGTGAACCCCCATCCCATTCCCCTTTTCTACCTTCAACACTCTGATTGTGTCGCATTGCAAGTCTTGTTTTTTTTCCTCTCTCGCCTCTGATTCCCTTTCTCCTTCCTCTGTCTCCCAGTCCAATTTCTCTCGTCGCCCTTCCAACACAGCTAAACTTGTTCCCTCTCTGGCCCACCTCCAAGTCCTGGCTCTCTCTCCAATTTGGCTTCAAGTCATTGTCACCGCACAGTGCTGATCCACGACTACCCAACTAGAGTCAGCTGTCTTCTTGTTCCAATCCTCTGTTCATACCAACCCTGCACACAGTGTGTGTGTGTGCGCCTGTGTGTTTATACATGCCTGTGAGTGTGTGCATGAGTGCGTGTGTGTCTGTGTGCATGTGTGTGTGTGTCTCTCTCTTGCTTTCTCTCTCACCATCACCAACAAACTTTATCCCTCTCTGTTTCTCTAACAGCTGTTCCCATTTAACATAGACTTTGGCAGGGACCATCTTCATGGTAACAATGGGGTAACATCACAAAGTGAGCCAAACCAAAATGGGGTGGGAGTGGGGGAGGAGGGTTCTCTACTGCAGCAAAAATAAATGAAAATGTCAGGTTCTCCCAGAAAATGGATGGCTCATTCCCAGCAATTTCTGGACGTTGAAGCAGCATTGCCAACTCTGCTGCTGCCTGATTACAGAGGTTCCAGAATTGCGGAGCTCTGAAATAAATGAGTAAAGTACCAATTCATTCTATTATTTTGAGAAGGTCTGTGTTTGCATCCCCTGTGACAAATAGCATAATTCCTGCACACTGTAATTTGCATCAAAGCTCCTTTGATTTCAAGCCAACTGTGTTGGTTAGTGCTACCATGGCAACTCAATGGTGTCTATAGTCACTGGAAGCAGTCACCACACATAAAGAAATAATTGCTGTCTCAACAAGATGAAAATATTATCATTATAATGCACTAATCTGGGTAGTCTTGTCTAAAGCACATTAACAGTAGCACAATGAATTTGAAACGTGTCTTTTCGACCTGCATCCCAAAATAATTGAATGCATTTTTGATGGGACCTAATCAGAGAGAAGTTTCTGGGGTTAACATAATTCTCGAGCCTATAGCTACAACTTTGCACTTTTAATATGGAGAGGCCACGTAATTAGCTGGTTGCAATTGATATTTCTGCACTTCTAACATAGTAAGAAAGATGTATTTTAAAGTTTAAGGTTTTTAAACCAGTGAAAAGGCTTCGTTTTTTTTATTTTTCTATACTTTTAATCATGGATTGAAAGGAGAAAAGAACTATTTTAAAAACCAAAGATTGTTGAAGGATTACTGCAGTTTTTGAAAGCAAGTTATTCTGAACCTCATTGTAAGTACCATTTACACAGCTGATTGTCCAAGCAGTAGCAGGCAGTTTGAAAACAAGCAGGAGCCAAGGGTTGTGTATAAGCGGACCTTTGCTTGGCAACAAGTAACTGATTGGTCTGTGGGCTAATGACTGGTTATCAATGACAAAGGCCTTCTGCCTGCATCAGCTACGTGATTGGTTCCTTGGTAGCTGAACACCTTGGTGCTGTTAGGGAGACGCCATGAGAAGGGGACACTGATTGGTTGACAATGTAACTCTGATTGGTCAAGAAATTTCCAAAGAGAATACGCCAGAGAATTATTGTCTCCCATACATTTGTTAAATTCAGAAATGACAATTCCTGGACTTGTTCTTTTTGCTTACACAGGACAGGTTGATGCTTGTGAATGTATGTAGTCCTTCTAGGAACTTCCAAGTGAGTCACATTGCAAACACAATTAACAATCTTAAACTAGTTGCTTATTGTAATTTTTAGCACACAAGATTGACCAGCAAGTGCTGTCCAATCATATAATCACACCTAACATTGGACATTATTTTCTGAGTCCTGAAACCAAAATACTATAAATGCTAGAAATCTGAAATTAAATTAATAATGCTGGAAATACTCAGCAGGTCTAGTGGCATCTGTGGAGACAGAAACAGAGCTAGTGTTCTGTATCTGTGACACAACCTGAAATGCTATCAGTTCGCAACAAACAACTGCACCTCCCAGTCGCGAACCATTTCAACTCCCCCTCCCATTCCTCAGATGACATGTCCATCTTGGGCCTCCTGCAATGCCACAGTGATGCCACCCGAAGGCTGCAGGAACAGCAAATCATATTCAGCCTGGGAACCCTGCAGCCCAATGGCATCAATGTGGATTTCACAAGCTTCAAAATCTCCCCTCCCCCAACCGCATCCCAAAACCAGCCCAGCTCATCTCCACCTCCCTAATAAGCATGGGGCTGGATGAACACAGCAGGTCAAGCAGCATCATAGGGGCAGGAAAACTTGATGTTTCGGGCCTAAACCCTTCATCCTCCACCTCCCTAACCTGTTTTTCCTCTCACCTCAAGCCACACCCCCATCTCCTATCTACTAACATCATCCCGCCCCCTTGACCTGTCCGTCCTCCCTGGACTGACCTATCTCCTCCCTACCCCCCTACCTACACTCACCTTTACTGGCTCCATCCCCGCCTCTTCGACTTGTCTGCCTCCTCTCCACCTATCCTCTCCTCTATCCATCCTCTATCCGCCTCCCCCTCTCTCCCTATTTATTTCAGAACCCTCTTCCCCTCCCCCATTTCTGATGAAGGGTTTAGGCCCGAAACGTCAAGTTTTCCTACTCCTATGATGCTGCTTGACCTGCTGTGTTCATCCAGCCCCATGCATGCTATCCCTGTGCTTTCTTATCTCCACAGACACTTGCACAGTTCTGCCTTTGTTACCGCAGGGTGTGGTTAAGATGATGAACATGGAAGGGGAAGCCAGACAAAGGGATTGAAGGATAGGGCAGTTGAGGTTAGCTGATAAAGAGAGGGAGGAGGATTCTATGGTGCATAAATAGTAGACCTGTTGGGCCAAGTTCCTATGCTGTAAAACACTATGTAATGTCTTGCCAGACAATTTTTCTCTGATAATTCAGAGCCAAAGGCGCTATCAACTCAATGCAAACACTTTACTAGCGCACAATGGTACTACAAGGAGATTTTCAAACTTTTACAAATAATTATTGTTCGTTGGCTCCCAGGCTTTGCTTTACCAGTAGCCGTTACATCACAGTTTAGATGACTGATTAGTTTTCCATCCAATTCTACATCTCTAGTCTATCTATTGGAGCAAGAACCGTCAACATACAAAAATTATTACCGCCATCACTCACTTGGTGTGCCATATAATTCTGCTGACGGTGAAAGGGGTCGAATGAGAACTCACCTAGTGCAAATATCATGCAGTTCCATTTTTGATTTCAATGTGATTGCATTAATTATAAGGGGTAAAAAATGGGCCATCCCTCCTTAAATACTACAGGTAATGTGCAAATACATAAATGAAGGCATATTCATTAATTATGTTAATGGTACGGAGGTTTGTATGGAAAATTTAAAGCAGACTTAAGCAACAATGTGAAATAAACTAAACAGTGGAGATACTGGAGATCTGCAAGAATGTGTGTTTAGTGGAGTTGTTTGCCGAAGTATCCATTAAGCCCCATGAAAATAGAGCCACAAACATTCATAATTAATTCACAAAATGAATGATTTGTTTCAGTTCTTGTCACTTCTACAGTGTCTATTTCCTGAATGGAAAGAATCTAACTTTTCAAATCATATGAAAGGTTAGACCATAGGCTGAAGCAAGAATACGCAAAGGAAATGCGGCACTAAACAAGTAACCAGTGAGATAAATGCAACTCTTTAGGATACGTTTCCCTTCTGGTGTTCACAGTTGTAATTACCTACGACCATGATGTTGAACTCAAATCCAGTTTTCATGGCTTTACGCCTCATCTGATCCAGAACTGCTTCAATCCCCACGTATCCAAACAGATCTCTTCCGGTGCCTTCCTTCTTGCAGTCTGGAGAACAAACAACTCCAGTCTCCTGCATTCTCTCCGCCATGTTCGTTTTCACCTCTTTGAGTTCTAATCCTGTCAAAAAAACAGAGGGGTCAGAGAGTTCAGTGTTTTGGCAACAAAAACCAGGGGTGTCTGATGTTGACAATGCAAAGTACAAAAATGATAAAGAATTGGACACATCCACCAAGTCATGATGCCCAAATTCATCAACCAAATCCTTTCTCATTAAATTGAGAAAAATGTCAGTCATGGTGCAGAATGTCCATCTATCGTAATGAACAAAGGCAATGTTGCCCTCGTCCCAGAGCACCACACAGCTTCTCTCTCATTAGAGGGAGATGACTGTTTGTGGTTTAACCTGAGGGTCACCATGCCTCAGGCGAGGGGAGAAGTTAAGAAGGACAATCCTTTCAATGAAACCTCAGCCAATGCCAGAATTGAACCCACGCTGTTGGCATCATTCTACACTGTAAACCAGCCATCCAGCCAACTGGCCTAACCAACCAACATCAGCGAGAAAGTAAGACCATTTTCTACCCAAAACGACGTTTAGAAACCTCATTTGAAGCTCAAAATGTGTCTTGTTTCTGAATCCAGTTGCAGTTTGGAATCTGGCAGTTTTGCAAATATATGCGGCTCAAAGTTTTAAAATATGCCAAATGTAGGTAAGAGTCTGTGTTTTTTTCAAAGGGCGATCTGTGTGGATGCTGGCTGAACACAGTCACGGACATTTAAAAAGAGAAAGGATTCATTCTTAGAAAATCTTGCACACAATCACAGCAAGAATGATTGTGGGAAAATGTGTTATGTGGATGGCTCATATAAGCGCATGGGTTTCACAAAGCTCGTTTATTTTTTGTAGAAGCTTGTCCAGTCACGCCTGAAGTCTCATTTAGGTGTATCATTTCACAGGCTGTACAAACAACAGACAGAATGTGTTTCATTTTCCCTTTTACTAATATGAATTCTTGCATTGTTCATTAATATTTCTCTCACCCATGGGGCCTCACGAAGCAAATACTATGGAATCCTCACCAACCATCTTTAAGGATAGTCCCCGAATTATTACACACAGAACAAAAAAACTTGCATTCATGCAACACGTCTTGCACTCTCAGTTCATATCTGAAGGTTTTATAGTCCGTTGAAGTAGTTTTGAAGAGTGGTGATGTCGGCAGCCAATTCTGACACTAACAATATGATAAAGGCTAGATGAAAACAAAAGTGCCGGAGATCACAGCGGGTCTGGCAGCAGCCATGGAGAGACAGCAAGCCAACACTGCACGTCTCAATGACTCTTCATTAGAGCTGACAATGGCCAAATGCCTGGTATAATTCCGTGGCTCTTCTTTGTAACAGTATCATGGGCTCTTCCATGTTTACCTAAGGGAGCAGACAGAGTCTCACTGAAAGACAGCACTCCCTCAGTAATGCCTAATGGCACCTAGAATTTGTCACCAAATCTGTGCACCTTAGAATTGTCACTGAGAGAGCACTGCACTGTAACTAGCAGCCCAGCTCACATATATTTATAATTTTAAGTGTGTGTTTATGCTGTAGTGGCTTAATTTAGCTTTCTGAGGTAGAGGATCTTTCAAGGCTCCCTTTCTCGCCATAAAATCACCTGTAGACAGCACTGTAGGCAAAATCAGCATCTTTAATATCCAGCTACTCTGTACCTCCCTCTTCTGTTGTGAAGAAGTCATATTGGACTCGAAATGCCAGATCTGCTGAGCTTCTCCAGCACTTTCTGTTTTTGCTCCAGATTTCCAGTATCCGTAGCATTTTTGTTTTTATTAACTCCTATATGCTATAATGCTCAGGCACTCAATGTGTGCAGAGATGGGGCTATAGCATAGCGATAATGTCACTAGACTACTAATGTAGCGACCCTAGATAAATGCTCTAGGAACATTGCTTCAAATCCCATCATTGCATGTGGTGAAGCTCAATTTTTTAAAAAAATCTCGAGTAAAAAGTTCACTGTGTCACTTTGTAAAAATCCATTTAGTTGACAAAGGTTCCTCCTTAGGGAAGGAAATCTGCAATCCTTGCCTTATCTGGCCTACAGGTGACAGTGACTACAATATGGTTGATTCTCAACTGGCCTCTGGGCAATTAGGGATGGGCAATAAATGCTGGCCCAGCCAGCGATATCCACACATCCCACAACCAAGTTAAAGAAAGACAATACCAACCTTCAGTTATTCACTGGCTACACATTTGTTTACATCAAATTTCTTCTGCACCAACTGAGACAATTTCTATCTTGTACCAGCTTTCAACATTTGGAGGCTGGTTGACTTTAATTTTCCCTACCTACAGGTCTCTCCTTCTCCCATTGATAATCCATTATCAAGAAACTAAGATGTAGAATAAATGATTGGTGGCTATGCAACTTGTCCAATGATGTCTGCCCGGCAACACAAACTCCACAGTCTGCTCTCTCCTCATTGCTACTTTTAAGTGTGCTGCTGATGACAGCTAAAGTGCCACTATTCTAACTCAATGCTTAACAATGCAATCAGAAGGAAATCTTTCTCTGGTAACTGTAAACAGCTGGGCTCAGAGTCCACAAGTGCTAAACTCCATTCATCAGTGCCACTTTGATCAGAAACTGAGTTAACGGACAGGCAAACAAACTAGAGATGAGCATCTCTCATAGCAGCTGGTATTGGAACAGGAGCCTGGTGAAAAATGTCACTGCTTTACCATGGAAACAGGAAAGTAAAATACGTTGCATTCCTCTGACACCTGTTATAATCTTGAGTCATTCAAAGGCACTTTGCAAATGATAAAGTATTTTTGAAGTGCAGGCACTACAGTAATGGAGGAAATCTGGTAGCAAATTCCCATGAGTTAATGTGCTAATTGTGCTATATCTCATGATCAGCTTGTCACTATGCCTTTAATAGACACAGTCTGTCAGTATATCTCTAAGAGACATGTTCATGACATCATCTCTGTATCACAGCATGTGACCTGAGAGTATAAAGCTTGCATTCTCTGTCTTACCTCAGATCACTTAAAGCAGAAGACCCGACTGGAAGTATGTTCCTCCAATAGGGCTAATTGCCTAATATTAGCTCAGACACATCTGTGCATGAGGAGTATAATATCTGTGTATATTAGTTAGCTATGATAAAGGCTGGATTTTTCAATACCATATTAGCAATAACCCTTTTTCTGAAGAAGGGTCCCAATCCAACGTCAACTTTCCTGCTCCTCTGATGCTGCCTGGCCTGCTTTGTTCATCCATCTTCAGGTTGTGTTATCTCTGACTCCAGCATTGGCAGTTCTTACTGTCTCTGAGTGAGTGATACCCATAACTCAGCTTCTTAAGTTAAAGGAGATAACATGGGCTTTGCCACATCAGGTGAAACCCCTTGCTGGAGGCAAACTCATGTCAATAATAAGCAGATCATCTGGGTTTTTTTCTGTTGCTGGCTAAGGGCTAACTGTTGATCAGGAGGTCGGGGCTAACTCCCGCTCTTCAGAATAGTGCTGTGGGATATTTCACTGTCCACCCGAGCTAGCAGATGGGCCTTAGCTTAACACATCATTCAAAAGATGGCTACTCCAACACCGCATCGTTCCCTCAGGACTCAGCTGGGAACAAAATGCAAGATACATTCCATTATCTGGAATCTAAACTATGCTCTGGACAACTGATGCTTCTGACGTAAGTTTAGATGAAGAGGCTAAAACAAAGACTGTGACGTTCTCGATTCCTTTGCACCATCTCCTGAACCATGTAATCTCCTGAAACTGAGAGAGACCTTTCATCGAAACTGCAATTACAATACCTTGAGACAAAGCTCCATGATATAATACATTACTCATATTCCTGCACATGATGGCTTCTCGTCAGCCTGGGCTGTGAATGGCCCCACATTTCGAGCGTGACCATGTGTGGTTTTCAGATAATTCTGAGTTCAGTGCATGGAGTTATCAACAACAGTTGACTGAGTTACATGAAATGGGCGTGAAATCAATGAAATATTCATGACCTCATGACTCTGGCACAAGAGACAGTGCAGAGGCTCAAACAAAACACTGCTGACATGGCAGTCGTGTGGATGGGTGCCAGGGCAGGAGAGGGCACGTATAGAGGTGGGGTGGGGCACCAGCATGAGAGAGGCCATTAATGACCCATGGACACTGCAAGGGCTGGAATGGACAATTTTGTTTTGCTTTAATAAGATTCCTTTTTTTATATAAGTTTCTATTAACCATTTGGTGATGTTTTGTTCCATTGTCCCACTTGGGGCCTGAGTAACCTAATTATAGTTAACAAGGTGTAGAGCTGGATGAACGCAGCAGGCCAGGCAGCATCAGAGGAGCAGGAAAGCAGATTTTCTGAAAAAGGATCCAGACCCCAAAACGTCAGCTTTCCTGCTCCTCTATGCTGCCTGGCCTGCTGCGTTCATCCAGCTCCACACCTTGTTATCTCAGATTCTCCAGCGTCAGCAGTTCCTACTATAATCTAATCATAGTTTTGTTTTAAAAGAGTAGAGGTGGGGGTGGGCACAGTGCCATGTCAGGGTAGAGGAGCCATCTCATGAGCTGGCACTCTGTTTGTGGACCCTCATTGTCACACCCTCCATACCCTGCCTCCTGCTCAGAGATGTGCAGTCTCCACTTCCACAGCTCCCTGCATAAACCGAGTGAAACCAGGACTTAAAATCAGACTCTGTTCCTCATTCTGTGCCTGTTGGGTCTTTTGTCGCTGAAGGTTACAGTACCAGAAGTCAAATGGACTCACCTGAGCTGGGGGCAGTGCAGAAACCTGGATCCATTTCATGCCAAATGTGATCTGGGTACAGGATATCGAGGAAATGTCACAACCCTGTAGATCCAAGTCTTATTGGATTTGTATTTGCATTTAATCCTTTGAAAGTATCACAACTTCACTGGAGACCTGTGATGTCCTTAAGTCTCCTGTCCTCAGTGCACAACCCAAGCAGAACTGCTACAGCTTGAAGACTGGGAAAATGCACTCTCACAGCTCCTTAGCAACATTCCAGTGAGGAATTCTCACGTTACAGTCCTAAAGACTCACCCTAAATCCCAATGTCTCCTGTGAGCAGCAAAACTCTTGTCACCGTTGCTCAGCAACAGAACTCAAAACAGCTGCTATGCAACCTGTGAGTTCTTTATATTTCTGAATTTCAATACAGGTGCTTGATACGCAAAACCACTCTTCTCACTGATGTCACCTCTGAAACAATTTGCGCTGTACAGTGCTTTCAATTTGAGCCTGTGTAATCTTAGAGTCTTTTCACAATCACAAAAAAAGAGAGTTCCTGTTTCTATTGCAGCTAACACATTAAATAGCCAAAACGACGAATGGTGCATGCAATGTGGAAGTTGCTGCTTTTGTCAATTAGATATTGCATATACTACAAAACCCGGGGGTCAGACAAGAGTCTGTTTACAAAAAAAACAGATGTCGTAACCTCAACTTACTACCTCTGACCCTGACTGTATAATGGATTAACGCTGTCCGAGACCTTAGAAATACTGTAATGAACTGAAAGTAGTGGATAATACATTTGCACTGGAAATACATGTAAAGTACAGTGGATGCTGGAAATTTGAAACAAACCCAGAGATTGGCGGTCTGGCAGCATCGGTGGAGACAGAAGCAGAATTAACGACTTGAGTCCAGAACGGCTCTTCTTTAGAAGATTCTGAAGAATATTGGATTCAAAGTCAAAACAAAATAAACCCCCGGTTCTGGTGAAAGGTCATCCATCTAAAGGTTAACTTGGTTCCTTACCCACAGATGCTGCAAAACCTGCCCATTGTACTAAAAAAGCAAATTGCAGAAGGAACCCAATGGGTCTCACTGGTCGTCATAATATGGGGAGTGGTATAGAGTCAAAGAGCCACACAGCATGGGAACAGTCCATGCCGACCATAATCCCAAAATAAACTAGTCCCACCTGCCTGCTCTTGGCCCACATCCCTCCAAACCTTTCCTATTCCTGTACTTATCCAAATGACTTTTAAACGTTGTAATTGTACCCACATCCACCACTTCCTCATGAAGTTCATTCCACATGCAAACTATCCTCTGTGTAAAAAAAGTTGCCCCCATGTCTTTTTTAAATCTTTCTCCTGTCACCTTAAAAATATGCACCCTACTCTTGAAATCCCCCATCGTAGGGAAAAGACAATTACCATTAACTCTATCTATACCCCTCATTATTTTATAAACTTCTGTAACGTCACCTCTCAACCTCCTATGCTCCAATGAGAAAGTCCCAGTCTATCCAGCCATTCTTTATAACTCAAACCTTCTATACCTGGCAGCATCCTGGTAAATCTCTTCTGAACCCTCTCCAGCTTAATGATATCCTTCCTAATAACAGGGCGGCCCGAACTGGACTTGTGTTCCACAAGATGCCTCACCAATGTCCCGAACAATCTCAACGTGACTTCCCAACTCCTGTACTCAAAGGACTGAGCAATGATGGGAAACGTGCCAAATGTCTTTTTAACCAGCCTGTCAATATGCGAGGCAAACTTCAAAGACTTATGTACCTGCACACCATGTCCCTCTGCTCTACAACACTACCCAAGGCCCTACCATTAATTGTATAAGCCCTACCCTTGTTTGTTGTACCAAAATGTAATACCTCGCATTTATCCAGATTGAACTCCATCTGCCATTTTCCAGCCCATTGACCCTTTTGATCAAGATCCCTCTGTTATCTTAGAAAATCTTCTTCACTGTCTACAATGCCACCAATTTTGGTGTCGTCCTGCATCTTACCAACCATGTCTTCTATATTCTCAGCCAAATCGTTCATATAAATGACAGACAAAAGACCCAGAAGCGATCCCTGTGGAACACTGCTGTTCACAGGCCTCCAGTCTGAAAAGCAACCCTCCACCATTACTCTCTGTCTCCTGCCATTAAGCCAATTATGTATCCAACTGGCAAGCTCACCCTGAATCCCATGTGACCTAACTTTGCTAATTAGCCTCCCATGCTGAATGTTGGATGAGATTTTGAAGCCTGATCACAGAGAACCCAGATGAACCAGGGGCTGTGAATGATAAAAGAAGAAGGAAGCAAGGCCAAGCCTTCTGATGTGTTGACCTTGTGGACTAGGAACTGAGCAGAGGAGGGATGTAGGGACTGAGGTGAAAAAAGGCACCATTTTAGCCATGGTCTGGACTGAGGGGATAAGGCATTCAAGGAATGTCCGATTCAAATCAGAATGATGAAAATGTTACCAAATAACAGAGTGAATTTGAACTGCGTTATTGGCCACCTCGGCAGAGCAGTCTGGTTATAGACCCTGTTGACCTTGATATCTGTTCTGTCTGCAGCCAAACAGAGAATGGCAAAATTTCTCCCATTGCAAAATTCCTGCGTACATTATCAATTCCGTTATCTTAAATGATGGGAAAAGGAAAATTCCAGAGAAAGATGGGGCAGAGACTAGATGGACAGCAATGTGTAAAATTTGTGTCTCACATTAAAATGTACATGAGGAGTACAAATGTAGCCTTGTCAAAAACAAGACTGAGGTTGGTTGGCTCGCCGAGCTGGTTTGTTATTTTGCAGACGTTTCATTACCGTGCTTGGTAACACCCTCAGCGCAGCCTCTGGTGAAGCTTTGGTGTGTTTTCCCACTTGGTTTTCAAACTCTGGGGCCCATTGCGATGGATTGCCTCACTTCCAGGTTTCCTCCGTGGTGGAGAATAGATGGGGTCGAGTTCAATGCGTTTATTAATAGCATGCTTCGTGGAGTGCCAGGCTTCCAGGAATTCTCGTGCTTGTCTCTGCCTAGCCTGTCCCAGGATTTTGGTATTGTCCCAGTCGAAGTCGTGGTTCTCCTTGTCCATGTGGACTGAGATGAGTGAGTATTCGTTTACATGGACCAAGCCACATGGACAAGGAGAACCATGACTTCGAGGCAGAGAAAGTATGGCACTCCACGAAGCATGCTATTAATAAACACATTGAACTCAACCCCATATATTTCCCACTTACGAAGGAAACCCAGAAGTGAGGCAATCCATCGCAACGGACCCCAGAGTTTAAAAACAAAGCGGGAAAACACACCGATGGTTCATCAGAGGCTGCGCTGAGGGTGTTACCAAGCATGGTAACGAAACGTCTGCGGAACAACAAACCAGCTCGGCGAGCCAACCAACCTCAACACCCATAACCCGAGCTACAGATCTACTCCAAAACTTTAGAAACACAAGATTGGTACTTAAAACATGGAACACGAGGATCGGTGCCATCTTGAGGAGGGTGCCGAGCTTGGGGCAGGACACAATAGCTCATGACTCTCTGAGTTTTTGTTCCATTCCATAAAAGTGTTCATCCAGCTCCACACCTTGTTATCTCGGATTCTCCAGCATCTGCAGTACCTATTATCTCTCCCATAAAAAGTGGTCACCTGTTCACAAGAATTCCCCAGCCTGGCTCCTCCCAGGGGCTTAGTGTCCCCCCAAAAACATGGAGTAATAGCCCCCATCACACCCTGGGGCATGTGACTGGGGCAGTGCGACAACCAGGCCAACATGACTGCCCCCTTAGGGGAGAAATTTAAAATCACTGGTTCTGGGCAATGAGAAGGAAATGGTTTTACCTCAAAGAACAGATTAAAACCTACTGCAGATCCAGGCAAGGATGTGACAGCCCTGTTGGGCATATTTTAACAAGATAGTATTAACTTATTAGATATTTTTAACCAACTTGTTCAGAGATGTTAGAACATACCTCTGGAGCAGGTGGGACTTGAAATCAGGCCTCCTGGCTCAGAGGTAGTGACGTTGTCAGTGCACCACAAGAGCTCCTCAACTTCATTGGGATATGTTGGTTATTTTGAGCCTTTGTTGGAATCTGAAATTATTTTAGATTATTACAGCCTTCCCCTTGTCTAATCCTGCTCTTGATTTTTATCCTGCAACGAATCTATTCCAAAACTGGATTATCTGGCAGTTCAAACCTGCGATTAATTTGGATATGAAAGCTCACGCCTTCACATGCAAGTGTGACTAGCTATATTTTAAGATAATTGTCAAAACAAAAACGAAGTGGAGGTAAGCAAGGAGTGTCTTATTTTAAAATTGCTGCCAGTTATGAACGAGAGCACGCTGGCTGGGAAGGAGGTGGAAGCAGATTCAATCATAATTTTCTGAAGGGAATTTATTTTTTATTCACTCCTGCAATGTTAGTTTCACTGGTCTGGCCAGCAGTTAATGCCTGCCCCTAATGACTTTTCAGAAGGTGATGCGTTCTGGAACCAGAGGGAAGGTGCACCCACTGTGCTGATAGGGGAATTCCAGGATTCTGAACCATCAGTGACAGAGTTCCAAGTCCTAACGGTATCTGGTCTCCAAGGGAACCTACAAGCTCCTGTGCCTCTGCTGTCCTTACATTCCTAGGTGGTAGAGCTCTAGGGTTTGGAAGGTGCACTCTTTTGGGCCCTGGTGTCTGGCTGAATCAATACTAGAAGGTGAGATTCTACAGGGCTTTGGAGAAACAGCAAGAGAGGAAGACTAAGATAACACAATGGGGAGCTGGAGGAACACAGCAGGCCAGGCAGCATCAGAGGAGTAGGAAAGCTGATGTTTCGGGTCAGGACCCTTCTTCAGAAATTTCTGGTCCCGACCCGAAACATCAGCTTTCCTGCTCCTCTGATGCTGCCTGGCCTGCCGTGTTCCTCCAGCTCCACACTGTGTTATCTCTGACTCCAGCATCGGCAGTTCTTACTGTGGCTAAGAGAGGAAGACTAACTGGACAACTCTTTCAGAGGGTGACCCTGGCACAAGTGACCTCTTTCTGAATCCTGCGCGCACATATACCCACAACCACCGGAGACTGTCACAACACTCTGCACAATGCTGGAAGGCAGTCAAAGCTAGAGTAATGCTTTCAGAGGATCGTAAAACCTCTCCTAGAGCTGGCTAACCTGCTCCACAACCTTCCCTCCCTCCCTGCCTCCATCAATAGAGCTCCATTGCATATTCAATATGTTCTGGCTGAAGACAGGTGGAACATTCAGCTTAACTGCTGTGATTGGAATGAGGTCAGACTGGTGTACCTCATAGAATATGAGTTCCCTGATTGGGGCTGTTAATCTAGTCCAATCAGGGAGCCCTGGCTGACAGATGCAAACAGGAGTGTCAGACTGCCTGTTCACTCTGAGAGCTGCCTCTGAGTTAACTGGGTCAGTGTCATGTACTTGCTACGTGTAAATAAAGGGTAACTTGGTGAAGGGATACCGGCCTTTGTGAAGTTATTTCATTAAACATATGGGCAGCAGTGTTTGCTTCTTGTTGTGGCTTTACAAGCCACACTACGCTCCTGGGGACAGCCCACGGTGAGAAATGAACGTTCCTGTGCAGGCTTTTAAAAAAGCAAGGTTTCTATTGATGACACATGATCTAGCTCAAAACATTAGCAGGACAGTTCCCCTACAGCTATGCTGCTGTCACCAAATCTCCAAATGAAGCACAAATCCAATACAGCAGGGGGTCCTTATATTCGGAAGAGACCTTCCGATGGCAGTCATGAAGAGGGATTTCACAGCATAAAGGACGTTACCTCCAAACTGTATTTAGAAACTGCTGCTGGCTACTCTCCGACTATGCAGCAGAAACGGCCCACACTGTGACATACAATCCAACATCTCACTGCACCATCTCTGCTAATCACTGCAGAGTGACTATAAGCAACAGGGTGCAGGATGGTCCTCTCCATCCTGATCTATGTTTAGATTGGCTGCAGATTGGGAAGGTAAATGTGGATGACCCAATAACCCAGGGAGGCAAACAGAACTCCATCTGTGCTTTTCCAATCTGAAAAATCGGAACAGAGCTATGTAAACGAGCCGACTTAAAGCTCCTGGCACCAAGTTAGGCAAGATACAGTAGATAATTGCAAGAGAAGAATTGTTTCATGCTCTATACCACAATTGGCACTACTTAGAATCAATTTTATACAATCCCTTTCCCTCTAAACTTCAAACTTCCAGAATCAATCTAAGCAAACTGCAAAAGATCATTGGCGAATGGGACAAGTGTATTCAGTCCCTCCAACCTACTCAACCATTCACAGCTTCATCTTTTACCTCAACTTCATTTTCCTGCCTGAGGCCCATTTTCCTCGATTCCCATAAAGCACAAAAGAACATTGTGAGACATGGATCACAAATTGAGTTTTGAGAAGTTATTGTGAACATTAAAATCTTGATTATGACGGACGGTATTCTCAACAGAAGAGGTGATAAATTTATCTTCTGATTCAAACATGAGACTGAGGGAACAAGTGTGATCTCGTATCCACTTTCCTCTTTTTACACACGACAAATAAGACTAAAAGATGTTGGAGCAGAAAAAGGCTTTTCAGCCCATCAAGTCTGCTCCACCATTCAATGAGATTCAACTCCACCTTCCTGACTTTTCCCACTAACCCTCGATTCCCTTACTGATTAAAACTCGATCTCAGCCTTGAATATACTTAATGGCCGAATTCAACAACCCTCTGCAGTGAAGAATCCCACAGATTCACTCCCCTCTGAGAGAAGAAATTCCTCTTCATCTCCAGTTTAAATGTGCAACCCCTTTTTTCTGAGATTATGTCCTTAATCCTAGACATTTCCACAAGGGGAAACAATATCTCCACTTCTACCCTGTTAAGTCACCAAAGTTGGATGTTCCAACATCATCTCATTTCATTCTTCTAATCCAATGAGTACAGGCCTAAACTGGAATCCCTACAGTGTGGAAGCAGGCTATTCAACCCACTGAATCCACATCAACCCTCCAAACAGCATCCTATCCAGACCCACCTAACCCTGTAATACTGCATTTCCCATGGCTAATCGAACTAGCCTGCACATTGCTGGACACTAAGGCCAATTTAGCATGGCCAATCCAACTAACCTACACAACTTTGGATTGTGGGAGGAAACCAGAGCACTCAGAGGAAACCTACAGAGACACGGGGAGAATGTGCAAACTCCATACAGTCACCTACACACACACACACAGACACACACAGACGCACACACAAAACACACACACACAACACACAGACACACGCACAAAAAAAAGAGACACACACAAAAAACACACAGACACACACAAAAAACACACACAGAGACACACACAAAAAACACAGACACACACACAAACACACAGACACACACAAAAAAAACAGACACACACAAAAAAAACAGACACACACACAAACACACAGACACATACAACACACAGACACACACACACATAAAATAGAGACACACACACACATAAAATAGAGACACACACACACAAACACACAGACACACACACACACACACAAAACACACACAAAAAACACACACACACACAAAACACACACACACACAGTGGGAACCAAACCTCTTTCACTTCTGTCACAGTCCTGGCCTTACACCTCCAGAACCATCTGTTCCCGAACAATGCTGAAGCCTTCACCAACCCCCTCCAACCCCCTTAGTCCTCGTCAGGAAAGCTGCTGCTGAAGCAAGCTGCGAACATATTTGCAAAGATTCTCACACAAATGCACCATCAGCCTGAGGCTCAGCAATTAATAACTAGGATGAACGCACATAACAGCAAAGGCAATGTCCAGCTAATGAGGCCTCGGTTCTTTCATCACTTGACTGCTGAACAATACCTAGCCCCACACAACAGTTTAAATTTTTCCAGCTTGATTTGCACAAAATCAAGATATTTTTGAAATACAGACTAGCCAGCATGGGCATGACTGTCAGAGGTATATAACACCGCAACCTTTCAGGTGAGACAGATTTTTTCCTTTCACTATCCCCTCAGACCCTGAAATGTCACATTAACCTGGAATCATGACCATGGAAAAGATCTGGTCTAATGAAAGAGGATCATAAAGCTCTTCACTGGACTTACCTATTTTTCATCCAAGAGATCTCCGTGCTCTCTCCAGACCAACTTGCGCCCCTCGCTCCCCTCCCCCCTACCCACCCCCAACTCAGGTTAGCCTGGTTAAACAGATGATTTGCTGGTCTAGTGGCCCCTCTGTTTGTATCTGCAGGCGGAGCAGGTCAAAATAAAATCTTCCTGCACTGAGCAAAGCCCTTGCAAACGATGAGCAGGAGAGCTGCTTTCTTGCTGTTGGTTAGCAGAGCCTCCCCTGGTTACTGTCTGCATCACAGACACACACACACACACACGACTAGAATAGTAATAACGGCACATCAGGGGCTATGGAAGCAGGCTGAGATTGCTCGGTTTCCCCCTTTCTCTCCCTGCTGCCTTCATTGTTTGAATGCATTCACTTGAAACAGACTGGCCAGCGAGCCTCATTTAACCTGCAGCTGGCAGCCTGTAGTGATGCTTCTCTCTCCAGACTGGAATCTTACCAGGCCAGTGGACCCAGTCTAACTGAAAAGATCCTCGGCAGAATCTCCTGATGAGCTCGGCCTAACTGTGGCTTTTGTTCCTCCCTGGCACGCACGACAAAACAGACAATGACATCTCGGGGACCGGATTTCCAGTTTGGCCAACTGCCCAGAGATCAGGCTGGCACTAAGGTCGGGCAGTGGGTCTGCTCAATCCTCCCTTCCCCCTTCCCCCAGCAGCAGTAAGTATGCCAATAGCCCCACTGCCATGATCAGTTTATCTCAATAACTGGCTTCTTCTGAATGACCTTACTTTGATTCTTCTAGTCAGCGTTGTGTGAATGCACTTACCCGTTTCATAGGTAACAGTCGAGACTGGATTGGGCAGAGGCTCAGTGGATGATGGAAAACTATAAGGGAGGGGCAATAGTCTAGTGGTATTATCATTGGACTGTTAATCCAGAGACCCAGGCAATGTTCTACGGAAGATGGTGAAATTTGAATTCAATAAATATCTGGAATTAAGAGTCTAATGTGAATCCATTGTCGATTGTTGGGAAAAACCCATCTGGTTCACTAATGTTCTTCAGGGAAGGAAGCTGTCATCCTTACCTGGTCTGGCCTACATGTGACTCCAGACCCACAGCAATGTGGTTGACTCTTAACTGCCCTCTGGGCAACTAGGGATGGGCAATAAATGCCGCCTAGCCAGTGATGCCCTCATCCTGTGAATGCATATTAAAAAAAAAGCCGTTACTCCTCAAAGTTAAAACCAGCTCATGATACGAGTGCAGCTACTTGAAAACCACGGCTTGAGGGTGATTTCTATTGATTGCAAGATGTGGGCCGAGACTTTGGCCCTTCTTAGGAAAAGGAGGTTAAATTCACACCAGCCTCTGGCTCTGTGCTGATCTCACGAGAAGCTCTACAAAGGCCTACTGTCAAAAGTTCTTGCGGTGCATTGGTAGCGTCCCCGCCTCTGGGCTGGATTCAAGTCTCACCTGCTTCAGAGCTGTGACAAAACGCTTGCACGTTGATTAAAAACACTGGTTGGTGGAAATTTTCCCGGAAAACTTCCACATCTTCCGAGTTGCAGAGCAAGGGCCCAGTGCTTCAGCAGGCAGCCTGCTCTCTGGAGGAGCTTCCCCCCTCCCCCTGTGCCCCCCCACCTCCCCAGGACTGCTTTGTGTCACTGCTGAGGCCATTATTTTAAGTGAAAGGTAAGGAAGTTGGAGACTGGGTGCCTCCACCTTACAAAGAAGAAACAAGGACAGGTCACCTGGCCCTTCAAGTCTGTTCCACTCTTCAATCAGATCATGGCTGATCTGATTTTAACCTCAACTCGATATTCCTGCTTGCCCCCTGACTGATAATCTTTTACCCCTTTGGAAATCAGGAATCCACCTACCACTGCCTTGAGAATATTTGAAGATTCTGTATCCATCGCCTCTTGAGAAAGCAAATTCCAAAGACACTCAACCCTCAGAGAGAAAAAAAGTCTTAGAACTGTTCCCTCTCTCATCAGGCTCTTGCTAATTTCAAGCTGGAGGGGCCCTTCAGCCACTGACAGCCAATCTGCAAGCCCACCCTCTCGTCACCCATTGGACCTTTCAGAGCAAGTATATTTTGCAGTGACTGATCTCCATCAGCAGAGGAAGATCTGACCTTTGCTGGACTAAAATTTCTAAATGCTTCAGCTCAGGTCCAATCAACTTTCTGCAACAGGAAGAATGTCTCTTTACTAGCTTGGAAACTGACAGACACGGTCTTTAACATTCATATGATAATAAAGGGGTTGCTTGAAGCTTCAGCCACGCACCAGATCTGCATAAGCCCAACAACAGCTAATGCACAATGGATGAGTTAGTCTGCGGAAACCAGTGTAGGCATCTTTGGACTAACACCAGAAGCCTGGTCAAACACAATGCTGATCCACAGCTACTGAAGATGAAAGCTACTGATTTTTAATATTTTCATTCATGGAACGTGGGTGCCACTGGCTAGGAACACCATCAATACAACAGTACGTGAAACTTCCATCCTGTTCCGTCTCTTTTGTCAAGCACTAATCTCACGAGGTGAGCAAAGCAATTTCAGGAGGCTAAGGAAATTTGGCATGTCCGTAAAGACTCTTACCAATTTTTATACATGCACCATAGAAAGCATTGTATCTAATTACATCACAGCATGATATGGCAACTGCTCTGCCCAGGACCGTATGAAACTACAGAGAATTGTGGACATAGCCCAAACCATCATGCAAGCCAACCTTCCATCCACTGACTCCAAATATATTTTTTGCTACCTCGGAAAGGCAGCCAACATAATGAAAGACCCCTCCTACCCCAGTCATAATCTCTCGCAACCCCTTCTGTTGGGCCGAAGATACAAAAACTTAAACACTTGTACCAACAGATTCAAGAATAGCTTCTTCCCTGAGGTTATTAGATCTTCGAATGAACCTCTCAAATTTTAAGTTTAATACTGACCTCGCTCTTTGTGCCCCTTCTCTGCAACTATAACATTGCATTCTTCACTCTGTTCTAGTACCCTAATGCACTTTGTATAGAATGGTCTGCCTGTACTGCACAAAAACAAAACATCACAGGGGGAGGCGATGGCCTGGTGGTATTATCACTGGACTGTTAATCCAGACACCCAGATAATGTTATGAGGCCCCCAGGTTCGAATCCCACTGTGGCAGATGGTGTAATTTGCATTCAATAAATATCTGGAATTAAGAATCTAATGATGACCATGAATCCATTGTTGGAAAAACCCCGTCTCGTTCACTAATGCCCTTTAGGGAAGGAAACTGCCATACTTACCTGGTCTGGCCGACATGACTTCAGACCCACAGCAATGTGGTTGATTTTGAACAGCCCACTGGGCAATTAGGGATGGGCAATAAATGCTGGCCTAACCAGTGATATCCCCATCCGATGACTGAATAAAGAGGGAAAAAACAGCAGCAAGGGGAAGCTGATTAAATCTGGAATTGAAAGCTAGTCTTAGTAATAGTCACTACCACTGTTACAGAAACATCAGGTTGGGTTCACTAATGCCTGTTAGGGAAGGGAAATCTGCTATCTTTATCAGTTCTGAGGAAGATTCACTTGACCTGAAATGTTAGCTCTGATTTCTCTCCACAGATAATGCCAGACTTGCTTAGCTTCAGCAGTGATTTCTGTTTCTGTTTCATTTTTACCCAGTCTGGCCCAAAGATGACTCCAGATCCACTGAGGAAACTTCCATCCTGGATCCGAAACTCTGTTTTCTCCTTCATAGATACTGCTAGACCTGCTGAGCTTTTCCAGCAACTTTGTTTTCGTACCAGATCCAACGTCTTGGAATTGGCTGAGCAAGTCAAGGGCAATTAGATAACAAATGTTGGCCTTGCCAAAGATGCCCAAACCCCATGAAATAATATTTTATTTTAAGAGCGTATCAAAGATTTACAACATTCCAATATTCATTCATTGGGTACTTGGCTCTGGGCATTCTAGTTGTGAAAGAATGAGTTGTTGCAGGGCATCTTGCAGATGCTGCCGAGAGAGACAGAGAAACTGAGGGAGGGTCCACAGCAAATGAGAATAATTTAAGAATGGAGCTAGTTGACCTCAGGAAGCACTCCTTCACACAAAGGGTCATGCAAATCTAGGGCTCTTCCCCCCAACGCCACCCCATACAGAAAAGCTGCTGAAGCTGGGATCAATGGAAAAAGTGACAACTAAGATTTTGCTCATTAACAGGATTGAGGGATATCAGAAAAACAGAGTTACAATACCAACCTATAAAAGATGATTGTGAGGCTGATTCACTCACTTCATTCTCATCTCCCAGTTGAAGATTCAGCCTTGAGTTATCAGTTACATTGATCAAACCTCATTAAAGGAGAGAATTTTAATTGCTGACCCATAACTCCAATGAGATCTGAGCCAGATAAAACATGAAGAGAATCGCAAACCCCTTTAAGGAAAGAATAAAGTAAATAAAATGGGCACTCAAGTCTTATTATCTCTCAGTTCCATGGAATGAAAAACAGAAGGAATAAATGGATTGAAAGATGTGGGGAAAGATAGAAAGAATAAAAACGTAAAAGAATAAGGTATACCATCCTAAAAGAGGGAAGATTGGAAAGGGGTGTCCTTGTGGTAAAGGTGTACTTTGCTCATAAACAAGAGTAGATTCTTGCTGCCACATTGACCTCAAAAGCAAGGCTGAATAAGCTATTGCGTCTGTTCCATTGCACTGGAGAGCAAGCCCAGCCACTCTCAGAGTTAAAGATTTTATAGAAGTATGCAAAATTCCCCAATTTACCTGTCTTTTCAGACCCAGGTTTGCCGAAAACATGGACCAGGTTTGTGCACTGAGTGAGAATTACTACTTATTCAAATAAATACAGTCCAGCTACATCTAAACAATTAGAACCATCGATATATAACTATACTGGTTAACACTGTAATTCCTTCATAAAATTTCAGTAAATCCCTACCTGCTCCTTTGCTGCCCCTCTTGCCCGATTCTAGCCCCTTTCTAACCCTTGCCATTCCCGGAAGAGGCTGCCAGTCACTGGATATCCCCTGAAAGACTGGCATCCCCAGTGCCTGGCCCCATCTTTAAAAGGACACCACGCACCCAGATGAACACTGGCATTCCAAAGTTGCCCTCCTCAGTTGTTCTGAAGATGTCAGACAAGGAGAAAATGGGCTGTGGTTCTATGTCAGGGACCTACAGGCCCTGTTGGAAGGGGTGGTCCAGAGGAGGCCCACTGTTCTCCCTGAGAGGCCACATAGATGGGTTCCAGATTGCCACCCAAGACAGTGTTACGTCCATGCAGCCAACCAAGTAGGAAGGAGATTAATGACCTTCTCTGTTCCACCAGGGGCAAGTAACACATATCTCACTGCCATTGTGTCCATCTCCAATCCACCATTGCCCTTCCCTCACTCTTATTCCCCTTCTCTAACCGCTGCCTACTCATTCACTCTGGGCACCTTGCCACCTTCAACCCACCTGCACCAGCACAGAAACATCCATGTCCCACGACAAGGGTCCTCGCTGACCCCCTCCACAAGACAGTTTTGACGATCATCCCCCATTGACTCAGGACTACTGCCGAGCAGGGCATCCTGCTTACCTGTGATAGTGGGTAAGGCTCTGGACCTGCAGGTAGGCGCTATGTGAGAGAGCAAACCCTGAGACGTAGCCTGGTCCAATCAGTGATCCGGGTGCCAGTCCAGGAAGACTGCCTGCTGCAGTCTTTCAACGCTGGTTACTGGATCACCCCGAAGTGCAGGTCTCAATTTCCCTGGCATTCAACAACTATATCGGAGAGATGCCAAGGGTTGGCAATTATCCAATGCTAATACCCTTGCATGGGGGCATGGCATGCATGGTTGGTGCCCATGGGGTATGCCCTAAGATGCTATTTCGTGGCAGCCAATATGCACTGTTTGGAGCCCATGGTGATCTGACCTTGTCCAGTGCCTGACCTGACTCCCATATTGAGAATTCTCAGTGACTAGTCTGCTTGCAGTGGATGGCAGGATAGGAAGCTGCATATTGAGAAAGTAATAACAAGGTGTGTAGAGTTGGATGAACACAGCAGGACAGGCAGCATCAGAGGAGCAGGAAGGCTGACGTTTTGGGTCTGGACCCTTCATTTCTGAAGAAGGGTCCCGACCCGAAACGTCAGCTTTCCTGCTCCTCTGATGCTGCCTGGCCTGCTGTGTTCATCCAGCTCCACACCTTGTTATCTCCAACTCCAGCATCGGCAGTTCCTACTATCTCTATTGAGAAAGTGACATTTGCAGCCAACAAGATCCTTAACAAGCAATGATCCCATTTAAAATGTGGGTCATCACTACTTCGCGAGAATCTCACTTCGACACCGAGAACCTGGTTGAAAGATGCAGCAAGTTGTTCCCAATATCCAAGATGGCCTTTGTTGGATTTCTCGCCATGGCCAATATTGCTCAAGTTTCTACAAGATTCCACCCATTGAATAGCACAGCAGGCTTCAGGGGTCATACTGCCTTGACCCAACTCTTATTAGCTTTTCCTGAGTCTGGCAAGGAGAAGCATATTTAGTACAATGACTGGTGATGGACTCAAAGTTGTATGTCACCAGATTTTACTCGATAACATGTGATTATTGCTCAGTTTGGAAGAGACTTTCAAAAGGACTTGCAATAAGGTTACCAGGAGTTTCTATCAACAGATTAGGCTGTGAATATGAAATAATTATTCAACTCATTCCAACAACATTGTAACAATTTATATTGATATAGCACCTTTAAGTTAAATGTCCCAAGGTTCTCCACAGAACTATCAAACAGAATTTGCCACTGAGTTACAGGTATGGAGATATTAGGGCTGGTGACCAGAAATTGCTAGAGGTAGCTTTTAAGGAGAGCCTTAAAGGAAATGAGAAAGCTAGGGTAGAATTCAAGAGCTGAAGACATAGCCACCACTGATACAGTAAATAAAGAAAATAGAAGATAGGGTGGCACAGTGGTTAGCACGGCTGCCTCACAGCACCAGGGACCCAGGTTCGTTTCCACCCTCAGGTGACTGCCTGAGTGGAGTTTGCACATTCTCCCCATGTCTGTGTGGGTTTCCTCCCACAGTCCAAATATGAGGTGGATTGGCCATGCTAAATTGCCCATACAGTGTGGCTAGCTAGATTAGCCATGGGAAATGCAGGCTTATAGGGACTGGGTAGGGGGATGGGATGCTCTTTGGAGAATCAGTGTGGACTCGATGGGCTGAATGGCCTGCTTCCACGCTGTAGGGATTCTATGATTAGACCAGTAATCAAATAGAATCTGGACCAAGACAGAAACTGTAATTAAAAATAAAACCAGTGGTGAGGCAAGAGGCCAGAATTTGAGCGCGCAGCAATCCAAGGGTTTAGGATGACAGGAGATCACAGGGATTGGAAAACAAGAAAGAGAATTTTTACAATCGAGGCATTACATAATAATGTAGCTCACCAAGTACCAATGTGAGCCACTGATAATTCTGTTGGGTGTGCAGAACACGTTGGCTATAGCCTGTGGCTTTTTCATATTTCACAGCAATATCACTTGTGTGTACATTCCTGCACGTAACTGAACAATATATCATTTGCAGAACACACCAAATGTAACATACATCAGTATAGTTTTACCATCATCCATCTGCACATATGCACTTCAGTTTGAATGACCTTAGTCCTGTCTGCCGATGTCACAAACCAATTTTGTTTCAGTTCCCTCACCAACATTAACAATGCAACTTTCTGATTTATGACAACTTGTAAAAGCTTTCCCAGCAGTTTGTTATTTTGTTCTAAGCAGGGAGACAGTTCCATCTTTTCTTAAAAAAAAACTAACACCATAATCTCCACAGTGGAGAGTGCACAGAATAGCAAATCGTACCATCCTCAAGTATAAAGACACAAGAAAAGAACAGGAGCTGCACGTCTCCACTATGCACTCCACAACTCACTTCCCTACAGGCAGCCGGCCAGAAAATTCTGGCTGAGCAGGAGTGAAACCAAACTGCCACAAGACTGCAGCAACTATCAGTTACAGAGCCCTGATGAAGCAACGCTAAACGACGAACATATTAGCATATATTTACCCAGATTATCCAAGGTCTTATGAACGCTGTCTCCTTTTTCAATACCTGCCAGTGCATTGACTGCTCCAGGCTGCAGCTCAGCAGTCACAGTGGTTATAGCGTGTGCACAGAGAGTGTTAGTGAGTATGCCACAAGTACTCAATATTAAAATGATGATGTACTTCCTCCAGCATGAATCTCTCTTTCCTGTTGATCTCTTTGTGATGACAACAACATGTAGTACACAGATGGGTTTCTTTTTAAAGTTTAAAGTGAAACCGAAGCAAGCTCCTGAGTATTTTGGGCACAAGGAAGGCAAAGTCAACTTGGATCTTCTGTGTTTAGCTGAATAATTCTGGGGGAGGGGAAATAATGTACATTTGGCAAATTCAAAGCACTTCTAAGTGTTTTATAGCTGCTGAAGTCCATCTTAGAAAAACACAGTTAATATTGCAATGTAGGAAATGAGGCAACTGCATTGCCTGCACTGAGGTCTCATGATCAGTGTTGAAAAAATGATCAGGTAACTTGCTTCGGTGACACTGGTCGAGCAACAAATATTGACCAGGAGACTGGGGAGAACTCTCCACTTCTCTTCAAAATACAACCACGGGTTCTTTTATGCTCACCGAGAGGGTTTTAATCTCTCACTCAAAGATGGCATCTCAGACAACATCGTGTTCAGTTGCGCTGAAGTGTCAACCCTGGGTTTTGGAGCAAGTCTTGAGTGGGATCGAAGCCACAGCCTCCTGGTGAGCTGTAAAGCACAACTATGAATGAACATTACTCCAGGGCTTTTACTGAGTCAGCACTTTTGCCAGCTATCACCTTCAGTTTTGGTTCATCCATCGCATGCACACAAAAACAAGAGGAGGAGACGGAAATGCTTATGGTTATTTTTGTTATAAAAAGGTTTGGATATAGGGAGAAATAGAGAGCTGTCATCTCCAGCTGCCACGTGGTGCCAGCTCCAGGTGTTAAAGTTGTCCCTGTTGAACTGAGAACCCAGATTTGAAAATCCCAGTTGCAATCCTTGTAGCGTACACAATAAGCTTCTTAAAAAGCAGAATCAGTTGCTGTGCTCTCATAGCAGTACGAGCCCTGCAAGCCTTTTTTTTTTAACTGATTTATTACTGTCACATGTACCTAGGTACTGTGAATAGTTTGTTTTGCATGCAGTCCAGGCAGATTACAACATATAAAGATCATAGGGTTATAGAACGTAGCGAGGAATACAAAGTTACAGCTGTAAAGAAGGTGTGCAAAAAGCAGAATCAACATTAGACTTGAAACTTGTGAAGTCCGTTCAGAAGTCTAATGACAGTGAGGAAGAAGCTGCTCTTAAACCTTTTGGTATCTTTTGCCTGACGGAAGAGGTTGGAAGAGATTATGACCAGGCTGGGAGGGGTCTCAGATGATGCAGGCTGCCTTTCTGAGGCAGCGAGAAGTGTAGATGGAGTGAATGTGCAGAAGGTTGCTCGGAACCAAACTGGGAAACTCACACGCTAGGCAGTGCTAGAATCTTTGGGGTTGTGTACATTTCTGTTTCCATCATTGATGGTGCCTTAAAAATTCAGCCCAAGAACATAGCCTGGTATGGCACAGGAGGAGGTCGGTCTGCTCCTTCTGCCAGCATTGCCCTCAGAAGCTGAATACAACAACTTTTTGTACAATTTGAAAAAAAAGACCTGAATTCTTATAATGCCTTTTGTGACCTTCAGACATCCTATAACATGTGGCTTTTGAAGTTTGGTGCCTGTTGTAATTTAGGGAATATAGCGGCCAATTTGTGCAAACTCCCACGATTTTAGCAATTTGAAAATAAGCAGATAACCAGTTTTAGTGGGGTTGATTAAGAGACAAATAGCAGCCAGAACACAGAAACATAGAAAATGGACCATTTATTGTCCATTTAAGCTCAAGTGGGCAGTCTAATGTCTTAGGTGCCCGCTGTAGTATGGCTGTTTTATTGTAGGTGGGTGTACAGAAAGTGAGCTTGCCTCCTGTTGAAATTTGCGAGTCCCCCTCCCTCATTTCACATTAGCTGTCAGGGATCTGTAAAATTCAGCCCATTGATTGGCTCAGTCTCTTCCATAGCCATTAGCAATTCAAATCAGAAATTCAGCGTCAGTGCTGTTCAGAGTCTTTCTTCCAGGCTGACACCTTTAGTCACCGTTTCTGGCTGTGTTACTTAAACAGTATTGGGCAATAAATTGTGTTTTCACAATGCATAGCTTCGACTGGTTAATCAAAAACATGATTTGAAAACCCTCCTGTACAGTCCATTCCTCTTCATTCCAGGTTGCAATTATCCAAGTGTATTTCTTTAGCATTTGTTTCCCACCTTTCTATTAATACACTGCTTAATGTGAAAGAATGTCTCAAGAAACTGAATTATCAGGGTCAGATGGCCTATCAAGATGCAGGCATTTAATGAGACACTGCAATGCTGGCACTTAGTAATGATACGTTTAACAACTTGCTTCTTTTCCACTTTGTCCTCCGCTTATTTCCCACACTCATGATGACACTTGAACAGAAGAAAATCCCCTGACTGTATTTGAATCACAGCTGACTTATTTCCTTTCCATTGTCTCCCAACCCTTACAAACTGGTCTGAACTTGTCATGACGAGGTAACTGATTAATACTTTTTTTTAAACAAATATTATCCCAGAGCGGAGGTAATGCACGCTGTGCAATGTGTTCTTATGGCTCATTTCTAGCAGTAAACTTTGTAATCAATGGCTGATTGACTCAAACCCTTACATTACTGATGGATTGCAGACTCTTAACCATGTTGGAGTGGCAAATACAAAGACTGAAAATCAAAGCACTGGGTTTTTGTTTTGTTACTGAGTTGTATGTTCCTGACTGGGTAAGTCCACTTTGGTATAAAGGGCCCTGTCAGAGACTGTTTTTGCTTCGAGGCTGTGGGGGCTGGAGAAGGGTTGTGTTCCTCTGACCCTGAAACAGATCACAGGCAGCTACGAAGCAGGCAAATGCCAGCACGGCCTGTTTGGAAGGATTGCCACACTTCTCCAAAATGTAGGAAAAATACTTCTCTAACAGTCTCTGGCATAGTCATGATGGGCCAAACGGCCTCCTTGTGCACTTTAACATTTCTGAGTATCTGCAGCTCTCACCACTGGTTGCAGTTTATATCATCTACAAGATGCACTGCAGCAATTTACCAAGGCTTCTTCAACAGCACCTCCCACAGTCCTGACCATCAATTTCTATGTTGTGATGGGCAGCCATCACATTGAAACACCACACCTTGCACTCCTTTGAGCCCCACACCATCCTGAATTGGTAATATGTCACTGTACCTTCGGTGTTGCAGGGTCAATTTCCTAGAACCCCCTCCCTAACAGCACACTAGGTGTCCCTACATCCCAAGGACTGCAGTGTTTCAAGAATTTGTTCTATCAGTGCAATTAGGGAAAGGGCAATAAACGATTGTGACACCCAATATCCCATGAAGGAATGTAAGATTTCCCCTTTGATACAACTGAAAAGAAATGAATCAATTTACCAACATTCCCTCCAGGAAGGCAGCGTAGGGGGACTTGAGCAGCAAAAACTGGACAGGGAAGTAGGTATACCAGTAGATGATCTTGTCCCCATTCCTAAAATCACAGTCAGCAACTTTCCTTAACTCCCAGCAACTCTTGACTGTGGGGCACTTTAACTACACCACTGCACAACAGAGAAAACATTCTCCTTAGCTTATGTTCAGTTCTGTCCCCGACTTATGGGACATTTTTCCACTGCAGAGCAGGAGGTTGAGGGGTGACCTTACAGAAGTTTATAAAATCATGAGGGGTATAGATAAGGTGAATGGCAGGTGTCTTTTCCTGAAGGTGGGGGTTTTCAAGACTATGGGGAATATTTTTAAAATGAGAGGAGAAAGGTATAAAAAAGACATGAGGGGCAAACTTTTTACACAGACAGTGGTTCGTGTGTAGGATGAAGTTCCAGAGTGAAGTGGTGGATGTTACAATATCTAAAGGACATTTGGATAAGTACATGAATAAGAAAGGTTTGGATGGATATAGGCCAAACGCAGGCAGGTGGGACTAGTTCAGTTTGGGATTATGGTCGGCATGGACTAGTTGGACCGAAGGGTCTGCTTCTGTGCTGTAAGTCTCTATGTCTGCAGAGCAATTAACAATGTTACTTGTGGCATTGTTGCAATATGGAAAACCATGCAGAAACGAGCAGGATAGACATGAATGGGTCACTGAAGGAGTTCCACCTTAATATTTAAACTTCAATGTGTGCTTTGCAGTGACTGTGGCTATAAACCGTTGACTCTGAGCTGATAGCATAACCATCATGATATCCCATTTTGAGAAAGGAATGACGCTATTGCTGCAACTAAAGCTGGAAAACCGCATTGCCCCACTAATCCCACCGCTAAATAGGTCATTTTCCACATTGCAACAATGTCACAAGTAACATCATTAATTGCTCTGCAGACTCGGTGGGCTGAATGGCCTAATTTCTGCTCCTGTGTCTTATGGTCTTAAAATTGTGCAGGGTTGCAGGTGGAAGGCTGGGGAGTGGCTATATGGTAATTGCTCCTTTGGGGCACCAATGGAGACACAGTGGGCTGAATAGCCTCAGTCTATGCTGTAACCAGTTTGTGATTATTCCTCAATTCTCAGTTAATGAGTTTTTGGAAGTTGTTGTAAAAATCAGCAACTTACAGCTCAATGTAGGACCAAAATCACAAAGGTACCACAACCTAAAGTGGGATGATTGCTAACGTGTTACTAATCACTGCTCCCTCTGTTGCAATACTGCAGCTGCTGCTTTCACAACGTCACACTGTTATACACAGCGAGATTTTACTGCTAAGGTAGCTTTCGTCACAGCAATCAAGCTGAATACCTGTGAACTCACTTGGAAAATGGGGGTACGTTGATATCAGCTGTAATTAGATCCCACATCCCCATCTAGGCCGATTAAGTGCATGAAACTCACCATGTGGCCTCACACAAGACAGCCGACCCCCTGTGAAGTTTTGTGAACATCAGGACATTGTGTGCCAGCAATAACTGTGCCTCATGCCTCCTGATTAGTTGAGTTCGATTTAATGTAAATGCTCTCTTCCAAGCGCCAGTGGATATTTTCGATGAAAGCATAGTGTTCACTGTCTGGTGTTAGAATGACTGAGCTCCTGGACAATCTGATGCCAGTAAGGTATCAGCATCAATGAAATTACCTTTCAGCAGTGTCTCTGTCAATGGCTTTTATTATCGCTTTAACTGCATTGAGACAGATGACTTGGACGAGGAGGTGAACTTATGGGGTTAGGATAAATGGGTCTTTCTTCAGAAATAACCAAACTCATTAACAATAATTAAAAAAACAGTTTTAATAATTAAATAAATTAATGGGTTTTTTTTGAAAAACGCTTGAAAAGCATGTTTACTAACGCTTGTGTACCTAAGAAACCCAGCACAAACTGAACACCTGCACATTCAGTGAAAGCTCATTCCCTTGATTTGGGGCTATAGTCAATTCTCTGGTTCGGGTTTGATCCGTTTGATTGAATCTTAAAACAGCACCAAAGATCGGGGAAACACCAACATGATTGGTTTTGAAAGTACTTTGTTTAAAATGTCTGATCTTTTCCTTGGGTTTGGTATATTCTGCTTGGATTCTATTGATCTCACAAGGACAAACAAGTGGAAACCCAACCCTCTTGCACATTGCGTAGCCACCGAAAAGTATTTTCAAAATTAAGTTTTAAAAAACGCAACTTTACGGAGCTATGACAGTATTTGCTGTCGTTTGGAATGGCTTTGTCAAAATTACCCTGGAAAATTAAGTTACAACAATAAACTTGATTAGAAGGGTGCACGCACACACACACCCACACACACACTCTCTTTCTCTTCCACATACACATACTCTCTGCCTCTCACACTTACACACACACTCACACATACACACACATACCTGCACATACGCACGCGCACACATATGCATGCGCGCACCCACACACGCACTCTCTCTCTCCCACATACACACACTCTCTGTCTCTCACACTCACACACACATGCACATTCATGCGCACGCGCACACACGCAATTGTGCACACACACATACATGCACGTGTGTGCGCGTGCGCGCACACGCACACACACACACACACACACACACACACACAAAACTTCATCCTGCTGCACTAAATTCCCACCAGTACAATGAGCAACATGACACCTATATGGCCCTGAGATGTGGGCTGTCTACAGCAGACACCTCAAGGCTCTGGAGCAGTACCACCAATGCTGCTGCGTAAGATCCTGTGAATCTGCTGAGAAGAAAGATGCACCAACACCAGCATCCTCAAACAGCATCGAAGCACTGACCAGCCTTGATCGGCTATAATGGGCTGGGTACATTGTCTGCATGACCAACATGAGACTCCCCAAGCAAGCGCTCTACTTCCAGCTTCAAAATGGCAGGCAAGCCCCAGGTGGGCACAAGAAGCGTTTCAGCGATACCCTCAAGGCCTTACTGGGGAAGTGCTGCAATCCCACAGACACCTGGGAATCACTGACCCAAGATTGTCCAAAGCAGAGAAGGAGCATCTGGGAAGGCGTTGAGCACCCTGAGACATCTTGCCCCCTAGCCTTTCCTACCATATCTCTCTCCACCTGCACTTACCCCTCTCAACTCCCCTCTTCATTTACATACACAAACTTAAAACAGTGCATAACACGTGCCAGCAAACCACACCATATGGGGAAAGCCAAGAAAGAGAGAAAAGACCCATGGATATCTCATGCAAAGTGACCAAATTTCCAGCCACTGCCAAACTTAGAGGAGCAATATTCAAGTACAATCCTGGAGAGATAGAGAGAGACATACAGAGACAGAAAGAGAGAGTGAGTACTGATGACCACAATACTGCCGAGCTTCATCCAAATGTGGTTATGCACATCACTAGCTGGTGGTCAGGACCTCAGAACTTTGGTTTCGTTTCCTTCCCTCGTCAGGAGTTTCAAAACCAGTGACAGTGCCCCAATCAAAGCGGTAGCCAACTACACTCAGGATCAAAGCTGGAATCCTCTTGTTCTACATGGCTAGGAGCCACTAGCCTGCTCTGTATTTACGCAGTGAAGCATCAGGCATTTGTTAGCAGGAATTTCAACAAGTGGGCTGCCAAGATGTCTTTCCCAATTTCATGGCTTGGAGTTCGTCACCAAGTTTTAATGATGCAATCAACTATGAAGCATGACAGTGCATTAAAAACAATTAATTTGAAGGTGAAATCTGATCACAGCGTTCCATTGCCTGCGCACCAAACAGTGCTACCTCAGAAAGCAGCCTCTCACCTGAAGTTAGCTTGACCGTACAACAGTGTATTACAGCCTAGGTTTCAATTTTCGGAGGTGGACAGGATGTATGGGAAATCAGGAGATTCGAAGTGACCCCTTTGAATGAACAATGGGAGCCTCTCCTTTCTGTATTAGTTGCATGAAATTTCACCCACAAAGTTCAAGTGCACGGGCCTATTGGAAGTTTTTTGTGGGTAGTGCAGTGAATGGCGTGCACTGTTTATTTCCTGCTGACCACAAGATGCAACCCATTGTTATTGATTTGCAAGAGGGCCTTGCCTTCTGGTAGCAGGCATTTGTTTCTCTGACCTCATGGAAGGGCAGAATTTTCGACTGCACCTTCCTGTTTCTTTGCCACATAATGTCAACAATCAAAGTACTCCCAGGTCATTAAAGTTCACTGGGATTTGCAATAAACAGCAACAGGACAGAGTGTGTGAAATGTTTGCCTGTCTGTCTCGGCCCAGCAGCAATGAAAAGAGAGTGGTGCCTAAAATCCTGTCAGAACACACCTCGCTCAATTCGCTTCTCCGGGTGCAGAGTGTTTGCGGTTGGCCAATCTGACCACTCCCAGCCACTTGATGCTGGTGAGATCGAGTCGAACTCCCACAATTCAAAGTGCTAGAACGCAGGGCCCCAAGTGATTTTGTCTCATTTTTATCACAGCTAGTGGGGAAAGTTCGAATGCATCAGTTAGGAACACCTACCACGTTAGCTTCAGTCTCGTGGCACCACATCAGTACCACTGCATGAAATGTGCTTGTAAAAATACTACGGGTTAGTTACCCTTCATTCACAACTACAGATATCTACTCGGCCCTTTCTTCACTTCCCCCACTCAGTCATCCTTCTGTTCTTGTGGTGGCGAGTAAGATCGACAATGTTGTGTTGCTGCTCCCACATATAGACACGCACAAACTGGTTTCACTTAGAGCTCCTGGACTTGGGAGACGGAAAATGCCATCATTCCATCAGTCGGGATTTGATTTGAATTTAGAGGCTAGAATAGCAACACTGCAGCCTGCCAAAGGGAGACCTTGTGATGTAGTGGGTAGCATTTGTGCCCGTGTGCCAAAAGCTCTGGGTTGAAGTCCTACTCCAGGACTTGAGGGTCAACAAAGGGGCATTCATAACATAGCCAGACAGACTCGACTACCAAGCTATAAATCTTTCCAATACATACCGACGGCAGGCAGTTCCTGATCACCATTATGCTGGAAGGAATATTACCATCACTATCCATAGCTCTGGGCCACAACATGCACGTCAAAGTGTATGCTACCACAGCAAGTTGAACTGCATGAGCTGTATGACTGGTGTGAAGCAGAGGACTGCCAACAGTATGGGCTATGTCCCTGTTCCAACGGGAGTGGATTTGGGACCTGCCTCCTTGCCCTACCCATGGTGGAGGTCATAGTGCTGTGGGTCAGACCCACCTTCAGACAGAGGGCTTGCCCTTGTCCAGCAGACAGTACTGATCCTACGGGGCATTCACGTGGGCATCTGTTTATACCCCACCTGTACATTCATCATACATAGCTCTTGCTCTTTGTGAAGGTCACGGGTCAAGCCTCTCATGTCGGACGTAGCTCTTTTATGAGCAAGAAAACATGAACGCTTAGAGAAGCTTGGGTATCTTCTCCAGCTGATGCCCTCATGCTTTTTACTTAAATGAGGCATAATTGCACTGTGAACCACTTGCAGCTGCTTGTGGCTGTTGACAGCTTGGTAGAATGTGGTTGCACTCAAACATTGTCGTGTAGTTCTTTTCTATCAAAGAAGTTTGTCTGATCCTAATGATGCATGCAGCAAGGGGACACAATCTAGGAACAGCCCAGCTCATGAGGTCACAGCACTGAAGGTGTGTCTAAATGTAATTAACTGGGATAGCGACAGGTGAAACCAAACAAAAACGCAGAAGGCATAACCAGCAGCTCTTAACGGAGTGAAACATCCCAAGGCACTTCACAGGGATGCTAACAGACAACATGTGCCTTTGACCCTAGGGGTGACCTAAACTGTGGCTGAAGTAAAAACCGAAAGAACTGCGGATGCTGTAAATCAGGAATGAAAACAGAAGTTGCTGGAAAAGTCTCAGCAGGTCTGGCAGCATCTGTGAAAAAACAGTCAGAGTTAATGTCTCAGGTCCCGTGACCCTTCCTCAGAACTGGCTAAAGCGTTGGACTTTAAGATGTGTCTGAGAGAGACAGTGAGAGAGAGAAAAACATGGAGGATAGGAGCAAGAGTGGGCTATTTGATCCCTCGGGCCCTGTTCCACCACTCAATATGATCATGGCTGATCATCAAGCTCCACTAATCCTGCCCTCCTCCATATCCTTTCCTTTAGTCATATATCTACCTCCTTCTGGAAAACACAATATTTTGGCCTCAACTACTTTCTGGGGTAGAAAATTCCACAGGTTCAGCATTCTCTCTGGGTGAAGAAATTTCTCCTCATTTCAGTCTTAAAAGGTTTATCCCTTGACAGGTTTTAAGGCATGTCTCTGTGTGTGTGCGAGAGAAAGGAAAAGGGGTGCACCAAAAAAAGAGAAACCGAATTGTAATTCTTTGGTATCCTCAATTCCAATTGTTTCAGCAATAGCAGCTCAGTCTGCACCATTTGGGCCTTTGGACTCTGAAATTTCTTCCTTAAACCTCTTCACCTCTTTTTCCTCCTTTGAGATGCTTTCTTTAAACCTGTGTCTCCGACAAAGCTTTTCGTTATCTGCCCTAATAGCGCTTCATGTGTCTCGGTGTCAAATGTTTGTTTATAACTCTCACATGAAGTGTCTGAGATCCTTTAAAGCTGCTACATCAAGTCAAATTGTTGTATATCAGATACAAAGTCCGTGAGAACTCTCCCAACATGCTTCGTGTTAAGTATCTGAAAGGATATAAAACGCGCATGAGCCTGCAATATCAGGTGTGTACAAATCCAAGTTTCTCTGCACCACAAAACCATGACTCAATAATTTTTTGAATTTGTCTGCCTCCTCAAACTCAAATGAAATATTTCCTCTTGGAACATTTCCTCTTTCACCTCTTACCTGTCAAGAACTTTGTATCTCAGAATAGATACTATTGCAATATTCGCTCCCCCCCCCCCACAAAATGTTTGTGATATGTAAGAATTCAATTCTCAATGCAGACAAGGCTGCAGTTAGCTTCAATTAAATTACTTTCTGAAATAGTAATGTGGCACTATATTACACGTCAAAGCTGGGCATGAAATAAAAACAGAAAGTGATGGAGAAACCCAGCAGATCTGACAGGGTCTGTACAGTGAGAAACCAAATTAACGTTTCAAGTCCAATATGGGGAGTGTTGCCGAACAAAGAGACCTTGGGCTGAAGGGTCATCACTCCTTTGAAGGTGGAGTCACAGGTAGACAGGATAGTCTGCAGTTCCTATTATCTCTGATACAATTTTAACCCCATAGTGAAGAAGGCGTTTGGTACACTTGCCTTTATTGGTCAGCGCATTGAGTATAGAGTTGGGAGGTCATGTTGCGGCTGTACTGGACATTGGTTAGACTCCTTTTAGAATACTCCACTCCATTCTGATCTCCCTGCTGTAGGAAAGATGTTGTTAAATTTGAAAGGGTGCAGAAAAGATTTGCAAGGATGTTACCAGGGTTGGAGGGTTTGGTCTATAGGGAGAGGCTGAATAAGCTGGGGCTATTTTCCTTGGAGCACTAGTGGTTGAGGGGTGAGCTTAGAAAAGTTGATAAAATCATGTGGGGCACGGATAGGGTGAATAGTCAAGGTCTTTTTCCCAGGAGAGGGGTGTCCAAAACCAGAGGACATAGGTTTCAGGTGATAAGGGAAAGATTTAAAAGGGATCTGAGGGGCAACGTTTCCAAGCAGAGGGGGGTGTGTGTATAAATAAGCTGCCAGAGGAAGTGGTGGAGGTTGGTACAATTACAACATTTAAAAAGCATCTGGATGGGTTTATAAATAGGAAGGGTTTAGAGGGATATGGGCCAAATGCTGGCAAATGGGACTAGATTAATTTAGGATATCAGGTCAGCATGAATGAGTTGGACCAAAGGGTCTGTTTCTATGCTGGACAGATCTATGACTCTAGCATGGAACTGGAGTTCTGAAGTTCCCAGCAGGAGGAATATGATATTCAGTTCTTCTGTCCACAGATGCTTCCAGACCTAGTGAGTTTCTCCAGCACTTTCTGGTTTTAGTTCAGACATCCAACATCAGCATAATATTGGCAAATATAATTCTATTTCCATAATAGAAATGGACTTATAATAAAGATGGACAAATGACATGTGTTTGGCTACTTTTAAAAGTCACTGTAAAATTCAAATACTTTTGATTATTAAAACTGCATAGCTGAATAAATCAAAGTTGCTTTCTGACTGTTAACTTGTTACCTAATGAATGCAATTGTGTGCATGTGACATTAAAACCCCTGGAAACAAATCCTTGCTTTGAAAGCATTTTATGAAACAACACTGTCAATTCTCTGTTCTGCCAGGGGAAAATATGATCAAATGTATCTTTTGCTCTGGTTCTGGTGATATGAAGACAAAGACCTCTCTGAGAGTGTGGAACAAGGTAGTTGAAAGATTCTGCTTTAACGTGTAAAGAAATACAGGCATGGCCAAACAAACATTAATTCAACCAATGGACCTCATTCTGTCAGTTTTCACAATATGTGCTGAAAGATAGATCTTCTGCACAAATTCCTGTTTACTGTAGCAATGTTTCCTTAGTTTCGTGATGTGTTAGCTCTCTCCAAGCTCAATGCAAATACTGGGAGGCTTCAACCATCAGCTGAATTATTTTCTTTCCTGCAAGCTATCTTTTCTTCTCTGCTTCTTCCCATTCACTCCAGCTCCTGCCCCTCGCTAAACAAAAGTGAAATAATGTGGACGCCAGAAATCTGATTTTCCTTCTGGTAAGAATAGAACAGAGAAGGCTGAAAAAAAAAAACTCAGCAGGGACTGAAAGCTTTCATAGAGAAACAGAAAGAGAGATAGAATGAGAGAAAAGTTTAATTAATATTTTGGGTTGATGACCTTCCATCGGAAAGACTGAGTTATGCATGTTACAGACTTTCAGCAAGTCTGGAATGGGGTATATAGAGAGACCAATAATATGGAAGATGTGAGATACAAAAGGGAGGATGGTGCAAGGCAGGAAAGTGCTTGTATTGGAAGAACAGTAGAAACAAAATGTGTATCTAGATTCTTAAATTAATTGTTGACTGCAGGACTTGGAAATGCAATTACAAACTGGTTAAAAATACAGTCGGTTCGGAACTGGAGAGAGAAACAGAATTAATCACAGCAACCAATTTATTAGAGCAGTTGCTCTAATAAATGGGATGGGCAATCATGACCTGAAATTGTTAGAACTCAATGTCAAGTCTGGAAGGCTACAGAGTGGGATGGAGTGCAGATCCTGGAACTGATACAAAAAACTGGTCTTGTTACCTAGCTCCAGGAAGGCTGATAAAGTTTTGCTCTACTGCAGCTCCAAACGCTGATCATCACGCGCTCATTAAGAGGTTGCACCAGAGCAGTTCGTAACGACCTGACCCTTTATAATCCCATGGGCCACGTCAGATCAACCATGATCTTATTGTCTGCAGCAGCAGGCTTGAAGGGCTGAATGGCCTGCTTCTGGTTCTTTATGTGTTGACATCTTCTTCAGCACCTAGCCTCTGCATATTTGCCTACAGTCCCCCTTATTGTATCAAAATATCCCTAGTGCTTCAGCCAATGTATAACCTTTGTATTCTTTTTTTACTCTGTAAGATTTGTATCGAGGTATTTGTACCTAAGATGGCATCATTAAAGGCAGCCATTGTAGAAACTTTTCCCTGTACTCGTGTGACAATAAAGGATATTCCATTCTTTATTCTACATTCATTTGGAGCCCAGAAAACATTATGTGGATAATTATATTTGATGTCTCTTTCAAGAACTCTTCAATTTATACGTGAGGATTTTATATGTCACAAACTTGGAGAAACTCAGCAGGTCTGGCAGCATCTGTGGAGAGAGAAGCAGAGTTAATATGCTGGGTCTAGCATGACTCTTCCTCAGAATAAAGCAGGATGTTTTATGTATATAGAGTAAACTTTGTTTTAACCGGCACTTTAATCAACTGGCAATTATATACCTCAATGTCTGAGTATTTACTCTGTAAATAAAGGGATGTGTATACACCCTGCATTACATTTTTATTAGGTCATGCGAGTCTTTGCATTGATTTTTGGAGATGTGTTGATCTTTTACATAGATTCTTTTGAGGGATATTGATATCTCAAAGCTTCGCTCTGTCGAGGTTTACTGCAGTTAGGTGTTCCTCTTGATTATCCAGAATACTTGATCGACCTGTAGGTGCTGGTTAATAAAAAAGCTTGCGATGTATATGCATGCACATCTTGTTCACCCCATTCTCAACCAATTTTTAATTATTGGTAATGCTTGTGCCAGAAGCAAAGAGACAGAACAAGCTGTAAATTTTAATTTTTCTTCCTCTAATAATTAATCTGCTCTTGGCAAGAAAATGTTCAAATGCACCATCAAATAGTAACTTAAAATAAAAATTCAGGCAAGGGTCTGAATAGCTGATTTCAGGACAGGTCACCCCCTTGGGGCAAAAGTATTGCCAGAACAGAGTGAAACATTGTGTGAAGAAGACAGGAAGCCTGTTGATAGCCCAGCTCAATCCTTTGTCTAAAAATCAAGATCGGGCCTTATCAAGGCCTCGAGCATCATGCTGAAACATAAAGGTTTGCACCGCAGCTATTGCTATCATTTCTGGTCATGGAGGCACAAAAAACCAGGCAAGCTCTGGTGCAGGGCCAGAGACAAGGCTGTTCCTGGCTCTTTGAGCACTAAAGCAAGAGGATAGTCCAGAGAGAAGGAACTGAATCTGATGGAACCTTAAAAACCACGTACAAGATAAATGAAGTGAAACAGAGAAGGAAAGTTTAAATTAAGTGTTGACTGCAGGAGAGGGAGATGCAAGGACAAACAGTTGAAAACATTCAGTTTGGAATGGGCGGCAGAAAGGAATGCTGAGGACAAAATGTCCGCAATGGATTTCCATGTTGACCAATGGAGATAAATGGTGTTGGATACTACAAAAAAAAGGGGGCGGCACAGTAGTTAGCACCGCTGCCTTACAGCTCTAGGGAGCCAGGTTCAATTCCAGCCTCTGGCAATTGCCTGTGAGGAGTCTGCATGTTCCCCTTGGGTCTGCATGGTTTTCTTCCCACACTGCGTAGATGTGCAGGTTAAGTAGATTGGCCATGCTAAATTGCCCATTATCCACAGAGACAGGAGAGGTGTAGGTTAGGTGGATTAGCCATGGGAAACATAGGGGTGGGGTTTGGGTGCTGAGTCTGGGTGGAATGCTCTTTGAAGGATCATTGCAGGATTCAATGGGCCGAATGGTCTCTTTCCACACTGTAAGGATTCTGTGATTCTAAGAGCTGGCCATTTAGATGCTGTGTTGCTGTAGGACTCATGGAAATGGGCATGAAGGACTGTGGGTTTGCACCCAACCTTAAGCTACCTTCAACCTGGGGTCTCTTTGAATGCATCAACAAATAACATAAGTGGGTTTATTGGTTTTTTTCAAAAGTAAAGGGAAAAGGAAATCTCAGTGTTTATTCAGTGCCAACAAAGCTCTTACTTAAACATTCCAAATATAAAAGCGAGTGCCTGCGGCTCGAATTATCAGGTCATTATCACATCGCTGCTGTGCAACCTTGCTGTGCATAAATTGGCTTCTAGAATTCCTGCACTACAAGAGGCTGCACATTTAAAAAGTATATAATGAGCTATAAAACGATATCCCGAGGTTTGAAGGATGCTACATATATACGAGTCTTCCTTTACGTTCGACAGCGCTGGGGAAGAGGAATTATCAGAGCGATTCACTGAAATATTAATGATTCCACAGTTACTCAGGATTTTCGACATTTAAGGCCCAGGGGACAAAACAACATGTAATGCCACACACATCTGTCTGGCAACATCGATAAACTGAACGTTCTATCAGTGCATCAGAAATAATTACACTCACCCAAACGAAAACCGCAGTAAAGCCCTGCACTTGCTCCTCTTACCGAACCAAACTACATAACAACTCACTACTGTCCTCAATCTCCAACAAGCGACTGATCTAAATGCCGCTTTTAAAATATTTCCTTCAAATTTGAATTCCGATCATGTTAAAAGCATTGTGTAGCAAAAATGTCTGGCATGTTTTTAACCACGATGCCAACCTGAATTCTCAACCCACAAGAATTCACAGCGAGAAGTATCGGTTCAAAAAGTAAACTCGAGCCTCAAGGCCCAAACTTTTCTCTTATAAACTAAAATTTACTTCAAGGAAGTAGATGCACGCAGCTACTTATCAAAGGCAGCGTTTGTAGGATGTGATAACGGGGCCGAATGAATCAAACACCCTGACCGTTTCCCGGGGCTGACATGCAGTTCCAGCACCGAGATATCAGACTAAATGGCAGTTACTGATGCATTAGCTCAAGCGACTCCAACATCCAAATTATGCGGCCAAACTCCACAGCGCTAGCTCCTTTTAACCTGCGCAAGAAGACTCATCACAGTGTGTTTTTGGAAGAATCGGGGGGATCTAATGAAGGGAATAGATAGCATAGAAGCCAGGGAGTTGTTTCCACTGGCAGGTGAAAGGAGAACTACGGGCATAGATTCAAAATAAGGGGGGAGCAGATTAAGGGCTGAGTTGAGGAGGAACTTCTTCACCCAAAGGGTTGTGAAGCTGTGGAATTCCCTGCCCAGTGAAGCAGTAGAGGCCACCACGTTGAATGTCTTTCAGGCAAAGATAGATAGATTTTTGAACAGTAAAAGAATTAAGGTTATGGTGTGCAGGTGGGTGAATGGAACTGAGTCCACAAAAAGATCGGCCATGATCTTATAGAATGGTGGAGAAGCTTGAGGGGTCAGATGGCCTACTCCTGCTCCTATTTCCATGTTGTTATGGTTCACCAGTCTGTGCTCATGTGCTATCCGTTGGGCTTGCGATGTGATGTATTCAAACCACATCATGGCAGCTAGTGCAATTTAATTTCACTTCAAAACAGATCTGGATTTGAAAGTTAGTCTATATGAGGGTGACCATGGAACTATCAACGAGTGAAAAAACCTTTCTGCGTTACTAGTGTTCCTTTGAGAAGGAAATCTGTCATCCTTACCTGGTCTGGCCTACCTGACTCCAGGTCCATAACAAAGGCTAAACAAACCACATAGTTCTGGGGAAATTAGAGATGGACAATTAATGTTAGCCCTGCCAGCAATGTCCAAAATCTCCAGAAAACATCGTTAGAAAGTCACACTTGGCTTTGGCTACAGACTGCCTGGCATGATAGAACAACTTCAATCCATACAGCACATTCTAACGCAGAATGTAACGTCCCAAACTGCTTTCCTGTGTCAGAGAGATAACGTTAATCAAAGGAGAAGATGTTGGGCAATCTGACATTTAGTGAAAGAGAGATTGTGAGAAAGCTCTTGAGGAGAAGAAGGAGCTGGAAAGAAGCACGGGTTTAGCAAACAAATCGCAGTGAGCAAGGCACAGGCAGCTAAATGCAATAACTGAACACAAAGTAAGGGGGGAATGGAAGGGAAGTGGTAATGTCACATGATTGATAATCTTGAGCCAAATGTGGGGCAAGGGTTCAATTTCTACTTTGGTAGCTAATGGAATTTAAGTACAATTAATAAAACTATGTGGCAAATACAGGCTTCTTGTGGTGCTGTAGTCGTGTCCCTACTTTTGGTCCTGAAGGCCTGGGTTCAAGTCCAACCTGCTTCAGAGGTGTGTTTTAATATCTCTGAACAGGTTAATTAGAAGACACAAGTTGACAAGGTGTATGGGAAACAGGAAGTCACTGAAGCTTTGAGAGCTCTGGTGGTGCAGTGTTAGTGTCCCCACTAGTGAGCTAGTAGTGCCAGGTTCAAGTCCTGCCTTCTCTCGAAATACGTAATAACATCACGCAGACAACGAAGGCCATCAATTTAATTGGGACAAGGTAACCATAGTAGCCTAAGCCAAACATAGACACGCACAGGAATTCCTAGGGGCATGGTTCTCAACCCGTAATGCAATCAACAAACATATAGAATTGGACCCCATATACGAACCCACCCAGATCAAAACTAGAAATGACACTACTCACCATAACGGACCAGGCAGTATAAATTCCAAGTGGAGTAGAATAACATCGCTTCATCGGAGGCCTCATTGATGATGTCACCTAGCATGGTGACGAAATGTCTGAACGAGAACAGGCCAGCTCAGCGAGCAAGCCAACAACCTCATGTAATAACATCGCTGAATGGGTTGATCAGAATCTATCTAGGGGGGCATATAAGATTCAGGTATGAAAGATTTGGGAAGTCATGTTGGCTTGATATGGGGGGGGGGTGTTGCAGAATTGGAAAAGCATTCCCTTTTAAAAAGAGTAGATGCCAGGGACTCCACTACTGTGCCACAGGAGCCCTGTTGCCCGGTATGTAGGCTCTACATTCTACCGACTGGCAGACCACATCAAACAGTATGTCCCTTTGACTATTCGGCAGCATGCTAATCATTCTCAACCAGACCACGCTCTGAAAACTTAGAACAGTGTGTCTAATATTAGATGTGATTCTATTATTGGGCAGCATTGCTTCAATAATTGTGACTGTGCTAGGAGGTCCACCAGAAACCAATTTGAGAATATCCGTTGGGCTTACAATGTGATGTATTCAAACCACATCAAGGTAGCTAGTGCAATTTAACGTCAGTTCATAACAGATCTGGAATTGAAAGTTAATCTATGTGACGGTGACCATGGAACTATAAACAAGTGGTAAAACCTTTCTGCGTTACTAGTGTTCCTTAGAGAAGAAAATCTGCCATTCTCACCTAGTCTGGCCTACCTGACTCTAGATCCATAGCAAAGGCTAAACAAACCACTTAGTTCTGGGGAAATTAGAGATGGACAATTAATGCTGGCCCTGCCAACGATGTCCAAAATCTCCAGAAAACATTGTTAGAAAACCACACATTCCAGAAATAAAATTTCCACTTCCAGAATGTCAGTTTCTTTTAAATGGATAGAGCTGGACATTATTCTACTGGTTAATGTTCTGTACTCACACTGTAACAGCAAATGAGTCATAGCCTCCTACGGACATACAGAAGGGAAACAGACCCTTCGGTCCAACTCGTCACACTGACCAAACATCCTAAATCAATCTAGTCCCATTTGCCAGCATATGGCCCATGGCCCTCTAAACCCTTCCTATTCATCTACCCATCCAGATGCCTTTTAAATGCTATACTTGTACCAGCCTCCGTACCTCCTCTGTCAGCTCATTCCATATACACATCACTCTCTGCATGGAAATGTTGCCCCTTACATTCCTTTTAAATCTTTCCCCTCTCACCTTAAACCTATGTCTTCTAGTTTTGGAGTCCTACCCTGGGAGAAAGACTTTGGCTACCTACCCTAACACCTCATTGATTTTATAAACCTCTCTAAGGTCACCCCTCAGCCTCTGATGCTCCAGGGAAAATAGCTCCAGCCTAATTAGCCTCTACCCATAGCTCAGACCCTCCAACACTGGCAACATCCTTGTAAATCTTTCCTGCACCCTTTCAAGTCTAATAACATCTTTCCTGCAGCAAATTTAATGCAATTTTTAATGTAAAATCATATCTTTGCCACTATGAGATCTTTAGCTGTTAGTTAGTCTATTCACTTAACAAATAAGTTCTACAAACATATTCCATACCAGCAATTCGCTCCCTCATTTATGCAACTCCGTTTAAACAATTATCCATAAGTTATATAGTGCCTGCAGTCACAAAGCATGTAAAAACATGAAATGAGAAAAAATTAACTAGGAAAAACCATTTCCTGTACAGACCACAGAGATAATTAACTCTATCAACATTTCTTGCTGATCCCTGCCCTGTCATCCACGAGAGATTTCCAATTATAAATCCAGAATCTCACAGGTAGAGAGAGTTGCAAAAAAAGCATTTTGGTGCACTTGCTTTCGTCGGTCAAAACACGGAGTACAGGAATTGGAGCATCATGTCACATCTGTACAAGACATCGGTAAGGCCGCATTTGGAATACTGCATACAATCATGGTTACCCTGCTATGGGAAGAGTGTTATTAAACGGGAAAGGGTGCAAAAAAGATTTACAAGGATGTTACTGAGACTGGAAGGTTTTTGTTACAAGAAGAGACTGGATATGGTGCGACCATTTTTTCCCTCGGAGCGTAGGAGGCTGAGGGGTGACCTTATAGAGGTTTACAAAATGGCAAGGAGCATAGATAAGGTAAATAGCCACGGTCTTTTCCCCAGGGTGGGAGAATCTAAAACTTGGGGGCATTGTTTTAAGGTGAGAGGGCAAAGATTTAAAAGGGACCTGAAGGGCAACTTTTTCACGCAGTGGGTGGTGCGTGTATAGAACGAGCTGCCAGAGGAAGTGATACAAGCAGGTATAATTACATTGAAAAGATATTTGGACAGGCACATGGATAGGAAAGGTTTAGAGAGATATGGGCCAAAGGCAGGCAAATGACACTAGTTCAGTTTAAGAAACCTGGTCCGCATGGACAAATTGGGTTGAAGGATCTGTTTCTGTGCTGTACGATTCTATGAATCTCTTTGACCACATTGTTTTCATTACTTAACCATGTGTAGTCTCCAGCTGCATGTCCTGAAACTGTCCTACATCTGGTACACCATACAATACTAGGGACAGTCTCGGAATAAAAGGACCAAGATGAGATGGAACATTTTCACTCAGAGGGTGATGAACCTTTGGAATCATCTACCTCAGAAGGCCGTGGAGCTTAGCTCATTAAGAATTTTCAAGATGGGGATTGATAGATTTCTGATGACTAATAACATCAAGGGATATGGGGGCAGCGTGGGAATATGGCGTCAAGCTAAATGATCAACCATGATCTCATTGACTAGCAGAGTGGGCTCGATGGACTGAATGGCTTCCTATACTAAAACAGGGTTGGGTTATGAGGATAGATTGGACAGGCCAGACTTGTTTCTACTGGCATTTAGAAGTGTGAGGTGCAGCTTAATTGATGTATATAAAATCCTGAATGGTCCCTTAACAGGGTAGATATGTAAAGGATGTTTCCTCCTGGGTGTCAGTTCAGAGCAATGGGGCACTGCTTTAAAATGAGGCAATGCTTTTTTGACAGAGGTGAGGACAATTCTTTTTTAGATCAGAGGGCTGGGTTACTTTGGAACATATTGCCTCAGAAAGCAGTGGAGATGGAATGGTTAAGTATTTTTAAGGCAGAGATGGATTGCTTCTTGTCAGGCAAGGGAATCAAAGGTTATCAGGATAGATGGGAGAATGGCATTTGTAAGACAAACAGATCAGCCATGATCGTATAGAATGGCAGGATAGGCTCAAAGGGCTGAATGGTCTACTTCTGCTCCTGTTCCTTATATTTATATGAATGTGAAGGAAGGCTGCTTGAATTAAGAGACATCAGAGAATTATGTCAATATATTTAACACCTCAACCTGAATGATTTGCCAGTGCTAGTTGGACATATGCCTGCAATTATCATCACTTGGTCTCCGTCCTCCAACTTGCACACTCATGCTATTGGTTGCCTACATGTCTAACATCAGAATGTCCTACCTTGCTATATCAATTGGCAAGTGAACTGACCCTTCATTATCCCATTGGAATAGACTTGACTGCCCATCAAATGGCCTTGTCCATTATTCTTTTGAGTTGTAACTTTTTTAAAAAAGACTTTTGATTAACATATTTTTCAGTCACTTGTGTAATTTTTCTCTTGGGTTTCAGAGATTAATCGTGAACACCTGCAGATTCCAGGGCAACCCTGGAAGGTTGTCAACTCAATATGAGTCCTGTCTTTCCTCTAGTGTGTCTCATCCATAGGTTCTCAGTTGGACCATGAAATGAAATATATGTGTGGCTGTAGAGAGGTCCCAACTTGGATAACAGACTGTCAATCCTTCACATTCCCATTAGCTTACGACTGAAATGGGCAGCATTTCTGTTGCTTTAATTGAAAGCTACTGAAGAGCAGTATACATGTAGATAAGCAACAGATATGGATGAGTTAAAGTCTTTGTCTCATTTTTAATACTGAACTTGCTACAACTGACCAACACTCCTTAGACAACATTTTCCAAACCCATCACCATTACCATCTAGAAGAACAAGGACAACGGATACACTATGACTTGCATATTCCCCTCCAAGCCACTCATCACCTGACCTGGAAATATATCACCATCCTTTAATATGGCTGGATCAAAATCCTGAAAATTCCTCTCTAACAACAGTGTGGGTCTACCCTCAGTAACTGAACTGCAGCCGTTAGGACAACTAAGGATGGGCAATAAACGCTGGCCTAGCCAGTGACATCCATATGTTACAAATGAATTTAAACAATGATCCTTCTTGGATAAACATTCTGTGTAAAACAATTTTCAATTCAAAGCAGCAACTGGAAAATGCCTTATCAAGAGATAAGCTGATTGCAGGCTACAAAATGTTCAGTCCTATCCCTTTAACATTTCCTCCACAAGAGCTGAACATTTCATCTCTGGTTATTAATTCATGTGCTCTGCCTGCTGTCAGTCATCAATGGCCACAGAAGCAGCTGAATGGTCAGAGTGAAAGATGCGGAGAATGCTTCCCTTTATAACTGTATTCATGTCACTTCTCCCCAAACCTTTGCGGAATTGGCCAGCTTTCAGTTCGGACACAGCTATATGGATTTGTGTACTTTCTGTGTCTACTTTCCAGTGTGCACAAGTACTTTAAGATGCATTGCGTTTCACCAGTAACAAATCACAATGGCACAGAGTAAGACAACCAGAACATTTTTCTGTGCATTTTTATAGACAATATAGAAGGATTTAACTCAGAAAACAACTCATCACCGGCCAAACCTTTTCTGAAAGTTAGTAGTGAACACCTTCTCAGGGATTCTGAAGGACTTGTTCCAACAGCCTCACCTATTTACACAGGTGGGTAATAAGTCTCAAAGTGACAGGCATTAGGTTTTAAAATGAAAACGCAAGTGTGTTTACTGGGCAGGGAAAGGTGGTGACACAACTTTGAAACAGTATCAAAGGCAAAACAAAATGAACGTAACTTTGATATGATCTTAATTAGACTCACCAGAAACATTTTGCAGAAACAATTTATCTGTGCAATCAAAATACCTTGCCAAGCACTTTTTTTTAAATCAAAAAATACACAATTTGCAAAAGATTGACCTGCATTAACATTACTATATTACAATTTTGTTCAAGAAATTTCATTTCCAAGAGGTTTTCTCTCCATATCCTTGAGGAGGTCTGAAGAATTTAGAAGATGCTTTAGACTGAAGTTAATACTGCTTTCTGTGTCAGCTCAATGTACTTTGGGGAGAGCTCATGGCCTCTGGACTCCAGTATGTTTGGCAAACTTCCACGCGCATCACTATTTTTGTGTTGATAAGCACCTGAACTACTTTCCAACAATGAGAGACCGTTGGGGAGTAAAGTGGGAAGGAGTGGTAGGGGTGAGTTTCAGGATATAGGGGATCCTTTAAAAATAATGTTTATTACATTGTTTCACTCGGTGGGCAGGATGGATCCTGTCCCAACACCCAAGGTGCTGATTGCTGCTGCTACATTAAGCTGCTGCCTTAGCTAAAGACTTACTCAGTTCACCAGTTCAGCTCAAGCAAATATGTCTTTCGAAATGAACAGCTGTTGAAGGCTTTTGCCAGCATCTGTTATATTGCAGCCACTTCAGCGCACACTGGAACCCCTCAAAACAACAAACGAAAACCTCATCGTACATTTTTCTTCCCCAAACCTTTCACCTCAGTTGCCATGCGTGTATCATCACATTTATGACCGAAATTTTCTTTCTTCCTGTGTTCTTATTAAACAGGTTTTCCCTACCCACAGCCCCCCAACCCCCAACCCACAAATGTGACGGCCAATCGAAACACTGCTACAGACACAGATTGTTCATTCGCATATAACCGTGACGAGACACAAATAGAAGCAGCAATACAGTGCAAGCATCTGGAGAGGACAACGCACAAAGAACTGTTGTTGAAGAGGGAGAGAAAACAGTCAAAACACTGACTCCACTACGGTTTCAGGTTCACTCTGATGTGGCTGTTTTCAGCAATCACAGATGCCCCTAATGACTGTCAGTCCAGCAACAACAATGGCCAGATCTTAACTCTTCGAATACCAAAAGACTGCTGCTGACCTGGGCCCAGCACTGAAAAATCTCACTTTACCCAACAGTACCGCATGCTTGGGCAACATGGCTGTAGATTGCTCTAGCTGGCTGGTACCTATGGGTCGTGTCACATAATGACTCAGGGCACTCCTAGCAGTAAAAGTGCTTCCAAAATGGGCAAAAGATAGACAGAAACTGCTGGAAAAACTCCAGCAGGTCTGGCAGCATCTGTGGAGAGAAAGCAAAGTTAATGTTTCGGGTCCAGTGCCCCTTCCTCAGAACATGAAGCAAGATGTGAGGATGTACATCAAGGTAACTGTGGGAGTCAGAGATAAAAGGTACTGCAGATGCTGGAGAATCCGAGATAACAAGCGTGGGGCTGGATGAACACAGCAGGTCAAGCAGCATCATAGGAGCAGGAAAACTTGATGTTTCGGGCCTAAACCCTTCATCAGAAAAGGGTTTAGGCCCGAAACGTCAAGTTTTCCTGCTCCTATGATGCTGCTTGACCTGCTGTGTTCATCCAGCCCCACGCTTGTTAACTGTGGGAGTCAGTGGGTTTATAATGGATATTGGTGGCCAGCCAATCCCCAGAAATGGAAACACAGATTTCAAGGAAGGGAAGTGGGGGGGAGTCAGAAATGGACCAGGTGAAACACAGAAACATAGAAGATAGGAGCAGGAGGAGGCCATTCAGCCCTTCAAGCCTGCTCCGCCATTTTTCATGATTATGGCTGATCGTCCAACTCAATAGCCTATTCCTGCTTTCTGCCCATAACCTTTGATCCCATTCGCCCCAACTGCTATATCTAGCCACCTCTCGACAACATTTAACGTTTTGGCATCAATTACTTCCTGCGGTAATGAATTCGACAGGCTCACCACTCTTTGGGTGAAGAAATGTCTCCTCATCTCCGTCCTAAATGGTCTACCCTGAATCCTCAGACTGTGACCCCTGGTTCTGGACACACCCACCATCGGGAACATCCTCCCTGCATCTACCCTGTCCAGTCCTGTTAGAATTTTATAAGTCTCTATGAGATCCCCCCCCCAATCATCTGAACTTTAGCGAAAACAACCCCAAGCTGGCCTGCTGTGTTCATCCAGCTCCACACCTTGTTATCTTCGACTCCAGCATCGGCAGTTCCTACTTTCCCCAACCTAATCAATCTCTCCTCATACGTCAGATCCACCATCCCCAGAATCAGCCTGGTAAACCTTCGCTGCACACCCTCGAGAGCAAGAGCATCCTTCCTCAGAAAAAGAGACCAAAACTGCACACAATATTCCAGGTGTGGTCTAACCAAGGCCCTGTATAACTGTAACAACACATCCCTGCTCCTGTACTCGAAACGTCTCACACTGAAGGCCAACATACCATTTGCCTTCTTTACCACCTGCTGCACCTACATGCTTACCTTCAGCAGCTGGTGCACAAGGACACCCAGGTCCCGCTGCACACTCCCCTCTCCCAATTTACAGCCATTCAGGTAATAATCTGCCTTCCTGTTTTTGCTTCCACAGCGAATAACCTCACATTTATCCAAATTATACTGCATCTGCCGTTGATTTGCCTACTCACCCAACCTGTCGAGATCATGCTGAAGGATCTCTGCACCCTCGTCACAGTTCACTCTCCCACCCAACTTGGTATCATCTGCAAACTTGGAGATGTTACATTTTGTTCCCTCATCCAAATCATTAATATATATTGTGAATAGCTGGGGTCCCAGCACTAATCCCTATGGCACCCCACTAGTTACTACCTGCCAATTTGAAAAGGGCCTATTAATTCCTACTCTTTGTTTCCTCTCTGCCAACCAGTTTTCTATCCATCTCAATAAATTGAAAGGTGAGAACAGAGTGGAAACAGGAAGCAAAACGAATAAACTTTTAGAATTCTGACAAGAGAGGGAAGCAGCACCGATGAGACAAAACGTTGTGGGTGGAGGCCAGAGTAGGGCTGGAACAAGGAATATTCCATGTACCCTACAAAGAGACAGGCATAACCCCAGTAACCATGGCCATCCCTTTGACCTTGAGAAAGTGGGAAGAGTTAAAGGAGAAATTGTTCAAAGTGGGGATCTTAGCCAGGTGGAGGAGGGTGGTGGTGGATGGGGATGGTACGGGCATTATGTCTGAAGAAGAGTCACTGGACCCGAAGCGTTAACTCTGCTTTCTCTCTATACCAATGCTGCCAGACCTGCTGGGTTTCTCCAGCAATCTCTGTTTTTGCTTCTGCTTTCCAGCATCTGCAATTCTTTGGTATTTTTAGCTTGCATAAGGGGCCAGTCAACTGAGACTTGTGGACGAAGTGAGGCAGCACAAGGATAGGGGTATACGTATGCACACGGGAGGGGAGTGGGTTGAGGGTGGTAGGCTTTTGGAAGAAGTATGACACTTATTCAAGGCATCTACCTTCACATGGAGTCTGTTAACACGCAAAGTTTGTTGCAGCTAACACATAGTTCAGACTGACCAGGAAATCCTGTCACAAGGGCGGAAATACAGATTGGTCATATTCATGTCCGACCCATTTAAGATTGTGTGCATATTGTACGTTGTGGTGAAAAGAAGTTTTAAAGGCGACAAGGGAGAGAGGGGGGGGGTGGAATTATACATTTCAAATCTTATCTGATTACGGCGAGTTGTATGAATGTGTATCAGTAATGTTTTACACAAGTGATACATTAATGCCAAAATTAAACAAAGAACTGTGGATGCTGGAAATCTGAAACAAAAACAGAAATTGCTGGAGAAACTCAGCAGATCTGACAGCATCTGTGGAGTGAGAAATAGAGTTAGCATTTCGAGCCTAGTGAGCCTTCTATTCTGAAGAAAAGTCACCGGACTCGAAACAATAACTCCCTCCACAGATGCTGAGTTTCTCCAGCAATTTCTGTTCTCGATACATTAATACTAGCCCTGCTCCTGGATGAAGCATATGATTTAAATGCTCCTTTCACTATTATTTGAATTTGATTACAAATTCCCACAACCATGTAAAAAAGCCAGACAAAAATTAGACGCAACATACTAATTTCATTAAAATATTCAATTATCACCAAACAATCTGATCACCTTCGATCATTTTGTGATTCTCAGAGAGCTTCTGCATAAGCATAACTGGCTTGTGAAAGTTAGCATTTCACTGTTTTGCCTCAGTGGCATCAATAATTACTTTTTTAAAAAATGTCGAGTTTATAATTTTAATCTGTTTTGCAGAGTAAAAAGGAGAACTGCACGACCATAATCAATCTAAAATACATCTGCTTGCTACACTCTGTGTAAAATTCTTCACTATGTATGTCTAAAATTCAACGTTAAGATCAGGGAAGTGAGAGATTCATTCCAGTATTGTTAGGGCCTCTTTCCCCAACAAGATAAATACACAGAAATTGCTGAAGAAGTTCAGCAGTTCTGGCAGCATCTGTGGAGATAAAACAAGAGATAACATTTTGGGTTCAGTGACCCTTCTTTCTTCAGAACCGAAAATTATGTTTAGCTTTGTCTGAACAGAACACACACAAATAATCTTGAAACTCAATACAAGTGTCCCCAATGATTATTTTCATTTGATTTCCTGAAAATTGTAGCTCTGTAATGTGCTGCTACATTAACTTAACAATAACATCCAGCAAGAGAACATGACATTAATCATTCACACTGCTGTTTAATGAGGAAAAAGCCTGCTTAGAGTTATCTCTCAAAAGCAGGAAGAACGCAGCTTCAAAACTCCTCCAAAATCAGGTCTACTGAACATCTGAGCATGGAATGGATACCTTTGCCTTTTGCAGGTCCTGACTCGGACAAGAGGCTAGAAGACAGCTGATTGCTAGCTATTAGAGAAGGCGATGGCTTAGTGGCATTATCACTGGACTGTTGGAATGCAGAGACCCCAGGTCTCGGGACCCAGATTCAAATCCTGCCACGGCAGACGGTGGAACTTGAATTCAATAAAAATCTGGAATCAAGAGTCTAATGACAACCACAGGATCATTGCTGATCACCGGAAAAAGCAATCTGGTTCACAAATGTGAATCCTTACCTGGCCCGACCTACATGAGCAACGTGGTTGACTCCTGGCTGCCCTCTGGGCAGTTAGCGGATGGCCAATAAATGCTGGCCTAGGCAGCCCACATCATGTGAATGATTAAAACTAATTCCAACTGAGTGGAGATGTGAGGAGCCGCCTCACACCACCAACTCACCTGCGCGACCTTCTGCCTCAACAGAAAAGCTCTGGTGGACTTGCTGAGACTGACCAAACCCTGCGTTGGGAGTCAAGGCGACAATTCTCTGCCCACTCTGGAGCACATTGCACTGGATGAGGGAGCAGCCACGTTCTGGAGGCAGATTATGTTTAGGGAACTTATGCAAAGGTAGTGAATGAGTTGGTAACCACGACAACAGCAGGAGGAAAAAAAAAGTCCTCCTCCTCTTTCCATCACATGACAGTGTGTCACTGCGAAACGTGGACTCGACAATCTCTGTGCGATGGCAAAAGAAACAAGTCCACTAGTAACCTTTGAGAGAGATATTTCAGGAAGCTAACTGGAATCAATCCAAGACCATCAGGAAAATAATAGTTGCAAACTGTTAAACTGCAACACGATGTCAGGGTGAGCTAAGCTAAAGAACAACATCCACTTTATTCTTAGCAGGTTAGCTCTCAGCTGCTTCCCTCAACCCTGAGTTAACAGTCAAAAGCAGCAGTTTGTTGTCACGCTGTGTAATCAATCTCTTTCTCACAGGACCCAACAAAAAAGTCAGAAAGGAAACGAGCAGGAACATAATTGTCAGGACTCGTGAACTCTGCACCAGTGCACAGCTCCTTGTCAGTGAAGCAGAGATTCTGGCTCTCCAACCCTTCCCATCCACCCACATCTTCTTCCGCCCCACCCCCACCACCCCTGAGAGCTAGCCTCATGGATACCACGAAAGGAGCCTCCAGTGAAAGCTGAAACTCACTACCCACGCAGCAGGGCTCCACAGGGTCTCCGACTCTGCTCTAGCTCAAGCTGAAACATGGAAAGATGCAACCTTTCTTTGAGTTTGCAACTGTCTTCCAAGATTACCGCACTTAGAGCAACATTGATAATGTAAAGAAAACCAGGAGTATTTGCAAACACTGACCTGCTAATTGTTCTCAAAGAGCAAAGTGAAGGAGGTGGTAGCTGTTAAACTGATTAATAACGGTTAAGATGTTTCTTGATTTTATTTGTTAAGTTACTGAAAATTCTTGGTCTATCTGTGAAACATAAATTTTTTAATTGTGTACTACATGCATCTGGCATTTTTGAATGGAGTGATATTTCCAATACAAACCAGAATCATAGAACCCCTAGAGTGTGGAAGCAGGCCATTTGGCCCATTGAGTCCACAGCAGCCTTCTAAAGAGCATCTCACTGAGATCCACTGCACCACCTTATCCCTGTTACCCTGCACTTCCCATGACTAGTTCACCAAGCCTGCACATCCCTGGATACTTTGTGCAATTTAGCGTCTGCAGGAAACCCAAGCAGACACAGGGAGGATGTGCAAACTCAGCACAGACAGTTACCTGAGGGTAGAATTGAACCCAGGTCCCTGGCACCGTGAGGCAGCAGTGCAAACCACTGAGCCACTGTGCCACCCTGATGGAGCGCTGGAAAATGTGCTATTTCTATTCTATTGCTCCCTCCTGCTCCTTTCCATCAGCTAAGAGGTCATTGTACGTCCTGGTTCAGAGAGGAATGAATGACCAGCTCCTCCACCGCAGATAGTCACTCACATTCTCTGCATATCAGACAGAATTTTGCCTTAACCCGGCACAGAATCATAGAGTCATAGAGATATAAAGCACGGAAACAGACCCTTTTGTCCAACTTGTTCATGCTAACCAGATACCCGAAATAAATCTAGTCCCATTTGCCAGCATTTGGCCCATATCCCTCTAAACACATCACATTCTCATACCCATCCAGATGCCTTTTAAATGTTGTAATTGTACCAGCCTCCACCACTTCCTCTGGCAGCTCATTCCATACATGCACCACCCTCTGCGTGAAAAGGTTGCCCCTTAGGTCTTTTCCCTCTCACCTTAAACCTATGCCTTCTAGTTTTGGACTCCCCCACCCTGGAGAAAAGACCTTGTCTGTTTACCCTATCCATGCTGCTCATCATTTTATGAACCTCTATAAGGTCACCCCTCAGCCTCCGACGCTCCAGGGAAAATAGCCCCAGCCTATTTAGCCTCTGCTTATAGCTCAAAGCCTCCAACCCTGGCAACATCCTTGTAAATCTGTTCTGAACCCTTTCAAGTTTCCTGTAGCAGGGAGACCAGAATTGTACGCAGTATTCCAAAAGTGGCCTAATATGTATAGCCGCAACATGACCTCCTAACTCCTATGCTCAATGCACTGACCAATGAAGGCAAATGTAGCAAATGCCTTCTTCACTATCCTGTCTATCTGTGACTCCACTTTTCGAGCTATGAACCTGGAGTCCAAGGTCTCTTTGTTCGGCAACACTCCCCAGGACCTTACCATTAAGTGTATAAGCTCCCCCCAGTCATTAACAAAGCGTGGAAGAATGTGCTCAGCACTTTTCAGGGAAAGATGTGAATGGGATCTGGGAAAATCTACCAATGCAAAGGATGGTCTTTGCGTAAAGAACCTGATTTCTGCTCAGATGCATTTCCTCATTTAGATTTGGGTTTTATTGTTATGTGTACTCAAGTACGGGGTACAAGAGTACGGTGAAAAGTGCAGAACGTCACCAATCATGGTGCCATCTTTTGAACCTCAGTCAGATGCTATGATATTACTAATTTGTAGTCACTCTCATAAATATAACAAGCTGGAGCTCTCTTCATCTTTTCTCAGTTAGCTCAGGTACATTTTAAATGTGTTTCTTGATCAAATTTTGATCCAAAATTATTTCTCTAAGCTTTATTTGTCAGTTTATGGATACAAGCTTCCCAAGTGTTAAAGAGCTAAGTAGCCTATTGCGATGATACGGATTCTATTTGGATTGCAAATTTTATGGTCAGACCACAATACCTCATATTGCCAAATATAATCTGTCGCTCATATTTTCAGATCATGCATAAAGAATATAGGACAAAGCAGCCCACTTGATTGACATCATATCCTCCAAGTGAAACAAGTCACTCCCTCTGCCTCTGAGCTAGGAGCAGCAATGTGCACCAGCTACAAGATGCACCGCAGTAAAGATTCCATTAGCCAGACCATCCAAACTCGTGATCATTATCATCTAGAAGGGCAACAGCAGCATATAAATGGGAGCATCAACACCTGCAAGTGCCTCTCCAAGCCACTCACCACCCTGACGTGGGAACATATCACTGTTCCTTCACTGTCGCTGAGTCAAAGTCCCGGAACTCCCTCCCTAACAGCACTGTGAGCCAAGGGACTGGCAAAGGGACTGCAGCAGTTCAAGTAGGCAGCTCACCATTATCTTCTTAAGGTCAACTGGGGACAGGCAATGAATATGGGCCCACTTAGTGGCGCCCACGTCCCATGAATTAATAAAATAAAAAAATCCATTAGGGTAAGTCATTGACAGGAAATTGCTGCCAATACTGTACACCCGCAACAGACGGCGCCCTGAGGAGAGTTTGAGCTGTTTACTCCCTGCGTGTCATGCTCAGACACAGTAGCTAAACAGAAGCGTGACCACAGTGGACTGACTGAAAGGGCCCGAGAGGTAGAAATCCATATCATACTTAAAATAAAATACGTCGATCTGCAGTTAAAATTCTGTGACCTACAGGGTTGCAGACCGAGAACTGGAAAGAGAGATTGGCCTGGATCACTGCTTTCAATCCAGCACACACACAATGGGCTGAATGGCCTCCTTCCATGGTATGGATGTTCTCTGGGTGAGTAGGGGGAGTGGCTATTTAATCTTTGGAAAGGATATGGGGTTGGAGAGCCGGCCACCTTCCTGCCTCTGTTCAAATTAACACCAGGGCAGGAGAACGCATGGATGCCCTTCCTGCCCTACCAGAAACAGGGGCTCTCAGGTCTGCAACCAATATTCATTGAAAGGCCTCATTCTACCACCACTGCAATTCACTCAGAGGCAGGTAGGGGGCTCGCCATGTTCTGTCAAAGTTCAAAAGGAACTCAATGCCTAATTGAAAGAGCCAGCATCGGGAAGCCCGAGGAGAGGTGGGGTCTGCGAGACAGAGAAAGACCAAATGGTCGATCTCTTTTCCACTCCCCTGAGATCCCCTCCACTACATCTCATCAGAGATTACAAGGTGTAGAGCTGGATGAACACAGCTGGCCAAGCAGCATCAGAGGAGCAGGAAAGCTGACGATGCCCAGTGATCTGTGATGCCCGGATCTCTTGGCAATTCTGGGCCTCCATTACCAGAGGGCCCACTGCCCCATTGGTGGAGCTTTCAAGGTGTCAGCCTCTGAGTAGCCTGTAGCTGGAATTTTGCCGTGGGGTCTCCAGTCCTGCTGATGCACAGGGGCCTGATGGTCACTCCATTTGCCAGGCCAACCCAGAAGGAATAATGCAGTACTCTCATTGGCTCACCATAAGGCCATAAAATGTCAGGGTAGAAATAGGCCATTCCACCCACTGAGTCTTTGCTACTATTCAACGGCTGATCTGATAATCCTCAAATCCACTTTCCTGCCTTTTCCACTTAACCTTGATTCTGTCGCTGAGTAAAAATCTATCTCAGCCAGCTTACTGACACAGAGCTCTGCCAAAAAGTACTTCACAGATTCGATTCTCACTGACAGAAGAAATTCCTCCTCATCTCTGGCATAAATGTGTGACTCCTTACTCTGAGATTACACCCTCTGGTCCTAGACTCTCCCACAAGGGGAAACAACCTTCCCATATTAACCCTGTTGGGTCTAGTGGGCCTCGTGTTATGATTCTACATGAGTCTTGCTTTACCAACTGCGACTTCACCCAAGATATTAAATCGATCTTGCCTCTGCTCTGTCTGTCCATCTTTTGCTGTTTCTTGGTAACATTTTCAGCAGAGTTGCTTTTTGTGGTACACAGTCACAGACCATTTGGCGCTATTGTTAATGTACAGAACAGCTCTGGACTTATTGAGTTACTGAGAACTTAATAGGATGAAGGATGGAAGAACTTCCTATCAGAAAGGAAACACCTGTAATTCTGTGCTTCTTGCCCTTTGATTTACAGCAACTACAACTCAATGGATTTCCCACAGCAAATACACAGGATATTGCTTGATTGGCCTAATAAAAAACTTGTACAGTGATAGTGTCAGTTTTTTTTAAACAGAGTTAAGGGTCCGGGACAACTGGCCTGTTGAATGAAAATGGTTGCCAAATTAGTAAATCTAATCATGCCTTCTGCTTTAGATTATTTTGGCTGTACCATTTGCAACGTAGTACACCAATTACTCTTGAAAGCATTGAGTGCCCCAGTGAAGAGTCTTGGAGTCATACTGCACCGAAACAAACCCTTTGGTCTAACTCGTCGTTGCTGACCAGGTTTCTAAAACTTAACTAGTCCCATTGGTGTACAAGGTGAGAAGCTACTCACTTTACTTTAAGCCAGTAAGACATAGGAGCAGACTTAGGCCATTTGGTCTATTGAGTCTATTCTGTCATTCAGTGAGACCACAGCCAATCTGATAATCCTCAACACAACATCACAACCAATTCAACAAGCAGCAATGTGATAATGCTCAGATAACCTGCTTTTGGGATGTTGGTTGAGGGACCAACTTTGTTCGAGATGCTGGGGGCAACTCCCCTGCATTTCTTTGAATAAAGCAAGGGACCTTTCCATCCATCGGCAACACAGATGGAAGACAGAATCTCCAACAGTGCAGCCATCCCTCAGTTCCACACAGGGTCAGCCCAGGGTATGAGCTCAAGATCAAAGCTTGAATGCATAACTTTCTGACTCAGACCTAATTTCAACTCATAGCTGGTCCTGGGTCGAGCACTATTCGGTGTCTGTGTTAGAGCAAGCACAGTGAAAATTAACCTCATTAACAGCTGGAAGGGGGGGGTTTGTTGAGTACATGGTGGGCCAGTTAGCTGCGGTTGGTCAAGATACTGCCACCTCACTAACATTACTCGGTTCTATTATTGACTGCATGCCTTCAAACATAATCGCAGACGCACACAACCTCAGTGGGTGGAAGATAGTGAGAACATTCAGGGGATTGAAACAGATGATAAAATAGCAAACAGGAAATCCAGCTACAAAATCTGAAAAGACTGAGAAGGTCAGCGAGAGTGTCAGACTATGGTGTGACGTAGTCCATTTCTGTTCCCCACAAACTCTGTCTCTCCACCCAGCTGATAGTATGGGGGGTGTGAACACCCATAATCCCAACAGCTGCCCTAAAGGTTAGGTGCACTGTCAATTTCTTTACTATCTCGGGAGGAAATCCCACCTTAATCCAGGCAATCAGGTGACCAGCAGCTCCATAGTCCCAGCAGTGCCAGTCAGGAATAAATGGGGTTGTGGTGGAAAGGTTAACGCGTGCGAGGGATGAGCTTGGGCTGAGGGCCTGAGGGATTCCTCCAGCACTTTCCCTATGAAAGAGCACACAGCAAAAGCTGGCAGGATTCTCAAAATGGCATGTGGTGAGATTTTACCTCCAGCACAGTAGTTTATCTGGTGTGCCAATACTTAGCATACCCCTCACAATATCAGAAACTGGGCATGGATATTCTGGTATTGAACAGATGTTTGTTCCAGTTAACTATTATATATAAACATTAGCAGCATACTTCCAGTAGAATGTCATGCTTCAAATAACCCCAGGGTAAGATGGTGTCTGTGGCCTTTAGGCCCTTAAGTCATATGCTATGATATATGATTATACCAGACAGTGGTCTTGGCTTTGCCCCATGGCAGGTAAAATTACCAGCAGAGGCAAGATGAAGTCTTTAGATGACCATTAATTGAACAAAGAACAAAGAAAATTACCGCATAGGAACAGGCCGTTCAGCCCTCCATGCCTGATCCAGATCCTCTATCTAAACCTGTCGCCTATTTTCCAAGGATCTGTATCCCTCTGCTCCCTGACCTTTCATGTATCTGTCTAGATACATCTTAAACGATGCTATTGTGCCTGCCTCTACCACCTCCTCTGGCAACATGTTCCAGGCACCCACCACCCTCTGCGTAAAGAACTTTCAACGCATATCTCCCTTAAACTTTTCCCCTCTCACTTTGAAATCGTGACCCCGAGTAATTGAGCCCGCCACTCTGGGAAAAAGCTTCTTGCTATCCACCCTGTCTATACCTCTCATGATTGTGTAGATCTCAATCAGATCCTCCCTCAACCTCTGTCTCTCTAATGTAAATAATCCTAATCTACTCAACCTCTCTTCATAGCTAGCGACCTCCACCAGACCAGACAACATCCTGGTGAACCTCCCCTGCACCCCCTCCAAAGCATCCACATCCTTTTAGTAATGTGACGACCAGAACTGTACGCAGTACAGTTGGCCTTAACCGGTTCAGCCTGCTTGATTGGCACCACATCTACAAATATCCACTCCCTCCACCACTGACACTCAGTAGCAGCAGTGCACACTATCTGCTAGCTGTACTGCAGAAATTCACCGAAGATCCTCACACAGCACCTTGCAAGACCATGAGCACTTCCACCCAGAAGGACAAGGGCAGCAGATACATGGGAACACTACCATCTTCAAGTTCCCCTCCAAGCCACTCACCATCCTGACTCAGAAATATATCGCTGTTCCTTCACTGTAGCTGGGTCGAAATCCTAGAATTCCCTCCCTAAGGGCATTGTGGGTCAACCCACTGCAGGTGGACTGCAGCAGTTCAAGAAAGCAGCTCACCACCACCTTCTCAAGGGCAACTAGAGATGGGCAATAAATGCTGGCTCAGCCAGCAATGCCCACATCCCACATCCCACAAATAAATTAAGAAAAAGAATGGATGGGCTCTCAGTCTCATTTTTCTGCCATGCACAAATTTCAGGGATAGGTCGGAGCAAGTAATTAGGTCCAGGAGGACCACCCTCTAGATATTTTTACACACTGCCCACCCCTCAGTGGGGGAGAATGATATTTGCTGGTGGTGCAGTTGGGTTGGTCAGAGGAGCAGTGTCAATTCTAGCCTGCACACGAAGGGTGAGGCACATACTTTATAAAAATACAATGAACAGCGAAGAATGAAGATTGGGAGGATAGTGAAGGTTTTTTTCAACGTTCACAAAGAGAAAGACTAGAAATTTGAGATGGGTATAGATTAATTAGCAAACAGCAATGATTGAGTTGAAAACAACTTAAATGGTGAAATCTGGCCAATGGTGAACGAAGGGGAAAAAATTTCACTGGAAACATTAACTTGAGTTAACGTAACACATCAGACTGGGTGGTAGTTTCTGATAGAAAATGGTGTTTCCTACTTTCAATTCATCACATTTGTCTTGCACATGGCGCATCAGATATTATTGCCTTTGAAATCTACTTTTTGGAAAAGGTGCTGGTCTGGATGTTAATAATGAGATTGCACAAGAGATCAGGAAGGAACTTATGTGCCAAGTAAAACCTGAACTGCCTTTCCATACTGATTATAAATACCGCACCTCACAAAGAAACCTATATATAAGATGGAAGTGCTGAGATTATATTACAACTCCAGCTTTTAATTTCTTTTTGCTGGCACTCAAGTGGCTGGCAGTATGGACGTATTTTCACAAAACATCATACATGTGGCACCTTGCACACTATTGCTGAGCTTACTCATTGGCATCCCAGATGTGGTTACTGTGCAGTTTGCGAGACAAGTGGCTGACTACGTCAAATGAATGCTAAATATTTGGTGTCATTCTCTAACAGCTTGGGCCTCAAGCTGCCCAGAAGCTCAGCTGAAAGGCTTTGTTCCTCTCTGTATCAGGCCAGGGAAAATGTCAGCTTGTATCTATCCCCACTCCAGGTCACTGACCCTGTTGAAAAGTGTGGAGCTGTTGAGTGCTTGTTGAGAGCATAAATTGTGTTAGACCGTCAAGCTTTTTATGTTGAACAGTGCTCCAAACTTTTTGGTTTGCACGTGCAGAATAGCCAATGGTGTGAGCTCCCACAGTGATGCCTCTATCTACAAAACCATACTTCAAGCAGGAGGGATGAATAAGGCTAGAACCTGAGATAAGGCATAAGAATTCATGAGTAGTTTGGGATACTATTCCATAGTTAAATTCTCCTGTTTGCTGCGCTGGTAGCAGTGGTTGTGAGCTGTCCAGAGCACACAAGGTCTTGCACTCAGTTCAAGGTCTACATGTAGTTACGTGCTCTCATTCACAGTAACAGTCAGGGTCCTATAATAAGCTTCATTGCCCTGAGCGTTGCAACTAGCCTGGCTATAGACAGAGGCATCAGTTCCAACTGCCCTTTCTCATTAGGATGGGCTGTTTGATCTGGGGTGATAATGCTGGGAATGAAAAAGATTGTTGTCATTAGAGACAAGCTCCTCACTTAAAACCAATGCATGGATTTAATACAATGATTAGGTATGACTGTAACACTCTTCACCAGGTTAATGGTCTTCTGAAACTCAAGATTTCAGCTCATATGCAAGCAATGTCTCCTCGATCAAGTGACAGAGAGCAGGTGGTACCCATCAAACAGTAACCCAAAGAGGAGGCAATCCTGCCAAGGGAGCAGGAGGGAGAACTAACACAGAACAGGAAGAAAACAACACTATGGAGACCATCCCCACCTTGCATTGTGAAGAGTTTGAGCACTTGAAGATCCATTATTTTGTAATATTACGGTTTCCCAATTATCACAGGTCTTGCTTTCTTATTCAACAGCTCATCCATCTACTTCTCCAGGGCTTCTCTGTAGACTTGATGTAACCAATTTCCCTGGTAACTCAGGGAGACCTGAGAGGTCAGATGAAGGTAGCGGGGGTGGCGGATTGGGGGTATGGGGGGTATGGGGGGTGCTGGTGGTGGTGGTGGAAGGGGTGTTTAGCTGTGATTGGTGCTGTGAGCTCCTCTTGGGGTCACATGACCCACAGTTTCAGAAGCCCTGTTCTGGGTAGTCTAAGGCAGACCAGATTTAATTTAAAGAAACATTCTCGTAGTTTTAACCATCGATATATACAGTTGCTAGCATCTAGTATTTTAATTAACAGAAACTTGGTGAAAAGGATACAATTGGATAGCATGAAGTGGTTACTCCAAAATATTCTGCTGGTCTTACAGACCATAATTGAACAACTTTGGAATAACAATACATCACTACCTATTTATATTTGCATTCAAAAGCTATAACAGTTCATAAATATCTTAAATATATTCACATTGTTAATGAATATGTTTACACTCAACAGCTATATAAAGACAATTTGTTAGTAATTGAAAGTCACTTTACGTCATCCATGAATTCAATTTCACTGCCCCAATTTCTGCTTCCTCTTTTCCACGTTAGAAATGTGAACGATGTCCAAAACAGGAAAGTAAATACAGAATAGAATCAGTTTGGATCAACATGCTTTAATATTTAAAGTCTTGACTTTCTGCCCAGGAGCTCAGTTTCCTGTGCCAGGACTGCATATTGGGAATTGATTCATTGTAATGGATGGAACATTTTGCAAACTGTACTAATCTCCACATCCAAATTGTGAGCACTGGATCCCAGCACAGTAAAACTCTGTGCCAGGAACACAAATGCAAAAGCATCAGCCACTTGAGCTTGCTTACACAGTGCGCCCTTAACTTTGCAACAGCGTCCCAAGTACCTCACAGAAAGATAAATGGATTCTCTGTCAAAGGAGGAGGAAGGGTCACCAAAAACATAGCCAAAGGCCCATCTCCTTCCCATTAAGAGAAAGATGTGCAGGGACAGGAGAGTTTGGGAAGTGAATTCCAAAGTACAGAACACCAGCAGTGCTTCATTTCATGTCTACTCCCACTCCTGAAAGGGAAAATATACCACACGTCATTAAAAGCACAACTTACAGAGTTCTAGCACACAGAATCTAAACAATCCCCACCGAATAATGAACATCAAAAGGACAAAGCTATCAAGCCTGTTGGGGTTATTTCCCTCCTCAATAAGTCGATTACTTGAAAATGGTTTGTTGTCATTAGAGACAAGCTCCTCACTTAAAACCAATACGTGGATCTAATGCAATGATTAGGTATGGCTGTAACACTCTTCACCAGCACGGACTGAAAAACGTGCCTCCATATAGTCATGTAATTGGCATTTCTTCTTTTGAGTGGGTGGATACAATGCACTGTTTGGATAAATGACCAAAGGTGATATAGCTCTCTACCATCTGGTGCCCATCTGGGCACACTTCAGGGACTAATCAGATGATGTTCAGGAATAGGAAGCCTAAATGATAATCCACATCCCCACCTCCTCAGTTACCCAAAATACGGCTCTGTTACCAGTACCTTCGATGAGAAAAGCCAAGCGATTTACAAGAATGGTTCTTGGAATGAGAAACTTGGGTGATGAGAATAGATTGAAAAAATTGGTTTTCCTGGAGAGCAAAAGGCTGAGAGAAGACATGATAGAAGTTCCCAAAATCTCAAGTGAACTGGATAGAGGTGATATGGAGAAACCGGTCCTGCTCGTAAAAGAAGAAAGGATGAGAGAATATAGATTTAATGATGTGCAAGTGATGTAAGATAAACCATTTTTGCCCAGCAAGTAGTTAGGGTATGGAATGCACTGCCTGGAAATGCGGTGGAGGCAGGTTCAGCTGAGCTATTCCAAAGGGCACTGGATGATAATATGGATAGAAACAGCGTGCATGAGGTGTGGGGGAAAGGGCCAAATAGCCTACTTTGGCACCATAACAATTCTGTGATTCTGTGAAGAAGTGCAGACTGGGAGTCAAACATGGCCATTTAGCGTCAAAGTCATAGAGTTGTACAGCACAGAAACAGACCCTTCAGTCTAACTCATCTATGCTGACCAGATAGCCTAGAATAATCTAATCCCATTTACCAGAACTTGGCCCATGTCTCTCTTAAACCCTTCCTGTTCATGTACACATCCAGATGCCTTTTAAATGTTGCCATTGTACCATGCTCCACCACTTCCTCTGGCAGTTTACTCCACACATGCACCACCCTCTGTGTGAAAAAGTTGCCCCTCAGGTCCCTTTATAAATCTTTCCCCTCTCACCTTAAATCTATGCTCTCTAATTTTGGACTCCCTCACCCTGGGAAAAAAACTTTGGCTATTTACCCTATCTATGCCCCTCATGATTTTATAAACCTCTATAAGGTCACCCCTCAGCCTTTGACGTTCCAGGGAAAATAGCCCCAGTCTATTCAGCCTCTGCCTATAGCTCAAACCCTCCAATCCTGGTGACATCCTTGTAAATCTTTTCTGAACCCGTTCAAGTTTAACAAAATCTTTCCTATAGCAGGGAGACTAGAATTGAACGCGATATTCTAAAAGTGGCCTAACCCATGTCCTGGGCAGCTGCAACAAGATCTCCCAACTCCTATACTCAATGCACTGACCAATAAATAAATTTTGGAGATAACAAGGTGTGGAGCTGGATGAACACAGCAGGCCAAGCAGCATCAGAGGAGCAGGAAAGCTTGACGTTTCGGGCCCAGAACCTTCATCAGAAATGGGGGAGGGGAAGAGGCTTCTGAAATAAATAGGGAGAGAGGGGGAGGCGGATAGAAGATGGATAGAGGAGAGGATAGGTGGAGAGGAGGCAGACAAGTCAAAGAGGCGGGGATGGAGCCAGTAAAGGTGAGTGTAGGTGGGGGGTAGGGAGGAGATAGGTCAGTCCAGGGAGGACGGACAGGTCAAGGGGGCAGGATGAGGCTAGTAGGTAGGAGATGGGGGTGGGGCATAAGGTGGGAGGAGGAGATAGGTGAGAGGAAGAACAGGTTAGGGAGGTGGGGACGAGCTAGGCTGGTTTTGGGATGCAGTAGGGGGAGGGGAGATTTTGAAGCTTGTGAAATCCACATTGATGCCATTGGGCTGCAGGGTTCCCAGGCTGAATATGATTTGCTGTTCCTGAAGCCTTCGGGTGGCATCATTGTGGCGTTGCAGGAGCCCCAGGATGGACATGTCGTCTGAGGAATGGGAGGGGGAGTTGAAATGGTTCGCGACTGGGAGGTGCAGTTGTTTGTTGCGAACTGAGTGCAGGTGTTCTGCAAAGCGGTCCCCAAGTTTCCGCTTGGTTTCCCCGATGTAGAGGAGGCCACAACAGGTACAGCGATAGCAGTATACCACATTGGCAGATGTGCAGGTGAACATCTGCTTGATGTGGAAAGTCTTCTTGGGGCCTGGGATTGGGGTGAGGGAGGAGGTGTGGGGGCGGGTGTAGCACTTCCTGCGGTTGCAGGGAAAAGTGCCAGGTGTGGTGGGGCTGGAGGGGAGTGTGGAGCAGCCAAGGGAGTCAGAGAGTGAGTGGTCCCTCCGGAAGGCAGATAAGGGTGGGGAGGGAAAATTGTCTTTGGTGGTGGGGTCGGATTGCAGATGGCGGAAGTGTCGGAGGATGATGCGTTGGATCCGGAGGTTGGTGGGGTGGTATGTGAGGACGAGGGGGATTCTTTTTTGATTGTTATTGCGGGGATGGGGTGTGAGGGATGAGTTGCGGGAAATGCGGGAGACACGGTCGAGGGCATTCTCGACCACTGCGGGGGGGAAGTTGCGGTCCTTGAAGAATGAGGACATCTGAGACGTGCGGGAGTGGAATGCCTCATCCTGGGAGCAGATGAGGCGGAGGCGAAGGAATTGGGAATAGGGGATGGCATTTTTGCAGGAAGGTGGGTGGGAGGAGGTGTATTTGAGTTGGTCATTGGGTAAAGAGCCTTCACAGATGTCTTTTTTTTCTTTATTCGTTAACAGGATGAGGATGTCGCTGACTCGGCATCATTTATTGCCCATCCCTAATTGCCCAGAGGGCAGTTCAGAGTCAACCACATTGCTGTGGGTCTGGGGTCACATGTCGGCCAGACCAGGTAAGGGTGGCAGTTTCTTTCCCTAAAGGACATTAGTAAGTCAGATGGGTTCTTCTTGCAATCGACAACGGATTCATGGTCTTCGATGAGAGATCACTTTAATGCAATGACACAAGAAGTTAAACCAAGAATAGATTTTCTCTTCCTGTATTTAAACGTTTCTCTGAGTGGCTGCACGCATATTCTTCCCCAAACAAACTTATTTTTGGACCTAAATGATTTAAGTTCAGCAATAAGTTAATCTATAAGTGTCCAAAACAGCACAATTTCTAGGAAGCAAAAGCCTGCGCTTTGGTGACAGAAACATGAAAGCTATGGCCAAATAAAACAGTAACATTTTCCTAGATTGGTGGATCAACCATGTTAACATCCTGCCTTTAGCACTTCACGTCAGATTCTTTGGCAGCTTTGGGGATTGTGCAGCACATGGGTCAGGTCAATTTTCAACCCTCAGCTTCCTGCCCAGCACAGTCCAGCTGTTCTGTCAGCCCTTCCCACTGTTGTACAGAGTAAATTCTCCAGCTGAAGAAACTACTGCTGGCTGCACAAAGCTTGCCAATAGTTACAGCTCCACTCCTGCATGCTACGTGCAGAAATTAAAACTGATTGGAACCAATTCCAAGCAGAATTCCCCACAAGGTCTGAACGATGGAGCTGCTGGTGAGTCAAAACCCCTGCAGCTCACAGCACACAACTTCCTTTTTACAACTTAATTCCTCATAAAACCAGCTTTACTGCTGTTTTGCCCAAAGCAGAAATAGGTTTTGGCCAGATTTGTATATAAACCTTTAATTGCTGATGTTAATTTTGTGATTCGTGAAGACACAGGGTGTATTTTTAACTTGGGTGAAAGTTCCAACAACTTTGTCTCTGCTTCTAAGTACATGAGCCAAATAATTGAAACAAGTTAAAAAGCAGAATGAACTGTGGTTTTAGTTCAGCAGGATATACCAAACATCCTTTTCTCTCCATTCAAATGCTCAAGTTATACCTATTCTTTATCAGTTCAATCAGATCTCTGGTACAGCAGTTCCTCTGTCGAGAAAGAAACGTAGTCAAATATATCCATATTACACAAAAAGATATACTGTGAGGTTCTGAAAATAAAAATTGCTGAAAATGACAGCTGGTCAGGGTGCATCCATGGAGAAAGAGCAAGCTGACGTTTCAAGTCACCTAAACCCAAAATGTTAGCTTGCTCTCTTTCCACGGATGCTGCCTGACAAGCTGTGATTTCCAGCATTTTTTTGCTTTCAGTACAGATTCCAGCATCTGCAGTAATTTGCTTCTATACTATGAGGTTGCTTGTCTGTTACTTCAAGCCTCCTGAATCAAAGGTTGTTTAAAATAAAAGGAACTAATTAATAGTCAGTCAGTATCAATCTCTGCCATATTACAAATACAGAAACTGAACCAATTAGTTCATTCAAAAAAATTTTCACAGGCGCTTTTTTCATTATCTCCTGTTTGTAAACAGAAATAGCTCAGCTGAATAAAATAGGTTTCACAAAAATCTTAATTTAACTAGCCCAGAAAACTGCTCAAGATTGCTAATAAAATGTTCAAAATGCAATGCACAGACTATAAGACAATTGGGGCTTAAATTTGTAGGAGCAAAATGAACTCTAAAAAAATGACAAATAAAAACCGAAAGAACTGCGGATGCTGTAAATCAGGAACAAAAACAAAGTTGCTGGGAAAGCTCAGCAGGTCTGGCAGCATCTGTGGAGGAGAAAACAGAGTTAACGTTTCGGGTCCGGCGACCCTTCCTCAGAACCCTTCCTTTAAAAAAAATGATATCCAGTAAAGAAAAGGTCACTATTTCGGCTGTTTGAACAGAGCTGGAAAGCTACAGAGAACCTTTCTAGGGGGTAAAGCAGTGATGACAGAAAGTCAGCTCATCCGAAGAGTAGCTGGATGGCTGACGTCACAGGCGAGCTACAGTGGACGAGAGGATGGTGCAAGATAGAGTGTGGCATATCGCAACAGCAGATCTCCAGGCAGTAGCAGTAACGAGCAAGGCAATAAAACTGTCCTGTTTTGCCTTCAAATCCTTTTATAAACCAGCTTTTATTTGTCCACAGATTATGAGGATCACTGGCTAGGCCAGCATTTATTGTCTATCACCAAATGTCCTGGTGAAAGCAGTGTTGACTGTCTTCCTTCAGCTCTCCAGCTCAAGTGCAGACAGACAGAAAGACAGTCAGACAGACACACACACACACACACACACACACACACACACACACACACACATACACACAGAGCTACAATCTTGGAAATTCTAGGATTTTGATCAAGTCACAAAAGAAATTTGTATGTTTCTAAGTTAGAATAGTTTGAGACTTGGAAGGGAGCTTGGAGGTGCTGTTTCTGTGTACCCAAAGTATTTTTTTTCCAAGCCACTTACACACACTCACACGCAAACACACCTCAGCTGGTTCAGTTATGTGAATGTAAGCTGGTCATATGTGAATGAGGTTATTTAACTCCAACAAGTCTTGCCAAATGGTCAAAGAGCCTTTAAGTGACTGAACTCTTCATTGAGTTGAAATGACAAAAGAATACAGCCTGGCCAAATTTCCACGAGCCAGAATTTTCACAGAATCAAAGGGTGGACTTGGTAGTTCCAAAGAGAAAATACTAACAGAAAGAAAGAGCTTCATTCTCAAAAGCTGAAGAGTGGAAGGCTTGCTGCACATACTGCATACACACAAAGTGTTCTCATCTAGTCACATGCTCATCAGTGTTATTTTTAATAGTTCAAGACATTTCCAGTTATGGTGGAAAGCCAAGGGCCATGATTACAAGGTAGTTATTAATAAGAAAAACTAATAAAAATGCAGAAATTAGCTACTCCAAGTACTTGCTGAGACCCAACATTATCAATATATTTAAGGAGGGGAAAAAAGGATACATTGAAGGGATTAGCTGAAGAATATTGAGAGATGACTCGTCAAATTAAACACTATTTATATATAAAAAAACAGTTTATCAACCTGATGGGCTAAATATCCTCCTTCTGAACTAGCAATACTGCACAATACTGAACAAAATTAAAATCTAGTCTATTATGATGTCCTATTGCTTTGAAGATGAGAGATTAATCTTAAGAAAGCAAAAAAGAGTCACCATTGGCTTAAACTGATTCAAAGTTGTACTAGGAGCACTAAGAGGTCGTTCAGACTGAGCCTGCTTCTATATTCAACTAGATCAGTTCTGAGGAAGGGTCCCCAGACCCAAAACGTTAACTCTGTTTTTTCCCTTCACAGATGCTGCCAGACCTGCTGAGCTTTTCCAGCAACTTTGTTTCTGTTCCTGATTTACAGCATCCGCAGTTCTTTTGGTTTCAATTAGATGTTGGTCGACCTGTATTTTGATTCTACCTTGCTTTCAAACCCCTTTAACAGTATCCTTAATAAATATTCCAGTTGAATTGCAAGGTGGCGCATCGACGACTTCCAGTGCTAATGGAGACAACCACAAGACTACGGGAAGTTAGAATTCAACAATGGGAGGAATCAAAACTAAAGTCCAAATAAACAAGAGTGGATAAGACCCAAAATTAAAACACTGCCCTCCCCAACAAATGCAACCCAGGGATCACACCTTTTTACCTCAAATTTACCACAGGAAAGCCAAAAGCATATTTTCATACTGAACTGAATTCACACTACACTTTTGTGTCGGTGTTTGCTGCTGTGGTTTCTAGTTTTGTATACTATGAATTGCCATTTTTCTACAGTGTAAATTTATAGACAAAAACTCTAAAATATAACGACTACCAATGAAAAGCCCCTTCAAGACACAATTCTGCTACTTGACAGGTTGTTGTAAACTACTGACTGAAAGAGTTCTGGTAAAGAAAGAAAGAAAGGCTCACATTGTGTAGCTCCTTGCAACCACCTAAAGTCATTCCAAAGTGTTTTACACAAATTGAAAGTTTTGAAACTTTTTTTTACATTCATTCATGGGATGTGGGCCTTGCTGGCTCAGCCAGAATTTATTATCCATCTGTGGTAACCTTGAGAAGGGGACGGTGAGAGGGTGGTGCAGTGGCTCAGTGGTTAGCACTACTGCATCATGGCACCAAGGACCCGAGTTCAATTCCAGTCTTGGGTGACTGTCTGTCTAGAGTTTGCACATTGTCCCCGTGTCTGCGTGGGTTTCCTCCAGGTGCTCCGGTTTCCTCCCACAGTCCAAAGATGTGCAGGTTAGGTGGATTGGCCGTGCTAAATTGCCCATAGTGTCCAGTTGGATTAGCCATGGAAAATGTAGAGTTGCAGGGACGGGAGTTCTGGGTGGGATGCTCTTTGGAGGGTTGGTGTGGACTCGATGGACCCAATGGCCTGATTGCTCACTGTAAGGATTCTACAATTACAGTCCATTTGATGTGGGTATACTCACAACACTGGGACCTTGCAAGTAGTGCTGTTCCTATGAACTGGCTATCCTTGTCCTTCTAGATGGTTGTGACCATAGGTTTGGAAGGTGCTGTGTAAACAGTCTTGGTGAATTTCTGCACTGCATCCTGTAGTTATTACACACTGCTGCTACCATGCATCAGTGGTGGAAGAAGTAAATGAGGATGTGCTGACAATCGAGTGGGCTGCTTTGCCTTGGATCATGTCAAGCTTCTTCAGTGTTTTTGGAGCTGCACTCATCTAGAAAAATGGGAGTATTCCATCACACTCCTGACTTATGCCTCACAGATGGTGGACAGGCTTGTGGAAGTCAGGTGGTTAGTTATTCACTACAGGATTCCTTGCCTCAGTCCTGCTCTTGTAGCCACAGCATGACCAGTCCAGTTAAGTTTTCGGTCAACAGTAACCTCCGGGACGTTGATTGTGGAGGATTCAGCAATTGAATGTCAAGGGATGATCGTACAGATAGATTCTCTCTTGTTGGAGTTAGATTTTGCCTGGCACATGGGTGACTTGAAAGTTACTTGTCACTTGTTAGCCCAAGCCTGGATATTGCCCCCATCTTATTGTAATTGACCATGGGCTGCTTCAGTATCTGAGGAGTCACAAATGGTGCCGAACATTGTGCAATCATCAGTGAACACCCCCACTTCTGATCTGATGATGGAGGGAAGGTCATTGATGAGGCAGCTAAAGATGGTTGGGTCTAGGACACTACCTGAGGAACCCTTGCAAGGATCTAAGCTGACTGACCTCCAACAACCACTACCATCTTCCTATGTGACAGGTCTGACTCTAAACAGTGGAAGGTTTCCCCCATTCCACGGTTTGCTGGGGCACCTTGAAGCCACACTCAGTCAAATGTGCTTGTGCTGTCAAGTCAGTCATTCTCACCTCCTACTGGAGTTCAACACTTTTGTGTACATTTTTACCCAAAGTGTCATGAGGTCAGGAGTAGAACAGCCCTGGTATTATCCAAACTGAGTGCCAGTGAGGACTTGTGTTAAATAATGGAAGTTGATGGTGTATTCTATTACTTCACTGACGATAATGAGTAGGTGGATGGTGTGATAATTGGCTGGTTGCATTTGGCTTGCGTGTTTGTGCAACTGAGTAATTTTCCACATTGTTGGGTAGATACCAGTGTTGCAGCAGTACTGGAATGGCCTGGTTAGGGCTTCAGCAAGCTCTGGAGCACAAGTCTTCAGTCCAAATGCTATAACATTATTAGGGCCCATAGCTTTTGAAGTACCAGTATAAAATGCAGAAAACAATGTATGCGCAGCAAACCCCCTCAAACAAGCTAAGCAATAAATGACCCAGAGGTGTTTGTTCCAGTGTCCTGGCAAATAATCTGTTTGTTCTTTTACAATGTGGGATCTTTCCATGCTACTTGAACGAGGTAAAGTTCAAGAGGATCATGGGGCTGCTCCCTCATTAGAGAGAGAGACAACTGCTACTGGTTTTATCTGAGGGTCACCTCACCTTGGGTGGGGGGGCTGCTGAGAAGGCAGGGCTTACATGTCAGGGTTGGTTAGCTCAGTTGGCTGGGCAGCTGGTTTGCAATGCAGAGTGATCCATAACCATAGACTCCCTACTGTATGGAAACAGGCCCTTCAGCCCAACAAGTCCTCACCGAACCTCAGAGCATCCCACCCAGACACACCTCTATAATCCACTTAATCTACACATCCTTGAACCCTACAGGCAATTTAGCATGGCCAATCTACCTAACCTGCACATGTTTGGACTGTGGGAGGAAACCGCAGCACCCGGAGCAAACTCATGGGGAGAATGTGCAAACTTCACACAGACAGTCACCCAAGGGTGGAACTGAACCCGGGTTCCTGGTGCTGTGAGGCAGCAGTGCTAACCACTGAGCCACCGTGCCACCCTTCACAAGACTAGCTCCTGTTAAAAGGAACATTCTCTTTGCATCAATAGATCTATAAACACTTGAAAGTGATGCCAACAGCGTGGGTTCAATTCCTGCACTGGCTGAGATTACCATGAAGGACGAGCCTTCTCAACCTGGCCCATCACCTGAGACATGGTTAAACTCACCACTAGTCGCCACTCTCTCTGGTGAGACTGAGCAGGCCTATGGTACTGCGGGACTACGGCAACTTTAACTGTACCTGAGAGAGCAGGTCATACTTGGTTTAACACCTCATCTGTAAGATAGCGCCTCTGACAGTGACAGCTGAGATTCTATAACAGTTTCACTGCAATGGGGACATCAGCTGACAATCCTATGACTCAGACAGCTTTCCCCACTTGGCCCGTGGCTGACATCTTGAAACAAACAAATGCGGCTGCCATTTTAAAATTAGAGTTAATACTTTGCGAGAGTTCTGGCTTGCATCACTAATGGTCTCAGCTACATGAAATTCACAAATGTTGCACCATCATTGTAACGGACCTTGCTTTTCATATGAATATCAGCGTAGCGGCAAAACTGCTCAAAAAAATGCCAGGTTGCACTTCAGATAACAATCCCGTGTGAAAGTAAAGCAGGTTTGGATACCACCTGCAATGTCAAGATAATTCAGCTCTCAGGGTCTTATCTAAAATCCAAAGCATAGCATTCTGGAGTTTGTCGGCTGCTCATTTACTTCAGCCTGCTGCAATGCTGCATTTTAAGAGTGCCTGTGGAGACATTGCAGTGTCCTGACATCCTTACAACTTTTCATGGATGGTTTTTCTTATTCCTGTGGTGGAAAAGGGGCTTCCTACCTGCTTAAACAGCTACCTATATTGTGGCTGGCTTTACTGCCAACTGGAGATACACAACTGATAGTATAACTCTGATCTGTTTGATGCATATTACATATACCAGCATCTGTAGTATAATTGCAGCCTTGGGTATTACATGCGCAAACAGACAGGCGAGTAATTCACAGAAAGACAATTTCAGGTTCAGCTAGTTATGACTAGTCTGAATAGTCAGAATACCATCATGTTTTGAAATATATAGGTTAATTCACAAGACCAGTTCCTGTTAAAAGGAACATTCTCTTTGCATCAATAGATCTATAAGCACTTGAAAGTGTCAACTCAGAAACTCAACTAAAACCAAGGTTAATGCTTTTAATTTAGTCCTCCCTGATCCATGATGCTCCCTCATTTTATAATGGATTACATTTATGTAGACTAGGCTAAACCTCACCAATATCTTGAAAATCAAACAGGATGGGATGAAATTGATCGAGTCAGAAATAAGCTTCTGACAAATTGGCAACTGACTGTTCAAAGTGTCTAATTTGCTTTCCACTCTTTTTACAGACTAATTTCTGCTGTCACTGTTGTTTGTACTTTGTTTAAAATTAAAAACCTTGGTGAGATTTTTCCAAATCCATGAGAATTAAAACTGATGTAGTGCCTAAGAGATAGTCAATTCAGTGTGAGCCAGTTTCATTCTCCTGGTCGAGACCAATTTCACTACTGGTTTGCTTACGCCAAAATCGAATAGAAACTAAATTAAAACTTACTTTTTCATAATTATTGAAGTGAATTGAATTGAATTAGTTTTATAGTCACATGTACTCAAACAAGTGCAGTGAAAAGTTTACAAGTCGCCACTGTGGGCCATCTTAGGTACAAGGAATCTAGGTACAGATTCTTCAGTACAAGTTCTTAAGAAAAAAAATTTAGGAAAATAAAGAAATAAAAACTCTTAAAATTATAGATCATAGGAGTACATTAGAAAATAGAGAAATCAAAAGCTCAGACCAACAGTGCACCACAAACTTAAATGCTCAATCAATCAATGCTTTAACACAACTCAAAAGTACGAGATAACATTACAATATTTAAAACTCTCATTAAGTCTCTATTGAATGACTATTTGAGCCTCTCAGTCCCAGGAAATGTGATCAGAGCAAGCTGATAATTGTATAGTAATTACCTGTGGAGACTCAATGCCCAGAAGAAAATTCCACTTTTCAAATATAACAAGCTTTGAGATATCATTGTCAGGGGAGCGCAAACAATGTGTGAACAGTTCTCATCGCATTGTTAGGTTTGTCTGAATGCTTCTGTGATTAAAGACAGACAGTTGCAATTGCCATTGAAAGACTGAAAGATGACAATCAGTGTGACTAATGCCTAAATTATTAGAATGTTTACTAGTTTTTACTGAAGTTTGGGTTTATGAGTAGCCCAACCCAGTGTTGACTTTGCAACTATTCCAGACAGCTACAAGTTTGTGTAAGCATTGCCACTGAGATATGCCAATAAGAATTGCATTTATTTACTGCATTTCATAACTGCTGGACATCTTAAAGTGCTTTACTGTCAATTCTCCAGAGTAATACAAGTGTAATGTAGGAAACGCAGTAATCAATTTGGACACAGTGAACTCCTACAAGCAACGCCATGACAATGACCACATAACTCATGTTTTTGGATGTTGATTGAGGGATTATTGTTGGCCAGGACACTGAGGTCAATGCCGTACTCTTCTTCAAACAGTGCCATATGATTATATACAGCGGCGGCACAGCAGCTCAGTGGTTGGCACTGCTGCCAGGAACCCGGATTCGATTTCACTCTCGGGCAACTGTCTATGTGGAGTTTGCTCCAGGTGCTCTGGTTTCCTCTCACAGTCCAAAGATGTGCAGGCTAGGTGGATTGGCTGTGCTAATATGCCCGCAGTGTTCAGGGATGTGTAGATTAGGTGGGTTATAGGGGGATGGGTCTGGGTGGGATGCTCTGAGTGTCAGTGGGCTGAAGGGCCTGTTTCCACACTGTAGGGATTCTATGGTCTATGATCTACGGTACAATCTGCTTGTATAGCATGCAAAACAACACTTATCACTGTATCTCAGTACATGTGACAACAGTAAATCAATCAAATGTCAGGAACTGGGCAGGGCAGAACCAGATTGGCAGCAGAAAGATGGTGCAAGTGCAAAGGATACTGATTTTTCCGTGAAAATCCACTGTGATAATTTGTTCTGGGAATACCCATGGTCAGAAGGGGATAGAACCCAACATGAGCAACATCATTGAGACAGAATTGGTAGTTAATGAGGTGCGTGGTAAGATGCAGTGAGGAATCTTGTTCGACCTCACAGTGTGAATCCCTCCAAACAACTTGCACAATTCACACTTAGCCAAAGGATAAAGAGGCGAGATTCAGCTCACTGGGGGTATTTAGTTTGGCTGCATTTGCTGAGTGTAACGCATTGCACTGCTTTAAATCGCACGTGCTCACATTGTGGAGGAGGTTATTGGGATGGGATGGGGGTGGAGAGGAAGGGATCAGGGCATACTGTGTTCGGAACCATGCACATGCAAGTTCCCAAATGAGCGCACGTTTGTCGTTGCTGGCGTCAGCATCAATGCCATTCCATTTACACTCACGCAAGAAGGGACCATCATATGGATCAGGGTCAGTGCTGTCAAATAAGTTTTCCCAGTCTCAGAACCAAGTGAACATCAAATCCTAGAAATCCCCTGCTTGGATCCAGAAGAAAACTTTTTTGCTTTGGCTCAGTAACTCCGTAGTGACCACCCTTCATACACACTTGGGCCACTTCCCCATCCAATTTACCCTTTAACTGGCGTCGGGCTGCCAATTTAATGCCACGTTACAGCAGGTTGGTCTCCACATTTATACTCCCTAGGTGTTTCAATAAGATTTTCCCATGCTGTTTTTATTTACTAGACTTGCAGTTAGCTAGCTCGGTGGAGATCAGTTCAGCAGGACTGAATGTGAGCCCAAGCCTAAGGGTGTAAAGGTGGCATTTTCTCATTCTCGGTTGCTGCATTTTCCATGCCATTTTAATGTTGCATATATAACAAATCCTATCTCTGCACTCCTTCATGTAAAATAAAACGCTCGAAAATGGTACTTTGTTATAAAATGTATAACTACAGGCCACATAATTGATAACCAGAGTCAAAATGTACATTAATATCAAGGTGACATTGATAATGCACTGTAATTTATTCTGACAAGTCACTAGAAATAGTTAATTTCAATATCTTAGCCTTGAACCACTGGTAATCTGAAAGAGTATAGTTACATTGGTGATAATAGCAAGATCCAGTTACCAATAGCTATTCCAATTAGTACAGTGCTGAATGCAACATGTTCTAGGAAAGCCACCAACATTTACTGATGAGCAAATTTAGGATAAATTACTGAGTAATACACCCACCATCGCCCCTCATATCTCCTCTGCTAAAATTTATTTTCTCTGTTAACAGCATCCGAAAGCACAGCATTAATAATACTTCCTTTCGACAGCACTTTAGTTCCACCCAAGGCTTGACTGCTACAGCACTGAACAGAAACCAAACAATGGAATGCTAGTTTTAAATATTCTTAATACACTCCTGTGAGCAGCCCTTAATATTAAACAGGGGAGAAACTAAAGCAGCACAATCTGCCATCATCTGCACGGTACAACCTGAAATATTTATTTGTGCAATCAAGTAAGTTTTGCCTAGCTACAAGAGTGCCAGGTAAAACAGCACATCCACTCCCTGTACTTCTGCCCCAGCTCCCCTCCTAAACAGCACGTGCCATAGATCAATTAACTACCAGCACAGACAGCTACAATCTTCAACCATCTCTTTAAGTAACCAAGAACGGACATAACTTACCTTCTTTGAGACCTGGCTCTTCCCTCCTGTAGGTTTTACAGGAGGTGCAAAAGTTTAATTTTCCCCCTATTAGTTTTCAGGAGTGAACTGCAGTATCTGTGCAGGCAGAATGCAAACACAGGAAAGCTGCAACAGGAAGCACTGAGTTACTACACTATTTCACTCCAGAGGAAGTGGGAGAGCATGTGGGGACTTCAACAATAGCATGTAACCTTATGTCAAAATCTCATTAAATGACAGGCTCCTATTCATGAGAGGAGACCAGCATATGGTCGAGTCTTGCAAATTGATTCTGCGCAAAAGGCAAATTAGTGTTGAGATCAGCGAGTTGAAAAATCTGGTCATTTGTTTCTTTATATACAAAAGAAAACCTTCAAACTTCTGCTTAGGAAATGAAAGTGGTTTTAGAATTATAGCTTTCCCCACTGTAGCTCAATCAAGGGATCTCCACAGGGAACAGGCATGAATTCTCAAGTTCTGAATGAAAATAAAACAAAAAGCTTGCTTTTGCGGTTTTTTTTTTGTTCCTCTTTCCATCTTTCTCTCCGTGGAGAGTCTTTAAGAACTGATTGGATGCCTCGACATCTTTCTTCATATGCAAATACAGGGTCTGTTTTCACTAAATCTCTGCTTTAAACTACACCACCGCCACCCCGCCCCCCACTGCAACAGCCCTGATAATGATTGAAGTCATAGAGAATCTGATTAAATGAACATACACTCTCTCTGGAAGAGGTAAGGATAGCCACAGAGAGAGAGAAAAAAAATCTGACTGGACAGAAATACCGCCGGAGGGAAAAAAAAACTTCAAACTTCACATCTTGTTTTAATATAACGTCGAACATTTCCTGTTAATGATGAATGCTGGAAGGAGCAGTATCCACAAAGAATTTCACTCAAGGAGTGAAAGCTCGGTATGTGAAGAAGCTGGAGCCAAACTACTTGTGCCTTAAAATCAGTTCTTCTTAAAAAGAAGGAAAAGAAGTTTTCTTTACAAAAAAAACACAGCCGGGGTTAAAATGAGAGAAGTTTGTCTTATCTGTGAAATCTTTTGACCACTGAAGTAATAGACTACACTTGAATATGTTTCCTATTACAAGGTCACAGTGCTTTGCAGAACAAGGTTGCTTCAGTAGAATTGGTACGATTCACCTAAAGCTCAAAAAAAACTCCACAACGGGATGAGAGGACATTCTCAATAAATCCCTTTTCGCTAATAAATTCACTTTAAAGATTAAACGCCAATCTACACTGCTGGATAAATTGCTTGTAAAATGAGGCTGTTTGTATTGGAATAGAACAAATGCTTGGCAAGAATGTATAAATGGTGACAACGCAGTGGCTGCCTTTGCACATGATACAAATTACTGTGCAGCAATAGAATTGTGATAATCCTGGTACCTACCTCAAAATGCAATTTACTATTGCAACACTGGCATGCTTGTATTGTCTACATAGAGTTCCTTCAGCAACAGTAAGACGGCATCAAGGAACCGTAATCGTAGAAAGTCACAACAGCATGGAAGAAGCCCTTGATCAAGAATTTACTTACTCTAATCCCATTTCCTGGCACTTGCTCACAGCCTTCTACACTGTGACATTTCAAGTGCTCATCTAAATAGTTCTCATAGGCCTCAAGGTCTCCTGCCTCCAGCACCCTTACAGACAGGAAGTTCCAAACACCTCTGGGTGAAAACCATTTTTCCTTAAATCCCCTCTTTACTTACTGCTCATTACTTTAAAATTGTGCCCCCTGGTTATATACCACTCCACTAAGAAGAAAAGGTTTCTCCCTATCTCTGCCCCTTATAACAATGTGCACCTCAATCAGGTCTCACACCCTTCCTCCAACACCCGCCACCATCACCCCCCCCCCACCCCGCCCCACAAAAAGCCCTGCAAGGAAAATAACCCCAGTCTATCTGGTTTCTCTTCAGATCTGCGTCATTCCCACCCAGGTAACATCCTGGTGAATCTCCTCTGCAACCCCTCTGATACATCCTTTCTAACATGAAGCAGTCAGAACTACACACAGTACTCTAGCTGTGGTGTAACTAGCCCTGGGGCATGGGGATAACAGAGACAGCTGCACCAAAGTAACCTGGGGCAGGCTGTTCGCAATTCCCCTTTGTGTTTGTCGAGGTGCTGGGTCTGCCACTAGTCCAGAGCAATGTTTCTCTTGCAGTCTTCTCTAATTCACCTCATTAATTATGCACTTCACTACAGTATTCAAGGGCAATTAGGGATGGACAACAAAAGCACAAAGTGGCAGTACCCAAGGGCCAGTATGTAGAATCCCTACAGTGCAGAAAGAGGCCATTCAGCTCAGCTCCAAACTGCTGAAGAGCATCCCACCATGACCCAGCCCACATATTTAACACACCCACCTGCAGAGTAATTTCCCATGACTAATCTACCTAACCTCCACCTCCCTTGACACTGCAGACAATTTACCACAGCCAATCCATCTAACCTTGGGACTGTGGGAGGAAACCCACACTGACGCAGGGAGAATGTGCCAACTCCATACAGGCAGTCACCTGAGGCTAGGATTGAACCTGGGTCCGTGGCACTGTAAGGCAGCAGTGCTAACCACTGTTCCATCCTAGCTTTTAGCTTTCAGCCCCTCTATGGGTGTATGATGATAGATACAGCACCTCTCTGCTGCTCCATTTGGCTGACCCTCAGCGATAATTCCAGTGATCTCACCGTGGGGCCTTCTAGGTAATGTTGGAGTGTGCTGTGATGTCCTCAACCCCTCCACAGGAATCCGCCTGCCCTCCTCAACTATTGGAGAAAGTGGACACAACCTGGTCTTGGCTACCATTCATAAAACAGGGCCATAAGATGTATGGCAAGCATGGGGCTGGGACCAGAACTTAACCTGATGATGGGTTCCTGGTGCCCATGGGGAAAATTCAGGCCCTTGACTCTGATACCCTCTCTCCACAGATGCTACCTGACTTGCTGAGTGTTTTCAGCATTCGCTGTACTCCTGTGACATTGCTGCAGTATTCTGGGCTGCAGAATACTGGGAAAGACTGAAAAAGCTGGGATAACAAGGCATGGAGCTGGATGAACACAGCAGGCCAAGCAGCATCAGAGGAACAGGAAAGCTGACGTTTCAGGTCTGGACCCTTCTTCAGAATTCATATTTTCTGAAGAAGGGTCCAGGCCCAAAACATCAGCTTTCCTGCTCCTCTGATGCTGCTTGGCCTGCTGTGTTCATCCAGCTCTACACCTTGTTATCACAGATTCTCCAGCATCAGCAGTTCCTACTATCTCTGAAAAAGCCAGGGCTGTTTTCTCCAAAACCAAGAAAGCCTGGGTGTGACCCAGGGGCACTAAAATTTTAAGGAACGCAATATGAAATATTTGATTTTACACATTTCTAATCAAGCTTCTTGTTAGACTTCTCTGCTTTAACGAGAATGCTAACAGATTCTCAAGCCTCGCTATATGACTGGAATTATTACCCTGGAATCGTTCTAGAAAATGCATTGGAATTTAAAAAGAACTGGTGGTGATCTCACCGTGAAATAAAGATTCTGAGGGGGCTTGAGGGTGGAAAAACTAACAGCAACTCTTCAATATTTGCCACATGCAAACCCAATTATGGTAAAAGTATACAGGGAACACGTTGTCTTAGAAACTGAATCCTAGTAAGAACCATCACCTTTAAGGAAGAGGAAAAGAGTTGGAGAGAACGGAGGAGATTTTTACTGCCTGCTGAACTCAGATTATCAGCTTTTCAGGTACCATCAGGCTGGAAAGTAAACACCATCTAATGCAGAAAGAAGCTGACGCAAACTGCTTCATGGAAATGTTTCTACAAAATCAATGATAACCAACAGACACTGAATTGGGACGATGCTGAAAGCATGTTTCCATTCATGGGAAGATTCTAGAGCTACAGGACACAGGTTAAAGATGAGTGGGTGTCCCACTTAAGGCAGAAATGAGGAATTTCTTCTCTCGGAGATCCTTTGGAATTCTTTTCCACAGATTGCGGTGGTGGTTGAGTCGTTCACAGCTAGGTGAGGCAGATTTTTGATTTTTAAGGGAGCTGTGGGTTGTGGGCGATAGGCAAGAAAGTCACATGAAGGCTACAGTAAGATCAATGGTCACGTTGAGTGTTGGCGCAGGTTCGATGGTCCTAATAGCCTACTCCTATTTCTTATAACCTTATTATATGTCCTTTATAAAGTCTCCACATCCTTCTTAAAATGTTGTGCTCGGAATGGGACACAATACTCCACAGGGTCAAACAGCACAGAAACAGACCCTTCGGTCCAACCATTCCATACTGAACACAATCCCAAACTAAACTAGTCCTACCTGCCTGTCCCTGGTCCATATCCCTCCAATCCTTTCCTATTCATGTACTTACGTAAATGTCTCTTAAACATGGTAGCTGTGCCTATGACCACCACGTCCTAAGAAAGTTCATTCCACATGCAAACCACCCTCTATGTAAAAAAGTTGCCCGTTATATCTTTTTAAATCTTTCTCCTCTCACTTTAAAAATATGTCCCCTAGTCTTGAAATCCCCCATCCTAGAGAAAAGACACCTACAATTAACCCTATCAATACTCCTCATGATTTTATAAATCTCTATAAGGTCACCTCTCAGCCTCTTATGCTCCAGGGAAAAAAGTCCCAGCCTATTCAGCTTTTCTTTATAACTCAAACCTTCCATACCTGGCAACATCCCTGGTAAATCTCTTTGACTCTCTCTAGCTTAAAAAATCCTTCCTATTACAGGGCAACCAGGACAGTACTCCATAAGAGGCCTCATCAATGGCCTTTGCAACCTCAATGTAACTTCCCAACTTCTATACTCAAAGGACCGAGCAATGAAGGCAAGCGTGCCAAACACCTTTATAACCATCCTGTCTCCTGTCTGTATGTGATGTAAACTTCAAAGAATTATGTACCTGAACTCCTAGGTTCCTCTGTTTTACAACATTACCCAAAACCCTACCGTTAATTGTATAAGCCCTGCCTCTGTTTGTAATACTCGTATTTATCCAGATTGAACTCCATCTGCCGTTTTTCAGCCCATTGATCAATTTGACCAAGATCCCCTTGTAATCTTAGAAAACCTTCTTCACTGTCTACTATGCCATTAATTTTGGTTTCATCTGTAAACTTACTCACCATGCATTCAATATTCTCATCCAAATCATTTGTATAAACGACAAAACAAAAGGGGACCCTGAACTGATCCCTGTAGAACTCCACTAATCACAGGTCTCCAGTTTGAAAACAACTTTTTTAAAATTTATTAATGGGATGAGGATGTTGCTGGCTAGACAGCACTTATTGCCCAGAGTCAACCACATTGCTGTGGGTCTGGAGTCACATGTAGGCCAGACCAGGTAAGGATACCAGTTTCCTTCCCTAAAGGACATTAATGAACCAGATGGGTTCTTCCTGACAATTGACAATGGATTCATAATTCCAGATATTTTAATCAAATTCAAATTCCACCATCTGTGATGGCTGGATTTGAACCCGGGTCCCTAGACTGTTATCTGGGCCTCTGGATTTACAGTCTAGCGATAATACCACTAGGCCATTGCCTCTCATTTCCACCACTGTCTGTCTGTTGCCATTAAGCCAATTAGGTAGCCAAGTGGCAAGCTCACCCTGAACCTCAAGTGACCTAACTTTACTAACTAGCCTACCATATGTTGAAACTTGTCAAAGACTTTACTAAAGCCCATGTAAACAATATCTACTGCTCTGCCCTCTTCAAACTTTTTGGAAACTTCATCAAAAAATCTCAATCTAGTTTAAGAGACACGATTTTCCTTGCAGAAAAATATGAAGACTATCCCTGATCAATTTTTGCATCCCATAAAGCCTATCTTTTATAATCATTGCCAACAATTTACCCACTCACAGACTCACAGGTCTATAGTTACACGGTTTCTCCTAAACAAAGGTACAACATTAGCTACCCTCTAGTCATCAGGCATCTCACCCATAGTTATAGAAGATGCAAATATTTCTGCAAGGGGCTCTACAATTTCCTCCCTTACTTCCCACACTGTTCTGGGATCCTTTAGATCAGGTTCCGGAGATTTATCCATCTTTATATTCTCTAACACTTCCAGAACTTCCTCTTCTGTAATGTGTAACATCAATATTTATTTCTCTTGAGTTCTCCAGCCTCCATTTCTTTCTCCATAGTAAACAGTGATGTGAAATATTAATTTAATCTCTCTCCCATCTCCTGAGGTTCAACACAAAGATGACTTCTTTGATCTTTGAGGGGGCATACCCTCTCTCTAGGTACCTTCTTACTCTTAATGTACTTGTATCCTTAACCTTATCTGCCAATGCTATTTCATATACCCTCTCTGCCTTCCTGATTTCTTTAAGAATGCCCCTCCACTCTTTATGTTGATTAAGAGATTCATTTGAATCTGTTCTAAGATTTTAGACCATAAGACCTTAAGACATAGGAGCAGAAAAAAGGCCATTCAGCCCATCGAGTCTACTCCGCCATTCGATCATGGCTGATAAGTTTCTCAACCCCATTCTCCCACTTTCTTCCCGTAACCTTTGATCCCCTTGACAATCAAGAACCTATCTATCTCTGTCTTAAATGTACTCAATGACCTGGCCTCTACCAGCCTTCTGTGGCACTGAATTCCAAAGATTCACCGCCCTCTGGCTGAAGAAGTTTCTCCTTATCTCCATTCTAAAATTACTCTAAGGCTGTGGCCTCAGGTCCTAGTCTCTCCTACCAATGGAAACATGTCCCCAATGTCCACTCTGTTCAGGCCATTCAGTATTCTGTAAGTTTCAATTAGATCACCCCTCATCCTTCTAAACTCTATCGAATACAGGCCCAGAGTCCTCAAACATTCCTCATATTTTCTTTTATTCTTGACTAGAATATCAGTATCTTTATTCATCCATTGTTCCTTAATCTTACCAGCCTTACCCTTCACTCCAACAGGAACATAATGCCTCTGAACTTACATTATACTCTTAAAAGCCTTCCACTTGTCAGATGTAAAAGGACATCCGAGTAGTCTACTCCAATCAACTTTCGAACTGGTTTTACTAAAGGAATGGGACCTGCCCTCTACCAATCATCAAGATGAGAAATATTTCAATAACAGTGTGGTTTTATCACTGTTTGAAAAGTATATTGTCAGTTGCCTTAAAGGAGTAAAGACTGCTGGTGTCTGGAATAGCACTGGAACATGCAATCAGATACTGTCCAAATCTGATTAACTGATCTGAATAGGGGCATTTTAAATGGATACTGGAATTACTTTTCGGCACCCTTAAGAAGAGGATAAATTTGCTTAGACACTCAGTCTTGACCATGGTCCCAATTACTGCCCCAAATGTGTCGGTGTTAGCTGACAAGAGATCAAACTCAACTGTGAACTATTCATAGTGGTATATCTAACACCAATCCTTTGGATTTGAGTGTGGCAAATGATAATGATGGCTAAAATAAATGGGGGCCATCGTTGTCTAAGAAACTGAATCCTAGTAAGAGACATCACCTTTAACGAGGAGGAAAACGGTTGGAGAAAATGGAGGAGATTTTTACTGCCTTCTGAACTCAGACTCATGGCCTTTCAGGTACTGTCAGGCCTGAGGGTAAAAACCATTCAAAATGCTTCCAGAAAATCAATACTAAACAACAGAGACTGAACGGGGTGGGCTATAGCTCAGTTTGAAAATGAACAGGTTATTCACATCAAACTGGAAATGTCAAAACTTTTCATTCTTACGCAGGATGTCAGAATCACTGGCAAGGCTGGAATTCATTATCTATCCCTAATTGCACTCTGGGGCCAATTCAGAGGGCAGAAATCAACCATATTGATGCTGGTCTAGAGCCACATATAGGCCAGACTGGGTAAGGACAGCGAGTCATTAGTGAACCACTTATGACAATTGACAATGGTTACCGTGCTCACAATTAGTCTGGCATTTTTAATTGCACATTTTATTGCATTCAACTTTCACCATCTGCTGTGGTGGAATTCAAATTCACGAACTACTCTGGTGTCAATACTACTGGGCCGCTGTCTCCCAATAACGGTTCTAGCTGTGAGTGCCCCTTCTTTGTTAAAGGTTCTTGCGAAAATTTGTAGCTCAGGGTGTGGATGAGGTTGTTGATTTGCTCGCCGAGCTGGCTGGTTATAGTTCAGATGTTTCTGCATTATGGGTGGAGAATCAGGCCTCTAGGAATTCCCATGTGTGTCTATGGTTGGCTTGGGCAAGGATGGTCACGTCGTCCCAGTTAAATTGATGGTCTTCGTTGTCCGAGTGCACTGAAATGAGGGCAAGTTCGTCGTGTCGTTCTGCAGCTAGTTGGTGTTTGTGTATCTTGATGACTCGTTTCCTTGCAGTCTGGCCGATGTAATGTTTTTGGCAGTCCTGGTTCTCCACCCATAATGCAATCAATAAACACGTGGAATTAGACCCCATATACAAACCCTTGAAAAATAGAACCGGAAATGACACAAAACACCTCAACAGACCGCATCATATAAATACTAAGCAGAGTAGAACAACATCGCTTAACGGAGCCTACACTGATGATGTTACCTAGCATGGTTACGAAATGTCTGAACTATAACCAGCCAGCTTGGTTGGCAAATCAATAACTTCACCCCTTCTTTGTGCTTGTGGAAAGTTAGAACAACATCCCCTGGAATGACACAGCACAGCAAACCCAAGGGACTGAATGGCCCATGTCTGCTCCTGATTCCCAAGTCTGCGCAACAATTTGATTCCGTTAGCACATTTGTCACTCTTTCTTTATTGATGTGAGATTCTGCGCACCAAAACACTGCAGCTCATCACTTTAAGCCTTCTAATATATTAACTATCGAGAGGAAACCAGATTTACAGGAGGTGGTGATGGCCTAGTGGCATTATCATCAGACTGTTAATCCAGCAGCCCTGCTCATGTTCTGGGGACCTGGGTTCAACACTCAGCATGGTAGGTTGTGAAATTTGAATTCAGTAAGTATCTAGAAATGGAACTACTGTGAAAACAGTTGCAGTGGAGCTGGGAGGTAGGTCAGATGATGTGAAAGGTTAGCAAGTAGATTAATTAGTTCAGATAATGGAGCTGGAATCCAATCCTGACCCAGATATAAGTGACAGGTTAATCTTCATCTTATTGTCGACTATGAAGGTTTGCCTACAATGATACCTAAATGAAATGTCACAGAGTAGCACCTACATTAACAAGAAATTGGGTGCTTTAACTTAGAAGAAGCATATTTTTATAACATTTATTCTTTCATGGGGTGTGGGCATCACTGGCAAGGCTAAGATCTGTTGCCCATCCCAAATACCTTTGAACAGAGTGGCCATTTCAGAGGGTAGTTAAGAGTCTACCACATTGCCATGGGTCTGGAGTCTCATGTAGGCCAAGTAAGGATAAGAGACTTCTTTTCCTCACAGAAGTCAGTGAATCAGATCGGTTTTCACAACAATTTACAGCTTCATGGCAACCATTACTGAATTTAACTTTCAATTCCAATTTGTGACTGAATTCAAATTCCACTAGCTGCCGTGGTGGGATCTGAAATATCCCAGACCACGAGCCTGGGTCCCTGGACTCCCGATGTCATTGGACTCTATAATGATGCCATTACTGCTCCCGCTAATTGCGGGTCAACAGATGCACGACCGCATTTGTGAGAGGTGTGGGTGGGAAGGCCATGGAGAATCAGCAGTTGCACTATTTCTAAAGGGTCTGGTGGGTTTGGGAAGCTGGATTCACCAATCTTTCACCAGCATTAAGGAAGGAAACTCCAGGAATCCTCTCAGAATTTCAAGGCCATGCTCTGTGTGCTACACCTAGCAACATCAACAGTGATGGCTCATCCCGAATTCTGTGTAACATAAACCTTTATTGCAACAGAGCCGGGAGACCACCTACAGAACGCAATAAAAAACAGAATTTGCTGGAATAGCTCAGCGGGTCTGGCAGCATCTGTGAAGAAAAGACAAATCAGAGTTAACATTTCGGGTCCAGTGACCCTTCCTCAGAACTTCAGTTAATGCTGCCAGACCCACTGAGATTTTCCAGCAAATTCTGTTTCTGTTCCTGATTTACAACACCCACAGTTCTTTCGTTTTTTATTTCGTACAAAATGCACATCTACATGCAATATCTTTTCATTAAACAGTGATGCCATCTACTGAATGTAGCAATGATTTCACCCCTTTATTCAACAGAAGCAGAAGTTACTTGATGAAAGAGCTCTACAAATAGTTTGAAAATGGAACATTAAAAAGTAGGAAAATGAAACCAGTGAATCATTAAAAACATGCAATTGTGGCTTGCTAATCTTTTCCACAAACCTTATATTCTCTGAATAAGGTAAATGCATTATTTTGGTTTAAATGACAAAGATAATGCTTAAAATTGGTGAATTACTTGTAAGCTAATTTACAGGAATGCTTATTAAAAATTCTCATCATCATTCCTAAAGAGGACGTCTTCTAATGAATTAACTTGAAAATAATTTGTTTTCAAGTGGTGTGGTTCACATATAGTTTGTGTTCTGAGGTATTCAGGCCTTGAAATGTTACTGGTGCGTGAGAGAGGGGTTAGTACACGCTCTATGCATGAATGATGAGGCCTAAGGAAGGCTGATATTCGGTGTGAGGTCTCATTTCAATGCAGCCAGACACTGAGAAGGGGATGGATAGGGTGTGGATAATTGACTAAACACTGGGTTGAGACCAGGTGGAGGAGGATAGGAGGCTGAGGGGATGCAGTAGCAATGACCCTAAAACTCCGAGTTGAATTGATGAGTGAAAACTGTTACAGCGTGAGCTCAAACAACTTCAGCTGCAGTTTAGGCAAGAGGTCAGATTTCAAGATTTTTTTTTAAAAAAAGTGTTATTGCTGAAGTTTTAAAAGCTACAAACATTCTGACTCCTATGTCTGGGGCATGGAGGGGGAGGGACTTCCTGTGTACATCCCAAATAACCTGCCTCGTTTCACAAGAGTTGCCTGATAGAGACAGCATGGTGACAATGAAAGGAAATGCACATCACCTACTATTTTTTAAAAATTTGAATGGAAAATGGAGATTCCCTCTCTACGCATGAACCCACTAACAGACAGAAGTGTCAAGAAGCTGGAGGCAAGTGTGAAAACAGGAAGCTGAAAATAGCAAGTCGTTCAATCAATTTTCTCACCAGACTTCCAACACAGCAATTCAAATGACCACTATCATTTGAATTATACTCAGTGCTTTCAAACTGATACACTGTCGATCCAAATGCTGCAATATGGATCCTGTTACTAACTATGGAAAACAAAGGTACGATGGTTTTGTTACAATGACAAAATTTGTGTGTAGCACCTTTAACGTCATAAGAAGCCCCCTCCATCACCCTCCCCAAGGCACTTCATGGGCCTATTCTTAAGCAAAGTGTGACCTCAAGCCGCCAGAACAAATATTTGGCCAGATGACCAAAAGCTTGGTCCAAAAGATAGGATCAGAGGGGCATCTTAAAAGGAGGAGAACAAGGTGGAGAGGTTCAGAACTCAGGGCTTCATGCAGCTGAAGACGCCGATATAGTGCAGGAAATAAAATTGGGGATAGTAAAGAAGTCAGAATTAGAGGACAGCAGAAATCTTGAAGAGTTGTGAGGATGGAGGAGGTGGGAGGGGCGAGGCTGTGAGTCACTTGAGTGTGAGAATGAGAATTTGGACAGAATAGCACATCTTTTCTACAAAAGGAATTACTTCAACCTCAATACATCAGTAACTGTTGGACAGTTAAAAATAAATGAATACAACCCTATTCATTTACTTTGATGAGGTGCCAAGACAGCGTTATCATAAATCTTCCAGGACATATATGCAGTGAGAACAATCTCAATCACTGACTCAGACTTCAACAAGACACATGTCCTGCACCAGTAAAACATAAGAGAAAAGGCATTTTTTAAATCCATGTATTGCTTAAAGTGACGGACAGAACAGAAATAACTGAAGAGATAGTCAGAACTGCAGATGCTGGAGAATCTGGGATAACAAGGTGCAGAGCTGGATGAACACAGCAGGCCAAGCAGCATCAGAGGAGCAGGAAGGCTGACATTTCGGGCCTAGACTCTTCTTCAGAACTACACCTTGTTAGCACAGAAACAACTGATTCTGGTTTCGGTAATACAGTACTGCCATTAATTCAACACAACTTTATATTCTTCGTGATCTACCAAACAATATTAAGCTTTTACACCATGCAGGTTTAAAAAAAACTACAAAGACTTTCTGAACATTGACATCCGTTTATAATCGCATTGTCACTGGGAGCTGATAAATGTTATATCACTCTATTTACTGTCCATTGAGGAGGAGTAATAGCTATAAGGCACTAATGGGCTTGCAAATGTAATCAGACACACTGTTCTTACAGTCGTGTCATCTGAATAATAATAATGTCCTATACAGGGACCTCATTGTGTCCAGTTTTTACTTTCTTACCATTTACTTTCTTACAGGGTCCATGAAGTATCGCGTCACGCAATATTGGAAAGCCTGATGCAATAATGTCCAGAAGAGAATAATCTCCCACTCCTCAGTACGAGGAAACACAGTAAGCCACACCCAAATTAGTCACAGCGATTTATCATTGTATTTCCAGCAGTTTCCAGGAAATGAGAGCAGAGGGCATCTCCCTGTAGCTGCCAAATTGGCTGGGTTCACCCATGTGCTGACTCGGTTTTGGATTGAGAGTGGTGATATAAGCAGGTTTACGTTAACTCACTGCCCAATCCAAAAATCACAGGCTTATTAGTTCCTTAAAGTCTGACATTAATTCTGACACAAATCATATCAATTGATTCTTGATCTTTTGTTCCAAAATTTTTATTTTGCTTGCAAGTTCAGGAAGATAATATGGGCTAGAATTTACATTCGCAATGTTTTGCAGCAGTGTTAGATTAAATAGTTAAGTTCTTCCCCTGAACTCTTCAATTAAACGGAGGTGACAGCCTTGTGGGTTGACTCTTAACCATTGGGAACGGGTATGAAATGCTGGCCCAGCCAGCTCCACCCACATCCTGTGAGTGAATAATAAAATCGAAGTTCCAAAATTACAACACTGATCAAAGTGTGAGGCGATAATGGTACAGAAACAGATAATAGCTGGGGCTTCAGCAAGTTGGCAAGCAACAGGATATCTGTCTCCTCAAGCAATGAGATTAATGTACTCGAAAATCAACAGACTGCAGGACAGGAGGCTTGACTCAAGAGGGCTAATTATTAAGAAAGAAATCGATAGATTTCTTAAAGTTAAAGGTTTGAAGGGGTATGGTAAGAGAAAATTATGGCAATGAGATAGAGGATCAGCCATAATCATGTTGAATGGGGGAGCAGGCTTGAGGGACGAATGGCCTACTTCTGCTTCTAGTTTCTAAGTTTCCATTGCCAATTCAAGTACATAAAAAAGTGACGGGGGGGGGCATGAATGAACAACAATAGTTGGTGAAATTAATTTCACTCCATGATATCTTGATAATGATGATTTCATGTCACTGCAGGAGGTAACTTTCAAATTACCACGACACCTTAAAGTAATGCTGCAACCCTTTGTTTTAAGAGATATTCTGTGGGTCTTTGAATCAGTATCACCAACAGTTCCACCTACATGCATGTGTTGTCAAAGAAGTAGAGGCTCGCATTGATATAGTCGATAAAATGTGGAGCTGGAGGTGCACAGCAGGTCAGACAGCGTCAGAGGAGCAGGAAAGTCAATGTTTCGGGTCTTGACCCTGGGGAGGGGGCAGGGAACTCAGAAATAAATAGAGGGAGGGGGTTGGGCTGGGGGAAGGTAGGCGGGATGGTGATAGGTGGATGCTGGTAGGGGGTTAGTGGAGATTGGTCAGTGGGAAGCGAGGGGCAGATGGGTAGGAAAGAAGATGGACAGGTTGTGTTGTCAAGGAGGTGGGGATGAGAGGGAGGGTTGGACATGGGATAAGGCCGGGGTGGGTGGGGAGATCTTGAAGCTGGTGAACTCTATGTTAAGGCCATCGGGCTGTAAACTCCCAAGGCAGAATATAAGGTGTTGTTCCTCCAGTTTACATGTGTGGCCTCATTTTGGACAGGTGGCCCAGGATGGACAGGTAGCCAAGGGAGTGGGAGGGGGTGTTGAAATGGTTGGCAACCGGAAGGTGATGTTGATTGGTGTGTACAGAGTGTGATGCTCCACGAATTGGTCACTGAGTCTGCGATTCGTCTCTCTGATATAAAGGAGACCATTATGGGAGTAATGGATACAATAGACCAGGTTAGAAGATGTACAGGGGAATGCCTGCCAAATTTGGAATGATTTTTTGGGGCTATGGATGGAGGTGAGGGGGGGAGGTGTAGGGGCAGGTGGAGCACTTCCTGCAGTTTCAGGGAAAGGTGCTGGGGTGGTAGGGTTGGTGAGGAGTGTGGAGCTGATGACGGCGTTGCGGAGTTAGCGGTCCCTATGGAAAGTAGATAGGGGTGGGGAAGGAAATATCTCTTTGGTGGTGGGGTCTGATTGCAGGTGGCAAAAATTGCAGAGGATGAAGCGTTGGATTTGGAGGTTGGTGGGGTGGTATGTGAGGATCGGGCGGGGGGGACTCTGTCTTTATTGTTGTCAGGAGGAGGGAGTTTGAGGGCAGAAGTGCAGGAAATGCAGGAGATGTGGTTGGGGGCATTACAAATCACGGGAGAGGGAAAGTTACAGTCATTGAAGTAGAAGGGCATCTGGGATGTCTGGGAGCAGAACGCTTCATTCCAGGAGCAGATGCGGCAGAGGCAGGAGGATTGGGAGTGTGGGATCACATTTTTGCAAGAGGATGGGTGAGACAAAGTGTAATCGAGGTAGCTGTGGGAGTCAGTGGGTTTGAAATGGTTGTCAGTGCTAAGTCGGTTGTCAAGAGATGGGGAAGAAGTGGTCCAGAAGGAAGAGGGAGGTGTCAGAGATGATCCAGGTAAATTTGAGGTCGGGGTGAAAGGGGCTGGTGAACTGTTTGAGCTCCTTTTGGGGACACGAGGCAGCACCAATACAGTTATCAATGTAGAGGAGGAAGAGGTGAGGGATGGTGCCAGTATAACTGTGGAAGAGGGACTGTCCTAAGTATCCTACGAAGAGGCAGGCATATCTTGGGCCCATGCAGGTGCCCACAGCCATCCCTTTGGTTTGTAGAAAGTGGGAGAAGTCAAAAGAATAACTGTTGAGGGTGAGGACTAGTCCCACCAAGCGAATGAGGGTGTCAGTGGAGGGGAACTGGGTGGGCCTGCAGGAGCGGAAGAAACAGAGGACTTTTAGGCCTCCCTCATGGGCGATACAGGTGTAGACTGACTGAATGTCCACGGTGAACATGAGGTGTTGGAGACTGGAGAATTGAAAGTTTTGGAGAAGGTGGAAGGCGTGGGTTGTGTCCCGAACATATGTGGGGAGTTCCTGGACCAAAGAGGAAAAAATGGAGTTGAAGTAGGAGGAGATAAGTTCAGAGAGGCAGGAGCAGGCACAGACAATGGGTTGACCAGGGCAGTCGGGTTTATGGATCTTGGGTAGGAGATAGAAACGGGGCGTTGTGGGGTTGGGGAACTATCAGTTTGGAGGCTGTGGATGGGAGATCTCCTGAGGGGATGAGATTGTTGATGGTCTGGGAGATGACGGTTTGATAATCAGGGGTGGGGTCATAAGTGAGGGGACGGTAGGTGGAGGTGTTAGAGAGTTGGCGTCTGGCCTCAGCAATGTAGAGGTCAGTTCACCATACTACCACTGCGACGCCCACAGCCCCTTGTCAGCGGGTTTAGTAGTGAGGTTTGGGTTGGAGCAGAGGTCTGCACATTCCGATGGGGGAGAGGTTGGGGTGAGTGAGAGGGGTGGAGAGATTAAGGCGATCGTTGTTGTGACGACAGCTGGAGATGAAGAGGTTGAGGAAGGGTAGGAGGATGTGGGATGGTGTCCAGGAGGATGGCGTTTGTTGGAGGCAGGACAAGCGGTCAGCAGAGGTGGGTTGGATTCTCATTCAAAGAAATAGGCGCGGAGGCGGTGGAAAAAGTGTTTGACATCTAGACGTGTGTGGAATTCATTGACGTGTGGGCATAGGGGAATATAGGCCCTGTCAGTGATGCCTACATCCCATGAAAGATTGAAAAAAAAAAAATTGCAAACAAACCTTATCCATTGCATTTATAATATTGTTGATTAAAAGCTCCTAGCAAGTGTGGACTTTGGGATATATCCACACAGTAGTCTGATCAGTCTAAAATAGAACACTACTGTGCACCATTGCAAGTTATAACAAGAATGTATGGCCTATGTTGCTTTACATAATATCATGCCCCAGTCTCATTAAACAACAGAAAACTACTGAATGAAGTCTAATAGAGTAGAAATGTTTCCGTTCGTTTCAACTTAAACCCCATTGTAGTAACGTCTGTTTTCAGAAGAGCTTCCACATTATTATTCTGAGTTGCTGACATTGGTGACTTGTCTACTGAAGCAGTTAAATATAATCCATACACCAATCAGACATCGTAGTTACTGAAATTCAGGTAAGAAATGATGCAACCTAAAGCCTGACTTCGGTTGTCAGACATTGCGATACAATAAATCCAAAGTAGATTTTTTTTTTGGATATATAAAAGTTGTCATTATTGCAACACTACACTTAATTTTGCTTTTAATAGTTCACCACTGTATGCATGGACTATTTATACTTTACAGAGTCCCAATGATGGAAAAAAAATTCTATAGTCTGCATTACCAAAAACTGGGTGGGGGGACATCCAGTCCTGAGGTGTGGACCATGTTTCACCAGTTTTGTTTTGCCAAAATATTTTAAATTTCCATAAATAGGACACCACTTGTCCTACCATAATTCACTTCACTGTCATCAAAAGGGTACTTTTCTGTAAAATACCAGTCAAAAGCACTTTACATATTAACATTTATATCCTTTGCATTTATGATGTATTAATCATATGTACTATTCTGTGACTAAGGACCCTAAAATGCTTATCTTTTCAGGTAAAGTTTCCTTTGTATAAGACTGACAGTAATGCCTCTGGGCTCCTACTTGATTTGAGTATGTAAATTATCCAGATATATTCTTATCGGAACCAGTTCTTCCATGCACTAATTCTCCGCTGATTCTTTTCTGTGTGTAAAATGAAATGATCCTTTTATTTATTGGAGACTGTATTAAAATATTGTTGGATTACATTTGTGATACTAGAGAGGTATTATCTGTCATAGTTATGGACGAGGGAGAATGATAGAGGTGTTTCCCCTTTTCCCTTCTCAACAGATCAAAGACAGATGTGTTTTTAGAAAGAAAAATCTGTTTTTTAACCCTCTGAGTGCTGGAATCAGCAGGAGCTGTCAAATGACAGGATTTCTTGCAGGTGTTAAGAAAGGTGAGTGTTTATGATGTAACACCCAACAATATACATGTCATCACACCCAGTCACTCATACAGAGTAGAGAAGGGATTGTAATTACAAAGGCAGCGTGCACTTAGATCTGTAAAAGTTCTTTGTCACATTTGGTTCTCCTGAGTCTTAGAATGTTATGGGCTTGTAATTCTTGTTTCAGATCCACTGAACAATAGGGATATAGCAGTTTAGGAAGATAAATTCACTGTGGATATTGCTTGCTGTAGAAGATTTCTCTTGTTCCACTCCAGTTGAGATGTTGCCGTCCATTGTCCTCAGAAATGGTTCTGACAACTAGGCCGTTATCAAATAATGGGTCCACATTTCACACATTCACAGGCCGTTGGGAGAGAATCGGGATTTTTTACACCTTTCTTTGGATTTTCAACTGCGATGTCACAAATTCTGCAGGGAGTACTGTGAAGGCAATGTCTTTAATTATTTGGAGAAGTTCAACCATTAACCACAGGAAAGGCCTACCGCATTTCAGAAATGTAGAAAATAGCAGCAGGAGTACGCCATCAGCCAACTGAGCCAGCTTCGCCATTTAAGATGATCAAAGCTGATCCTCTATCTCGGTGCCACACTCTGACTGTTCCCATACCCTCGACATCTTCAATGTTTGGAGATCTACTTCTTTCTTAAAAACATTCAAAGGCTTGGCCTCCACCGCCTTACATGATGGAGAATTCTACAGGCTCACCACCCTCTAGGTGGAAATGTTCCATCTCATTTCAGTCCAAAATGGTCTAGCACATCCTGAGACTATAGTCCCTTGTTCCAGAATCCCTATCCAGGGGGAACATCATCCCTGTCACAGCTTGTCCAGCCCTATCAGAATTTTATATCCAATCTCTCTTCATGCAGCAAACTGCCATCCTAGGAAACAGTCTGATGAACTTTCACTGCACTCCCTCTGTGGCAAGTATATATTATTTTTAGGTAAGGAGGCCAAAACTGCAAACAATATGCTAGAGATAGTAAGAACTGATGATGCTGAAGTCTGAGATAACACAGTGTGCAGCTGGAGGATCACAGAAGGCCAGGCAGCATCAGAGGAGCAGGAAAGCTGACATTTCAGGTCGGGACCCTTCTTCAGAAAATAATATATGCAAGGTTTTGTCTCACCAAGGTCCTGCAGACTGTAGAAATTCTCCCTTGTTCCTTTACTCAACTCCTCTTGCAATGAAGATCCAACATACCCTCTGCCTTTCTATCCAGACCTGGCTGCTTGCTTTCAATGACCAGTTATACAAGGACAATCGGGTCCCTTTGTACATCAATCTTTCCCAGTCTATCACCATTTGAATAATACCCTACCATTTTGTTTATCCTACTGAAGTGGACAACTTTACATTTATCCACGTTATAGTGCCATGTATTTTCCCACATATTTGTTTGAATCACCTTGAAACCTCTTTATTTTCTTTTCACCACTCAATTTCTCCTAGTTTTGCATCATCAGAAAACTTGGGAATACTACATTTGATTCCCTCATCCAAATTGTAGATATATATTGTAAATAGCCGAGCCCAACACTAATCCTTGTGGTACCCCACTAGACATGGTTTTCAACTGAAAAGATCCATTTATCGCTATTCTCTGTTCCCTGTCTGCTAATCAATTCTCAATACATTACCTCCAGTCCCATATACTTTAGTTTTGCACACTACACTAAGTGCTTACATAGGACTTCATCAATGGGTTTCTGAAATTTCAGAGACAGTACACCCATTGGTTCTCCCTCATCTATTCTACCAGTTGCATTCTCAAAAAAACTCTGGTTGGTTTGTCAAACATGATTTCCCTTTCATAAATCCATGTTGACATTGTCTAATCCCACTGATACTTTCTAAGTGCACAGCTATCTCAATAACCTCTCAAAGATACATCCCAAACATGCATATGCATTTTGATGACTTGTCTAGACATGAGGATTAGCTCAGGGGTCCTGTCTAGTTCCATGTGTACTGACAGGAAATGAAAGGTTACTGACTTTTCAATTTCATTCTGATTTAAAGTAACATATTCATTTTGAATTGATACTCCCTAAGCCCACATTACAGGAGTGTGACACACATGGCATGTTTATGTATTGACAGAATGTGCAGTACAATATATGGTCTAAACCATGGGAAAGATTAATGGAATCATACCCCATTCAAAAAATATTCTTAAAAATCCACCCACAAGCCCTGTTGCTTATGTCGGCTTTCAGAAAGAAAGCAGACAGTCATGCATTCTCATGCAAAATTTTACTACCTCAGGACTTCCCCTGGTGTTTTTGAGTCAATACAGTATGTTTGAAGTGTGGTCAGTATTCCAGGAAATGCACCAGCCAATTTGTGACAAGACATTTGTGTCCCATAAACAGCATGCTGATACTGATGAGGTAATCTGTTTCTCATGTTGATTACAGGGTGAATATTGATCAGGCCACCAAGGGAATGCCTCATGCCCTTCTTCAAACCCACACAGTTGGATCTTTTACATTTATTTGAGAGGGCACACAAGTCAATGTCTAACAACTCTTCCAAAAATAAAACACCTTTGGTAATGTGGCACACCCTCAATACTGCAAAGGATCAGCCTAGATTATATCAGCCACTGGAAGCTTGAACCCACAGCACTCGATTTGAGGCTAAGACACAGCTGGGCACTTGCTATTCAAGTACAATTAATTTACCTCTTACTGCAATGTGAGGGTCACTGACTGAGTCATAGAGTCATACAGCATGAAAACAGACCCTTCGGTCCAACTTGTCCATGCTGACCAAGTTTCCCAAACTAAACTAGTCACACTTGGCTGCATTTGGCCCATATCCTCCTAAAACTTTCCTATACATTTACCTATCCAAATGTTTTTTAAATGTTGTATCTGCATCTACCACTTCCTCTGGTAGTTCATTCTACATATGAACCACCTCTGGGAGTGATGATCACAACAATCTGTCCTGGTCTTCCACATGGAGTGCAATAACCATATGCCTCCATCTATTTGACACGGTTATCCTAGGCTCCCGCCATTTCTACTGCATTAAAATCACCATCGACAGTTCAGAACTGTCAAACTGGCACCACATCCACAAATATTCACTCCATCTACATCGACACACAGTAGCAGCAGTGTGTACCATTTGCAAGATGCACTGCAGAAATTCTCCAAGGCTCCTTAGACAGCACCTTCCAAACCTACAACAACTACCATCCAGAAGGACAAGGGCAGCTTGTTCTAATCAACATGCAACTCCAGAACTATAACTATACCTTAGCAAAACACTCATCATCAAGAAGCTGCGTCATCACCACCTTCTGCACAATGAAGCATGGCCAATAAATGGGGAGGCAATGGCCTAGTGGAATTATTTCTGGCCTGTTAATCCAGAGCCCTGGATAATGTTCTGCGGACCTGGGTTCAAATCCTACCATGGCAGATGGTGGAATTTGAATTCAAGAATAATCTGGAGTTTAATGGTGACCACAAATCCAACATTGATTATTGGGGAAAACCCACCTGCCATCCACACCTGGTCTGGCCTAAATGTGACACACAGCAATGTGGTTGACTCTTAACTGCCCTCTGGAAAATAAATACTGGCCTACCCAGCAATACCCTTATCCAGTGAAAGAGTATTAAAAGAAATGCTCCAGGGTAAACCTACAATCTTTTTGTATCTTCGTTACTTCTTTTGCAGCAGAACAGAATGCATTCTGCAGATGCACTTTATCACAGCACTATAATCTGACCAAAAAACCTTTGGATTGTGAGAAACATCTTAAGATCTGCTCAAAATCATGCCTGGCACATTCCTGAAGGAATCGCATGGAGCTAAGTTTATTTTAAATTATTGTGCCATATTTCCAAAGCAGACAATATTAAATATTGCTGCAGTAAATTGGAACCGAATAGGAAACTAGTATCAGAGTCCAAAATGTTACTGGCTGTCATTTTGAATGCTGACTAACAGAATGCATTTAGCAGCTGAACCCTCAGTCACCCGCAGTAATTAATTTGACCGCCTTGTACAATGAAATTGGAAAGAAAGATCATGCCAGCAAGCACAATTATGCTTTTCTTTTCAAAAAATCTGGAGCCGAATTTCTTGCATACTTTTCCGGAAACCCTCACTTTGTTGATTAATTGCGGAAAGCGTGCAAGAAAATTGAAACCCAGAAGTTTCCTTCTGCAGATTCCCAGAGTGAGGAATGTCTTGTGAGCAAGACTTGAGACAGTCAGGGCTTCATTGCTTGCAGGGTTGCACAGTTTTGCTTGTAATAGAGGAGACATACGGAAGCATTAAGAGAATAGCTTGTATTTCCAAGTTCCCATTTTTCCATGGCTCCTCCTCTGGGCAATCCCATTCTCCTTAGGACGTTAAAACACTTGCTGAACCTTAAAACCTGTCATGGATGCCCATGAACATAACCTTGGCATCTGGGCTGTTGGTGTCTTCCCACCAACAATCTTCCAATCCAATATATTTGGAGAGAATAACTGTCACCTCAAATGGGCGAGATTTTCTGCTTGTCTTCTGGCAGAAGACTCAAAAGGTGAGCTGGCATCATGGGAATCAATAAGTAATATGGCAGGAATGGCCAGTAAATGTCAGGTCACATAGTTTTCATTGAAAACAACACAATCAAATTTAGGTGGCATTTATGTATTGACCAATCACTTTATCAGATTGCAGGTCAAGCATTTCTGATGAAGGGTCTAGGCCCGAAACGTCAAGCTTTCCTGCTCCTATGATGCTGCTTGGCCTGCTGTGTTCATCCAGCTCCACACCTTGTTATCTCGGATTCTCCAGCATCTGCAGTACCTTTTATCTCTGATACAGTTTAAAGGAACATCTGCTGTAATTCTCTCTCTCTCTCTCACTCTCTTTATCAAGCTTACAATTTACTGCAGCAACATTTAATGTTGTCAGCTTTGGGCATATGGGGGAATAATTTAAAATAAAACTAGTGGCATTTGATTCTTTCACGAAGACACCATGCACGATTCTGATCAGCTCACGCTGTTTCTTGCAATCCCAAAAACACATCAGACAAAAAAAAAACAGAGCTCTCTATAAACTTCACCAATTTTGAATTTAAAATTCTGTAAAAACACATATGTGGAACACCAAACCACGCAAGACCCGATTATAGCAGCAATCCTTCCTCATAATCAGCAAGATACTAACTGACTGCAATCGATTTCAAAACAACGAGCAAGATTTTTTGGACCCTGGGGAAACACAGTAGTGTGGAGTCTATGTCGATTACAGCTGGACATCAGTTGTGGATTTTGCCTGCCTTTCTTTGATTTAGGTTGGATCGTGAATAAAACAAATTGCGAGCCACAATGAATTGGTGGTGTGAGTAGGAACCTTTTTTGAAAGCCATTTTTGATAAATTCGTTCATTTCCCATGACGTTGCTCATTTGTTTTCCATGGCAAATACACATCCCCAGAGTCAAGTGATTACCTCCTCATTTACAGAGTTTAAGGTGATTAGTGGATAGGACCGCAAGAGCATTACATTGACATCGCCCATGTATTCCACTTCTACAATTCCAGACCCCAAAATCAATTGCATATCTAATATAACATGGAACAGGAGTAGGCTGGTTAGCCCCCTCAAGCCTGCTCCACCATTCAGTAGGATCATGGCTGATCCCACATTCCTCACATCTAATTTCCTGCATTTCCCCATAACCCTTGATTTCCCATCGAATCAGGAATCTATCATCTCAGCATTAAAATAGACAAGGACTCTGTCCCCACAACTCTCTGTAGCAAGGAATTCCAAACCCTCAGAACCCTCTAAGAAAAGGAATTGCCCCTTAAAAGGAGCACCCCTTAATTCTGAGGCCATGCCCTCTGGTCCTAGACTCTCTCAGGTGGGGCAACTTCCTCTCAGCATTTACCCTGCCAAGCCCCTTAAGGATCTCAAAAGCTTCAATGAGATCACCTCTCATTCTCCTAAATTTCAGCGAATAGAGTCCCAACCTGTTTAGCCCATGCTCATAAAACAATCTCTGCATACCAGGGGTGATCCAAGTAAACCTTTTCTGACCTGCCTCCAATGAAACAATATCTTTCCTTAAATAAGAAATGGTCAAAGCATGACACTAACCCAATACACTTGGGAGTGATTTAATTCAGATAGGACTTTCTCTTTTCAGGGATGTCTAAAGTAAGGAGCAGAAAAGGTGATAATCAGAGACAACCAGTTAATCTGTTGATCACATAAAGTAACAATAAATCACAACAGTCTGCTAGATTTGCACCAAGTCTCTCCTAGGTATTGTTAGCTCTTCTCTTTGTGTTTATTGTGTAGGCTTATCACATACTGTAAGCTTGTTGACTTCGTGTGTCCCTGTCTCCGAACATTTCTCACTTCACTTTCTTTTAACCGTAATTTTTACTCGGTGTGGATCTGGGCAGAGTGAGGAAATGGATTGCAGCTTTGCAGGTTGCTTGCATCAATTCTGGAAGTGAGGAAGGGGAGTTGATCAGTACAGTTACAAAGCTGTAGAACAGATACAAGTATACCATTTATTTCAGAAGGGGTTGTCAAATCAACTGTGAGACATTCGGAAGATGAATCCGTGCAAACATGCTTAATAATCTAATTGATCTGCAAGGTAAAGTCAATTGAAGGGCTGAGCAACAGAAAATTAATTAGCTCTCCAATATATATTGGAAGTAGTTTGCTCTCTGAAGCAAAGCTGTCACTTATTCATAATAAACAGATGTGACACTGCAACAGAAGCAATTTTTTAACTTAAGTGTTCTAACCATGACATAGCTGCACACTATACTTGCTGATGTGAGCAGATGATTATTTAACTTGTTGGCCTGGCATCCATCTGTTTTAACAGATCCATTAATCCATGCCTGTAGCATTTGGAACAAAACAGATGAACGGAGAGCACAAATAGAAATATAAAGGGTGGCACGGTGGCTCAGTGGTTAGCACTGCTGCCTCACAGTGCCAGGGACTTGATTCCACCCTCAGGCAACTGTCTGTGTGGAGTTTGCACATTCTCCCTGTGTCTGTGTGGGTTTCCTCTGGGTGCTCTGGTTTCCTCCCATGGTCCAAAGATGTGCAGGTAGGTGGATTGGCCGTGCTAAATTGCCCATAGTGTGCAGGCTGGGTGGATTAGGCATGGGAGATACAGGGATAAGGTGGGGGGATGAGTCTGGGTGGGATGCTTTTTGGGGGGTGGGTGTGGACTCAGTTGGCCTGCTTGGACACTGTAGGCGTTCTATGATTTCGAGCAAACTGGCTACATTTTTGAATTATAAAGAGGGACAAGCGTATAAAATGCACTGAACCTTTGAATGCCAACATCTGCAACATTCATTTCAAGATTCTGAGATAAGTTCAATCATACAGATAGCAATAAAGACCAAACTACAAATATTGATGCTGATCTGTCATCAGTCATAGCATCAGTATTGGATATTTCTACTTGACCAGAATCAGTGATCTTAAATATAATGTAATCAGATTATTTTTGTTTTAGTCATAAGGGCTAGGCCAGCATTCATTGCCCATCCCTAATTGCCCAGAGGGCAGTTAAGAGTCAACCACATTGGTATGTGTCTGGAGTCACATGAAGTCCAGACCAGGTGAGGATAGTAGTTTCCTTCCCTAAATGACATTAGTGAGCCAGGTGGGTTTTTCCTGACAAATGGCAAAGGATTCATGGTTATCACTGGACTCTTAAGACTTATTTTAGACTTCAAATTCCACCAGGTGCCATAGCAGGATTCAAACCCAGATCCCCAGAATATTGCATGGTCGCTGGATTAAGATTCAGCATCAATACCACTAGGCCATCACCACCCCTGCATGGTTAGGGCAGTTTAAATCCCACCTGCTCCAGAGGTACGTCATAACATCACTGAACAGTTTGATTGGAAAATATCAATAATAAATCCAATGAGAAATTCAGACGCTCTTTTTCAGAATGTGAAGCTTACTCCGCAGGGAGTGGTTGAGGTAAATAATGTAGATGCACTTAAGAGGAAATGAGGGAGAAAGGAGTAATATTCATTTACATCTCCATGTACAGTGTGTAAAAGCGATGCAATGTTTATGTACTTCATTCCGATTTAATCATGTAAATCATTATTTATGAAGATCAGTCAACCATCAAGATTACTCATCAGATATCCCTTTTGGACCTTCCATTTGTTATGATAAATAAATCAATGGTTCCTGTTTTTAGATAGTGAGTACCGTTTGTCTCTGAATATTCATTTAACTTTAACAAACTAAATGTATTGTAGGTTTTCGTTTGCCCATTGCCACTATTTAGTACCTGGCTGAGCCCACGAACTTAGTATTTAAGTTGTACCTGGGAATGTGTCCAGAGAGTGTCTCACTCCCTGGTAAACTTCTTCACTCCTGCTTGGGAACGCAGAAGCTTCAGTGAAGGCTTCCTTATGAACTGAACCATCAGTCTAAGGAGAGGCCTGTTAGTGAGATCACAATGGACTCTGGAACATAGTGAGACCATGTTAATGCTGTTAACAATATACTCCTTTTAAGAACCAAGCTAACATGTGCAGAATTGGACAGGGTATGTGGGAGTGGATGTTTCACCTCTGAGGTGTCTAGAAACATTCTAACAATGAGGGAACAACCACTTTGGTGGGGCATAAGAAGAAATTCCTTCACTAAAAACACTGTGAATCTTTAGAATTGTCTACCCTAGAGGTCCATGAATTGTCAGTCATCACAAATAAGTAGATTTTTGTATCCTATGCGGGAAAGTGCAATGAGGTGGAGTTGAGGTTGAAGGTCAGCCAAGGCACCAGTGAGTAATGGAGAATACTCAAATTGCTATATGGCCTTATGTTCACAACTTAATTATGTGGGTAGCTCCCCAGTACTCAGTGGGTCAAAAATATTTGCCCAAGGAGTCAAGGAACTGTTTATCATAATAGGATAATAGGTGCAAATTGGCAGGTGTGTAGGCCATATCGCCCAGCATCTGGTTGATTGGTATCAAACAGCACATCCTTTCATCAGTACACAACAGGCAGAGCCCTGACTATATTAAATCAGCTTCTGTTTGCAAAAATCAGAACATGGTGTACAAAATGAGATGTGATTGACTTTAGAAGTCATTCTGAAATTGTGCATTACTTGCTAAACAATTCTGATTGCACTAGGAATCACACTAACAACCAATTTAAGATTATTACTCAGGATCACAGTATGGCTCACTTGTGCATGCTCCAGACTACGTAGATTCACACACCACATACCGTCCTTTAAAAAATGCAAAAGAACATATCCACACATTGTGCCTTTTGAAGTGAACATAAGCTTGAGTGGCAGCCACCCCTTGATGGCGATTCTTTGACCATTCAGAGTTGACTTGCCTTGCCTGGTTTCAATCTAAATAAAAGTTTGGCCATGAGGGAGGAGTGATGGGTTTAGGCCCGAAACGTCAAGTTTTCCTGCTCCTATGATGCTGCTTGACCTGCTGTGTTCATCCAGCCCCATGCTTGTTATCTCAAAAGTTTGGCCATTATCAGTTCCCTGGTTCATTCTCAGTGGCAATGCCTATACCACTCACCAAACAGCTGGCAGCTTCTTCTCATACAGTATAAATTAATACTCCCTTTGAGAGTTAGTATTCTTGCAATTCTGTCCTGATGAGTTTAATAAGTTTTGATAGTATGTCTCTTTAGCATTACTACATCAGAGCAAAGCTAATGCATGCCTCATGATTTGGCCAATGAGAAGTTGAGAGATTTGCTCCTTGCCAGCATTCCCTTTCTTTCCTCCAGTTTTTCCATACATTTCAATCCTTTAGGCACTTGGAGACAATAAGTAGGCATTGAGGGGATAAAGACTTGGAACTTTGGAATCATTACAAGGTATTTCATAGGGGCTATTTGATTTTAAAAAAAACATGAACCGGATGCTTTAAGAAACATATGTTTTAAGTCTGATTTTAATGTATGATTTTGATCTTAATAGAGCCAAAGAGATATACAGCATGGAAGCGGATCCTTCAGTCTAACTCATCCATGCTGACCAGACATCCTAAATGAATTCAGTCTCCTTTGCCAGCATTTGGCCCATATCCCTCTAAATCCTTCCTATTCATACACCCATCCAGATGCCTTTTAAATGTTGTGATTGTACCAGCCTCCACCACTTCCTCTGGCAGCTCATTCCATACACAAACCACCCTATGCATGAAAAAGCTGTCCCTTAGGACCCTTTTAAATCTTTCCCCTCTCACCTTAAACCTATGCCATCTAGTTTTGGACTCTTACGTGCTGGGGAAAAGACCTTGTCTATTTACCCTATCCTTGCCCCTCATGATTTTATAAACCTCTATGGTCACCCCTCAGCCTTTGATGCTCCAGGGAAAATAGCCCCAGCCTATTCAGCCTCTCCCTATAGCTCAAACCCTCCAACCCTAGCAACATCCTTGTAAATCTTTTCTGAACTATGAATGTGCTTTGTGGAGCCACATTCACTGAAAGTGTGGAGTGGGCTGATTGTCTCAACAGCAAACATGAGGATTGCTTGGCAGGGGAGGAGGAATTCTGCTAGATGTAGGAGGGAGAGGGGATGGAGTTGGGAGTGGAAAAGGAAGTTAGCTCACCCTCTTCTCCCTGGTAGTGTCTGGTGTGGCTGATCCTGGCTGCAGGCTCTACCTCACACTCCACTGCTTGCCCGAGGCCCCCAGCCTGTCCACCATCCCTCAAGAAAGGTGCCAATGACCAAGTGAATGTTTCCTCCTGGCGATTCCTGTAAGAAGGACTATAGACTGGCACGGTACTCACTATGTGTAATTGAAATCTTCCGATTATCTCCAGAATAAATGTGGATAATAGCATTCATGACATTTGGACAATTTATCACTGAAGGTCGTCTAATATACCTCACATCCCCAGCAAGCAGTGAATAATAAAAAGTCAGGTATCTTCACATAATGTTCAAAATCCTTGGCAGCCGTGCATTTAGCCCTTACTCAGTTGCTTGCTGTTAGGAGAGAACGCTACTTCAAATGGTAACATGTGGGTTCTTTTAGGAGTGGGTAATGGGCAAATGAAACAGTGAGATGGCACAGCGGCTCAGTGGTTATCACAGCTGCCTCACACCTTAAACTCCTGGGTTCGATCCCAGCCTTGGGTGACTGTCTGTGTGGAGTTTGCACATTCTCCCTGTGTCTGCGTGGGTTTCCTCCGGGTGCTCTGGTTTCCTCCCACAGTCCAAAGATGTGCAGGGTAGGTGGACTGGCCATGCTAAATTGCCTATAGTGCCCAGGAATGTTTAGGTTAGGTGGGTTAGACATGGGAAATGCAGGGGTAAGGGAATGGGTCTGGGTGGGATGCTCTTCGGAGGGACGGTGTAATGGCCTGTTTCCACACTGTAGTGATTCTATGAACAACTCCCCGGCAGCTGGTCCTCAGGCAAGTTTCAACTCCGTTCCCCAAAGTGACTTCCTGCATTAAAACATAGACTGAGCTGGCCTTTCAGTTGGACTCTTCACCTCAGCCATTCACCGTATCCAGGGATTGTCGTTACATGGACATTTGAAGTTCAGTAAACACTATGTGGGAGCTTGCTGTGCACAATTAACAGAGTTGAATGAAGCCAATTGGTTTGGATGTTGGATGGAATGTCAGGAGTGCTCTCTGATCATTAACACCTTTCAAGAATAGTGCCCTGGGATCTTTAACATGTGAGAAGGGTCAGTAAATCCCAGCTCAATGTTCTGAAGCATGGTATTTCTGACAGTGTAATCCTAGAGTGGCCTGCCTGAATTTTTTTTTGAATGAAAACGTGCTATTTCCATTCGCCTGAAAACTTTAGGGTTTAAAATCTCAAGGTTTTTCAGTTCAGTTAAAAGAGACAGAAGTGGTACTGATCTAAACTGGTGAAAGCAACAAAGGTGATAAACCGTCATACAACACAGAAACAGGCCCTTCAGTCCAAACACTCCATGCTGAACATAATCCCAACTAAACCCACCTGCCTGCTCCTGGCCCATATCCCTCCAAACCTTTCCTATTCATGTACTTATCCAAATGTCTTTTAACCATTGTAATTGTACCCACATCCACCACTTCCTCAGGAAGTTCATTCCACACATGAACGACCCTCTGTGTAAAAGATTTGCCCTTCATGTCCTTTTTAAGTCTCTCTCCTCTCGCCTTAAAAATGTGCCCCCTAGTCTTGAAATTCCCCCATTTTAGGCAAAAGACAACTACCATTAATGCTACCTAAACCTCTCTTTATTTTATAAGCTTCTACAAGGTTGCCTCTCAACCTCCTACGCTCCAGTGAAAATAGTCCCAGCATTTCCCTCAAGGCTAAGGGTCAAGAATGCATTGGCCAAGAGTGTGGCTGAGGCAGGTTCAATCGAAGCATTCCAAAGCAAATTAAACTGTTGCCTGCAAAGTAAGAATATGTTGAGTTCCAGAGAGAAAGTGAGTGAGTGAATGGCTTATTCAGAGAGCCAGTGGGCTGAATGGCCCCTTTCTGCACTGTAACAAGCAAGTGATTCAGTGGAACCTTTCTAAATAAATGGGTTAAATTATGCCACACCTGAAGAACAAAAAGGCTCTGTAGGAAATCAGCAGTGATACGTCTGATCTTTCTGCTCAATTCCAGGGAATGATAGTTCACAATCTTTTTGCAAACTAGTTTCTTAATCTCATTGTCTCTTTCACTCGGTGAGAAATCTTGGGAAAGATTTCGCAAATCACTGACAAATAAAAGCTAGCCTGATGATTCAGTATGATCCATTTTGCACTGTTGGTGGAAATCAATTTCACCCTCAGGTTCTATATTGCATGCAGTGCAGCCAAGGACTTGATTAATATGTCAACTTGAAATCAAATACTCTCGAGATGTCATACAGGAGAGAAATCCTTTCGCGATCCAAAATTAAGTTGACAAATTGCCATCACTGCAGTCCCATCAACAAGACTTAGCTTTCCTAGGATTATTCCTACTGCAATTGTATGATGGGGAGAAATTGAAATGTGTCACATTATGCCATTCTTCGTACATTGTTCCTGGCCTTAAGCAACCTAGCTATTACAAACTGCATGTGCCAATGTGGTGTCAGATTAGGGTCAGAGGTTCAGACAAATGAGGCCATAATGCCACAAAGCAAATCTTAATTACAATGACTCGGAAGGAGTATACTATACAGAACTTGGGCATAGCTCACAGCAGAAGATTTGCGTGACATTAAAAAAATTCTCTGAATCGACTGTGCACCACTCTGAATATGAGCAGCTCTGAAAAGCCCTGGTAATTTAGTTGATACATTGAGATTCTCCTGTGTGAGTTTCAACCTCGTGTCATTTACCTTAAACCACAAATGCAATATTTGCAGACAAAATGGAAGGTAATTAGTTTCAAAAGACTTCAAACTGATCAAGTCTATCATGCTGCACCATAGTGATAGTTCAGATGACCTTGCATGTTCCAACATGTAATCAGCTGCTAGACATTTAATATTGACGAACAGAAAAACTCTAGGACTAAGTAAAAATTCCTGAAGGGTCATTTCAATCGCATAATGAATTCCCTTCCCTGGCCAAAAAGTTGCATCGCAACAATAAAACCACAGTCCTGAATTTTCTTGAAGACTCCATCTGACGGCTGTATAAATCCTGCAGCATCAGCATCAATTCTCAACCTCCATTAGGGTCAGGGGAGTTGCCATTTACTGCATGCTAATTGTGACAAATCAGAAGTTTGTCCTGCACGACCTGGCTCTTTCTAGCAGCGTATAGCGAGAAGATTCTGCCACTTTATCGAAAAGAGAGAGAAAGACTTTCACAACGTCAAGCCATTTCGAAGCGCCTCACATTTTGATATGTGACTGTTGTAAGGCAGGAAATGCAACAGGCAATTTATGCAGAACAAGCTCCTAAAGAATTAACTAGATCATCTGCTTTTGTAACGTTGGCTGGTTCTCTACTGAAAAGTCTCAATAAATCACAAAGATTTAGGCTGAATTACTGGGAAATCTCCCTCTAGGGTTTTCCAGGGATGTACCTAAAACCCTTTGAACTTTATGGCTACTTACTAACAACACAAATACTCTACTGTATGAAACACTAGGTCAATAACCATGATGCTTGAGGCCATTACATTGGACCAAGATTATAGTATTTGCCAAGGTCGATCCTAAATATTTATCCACAGCAATCTCAGCTAACAGAGCTCATCAAAGACCAGATACCAAAACTGAGTGCATGAAAGGCTGCAACTATTTCATGTCTGACAGCCATTTGACATCAAATTGCTGGAGAGGATGAGTATTGGGAGGATATGGTGGTGATGGTGGGAAATAGGATTAGTCCACATTGCCTGCGTTGTTGTTTGTAGATGTGGGAAGCACTAAGGAAAACAAAAATGGAGTTTGCATTTACATTGCTCCTTTTACAACCTCAGATTGTCCCAAAGTACTTTAGAGCCAATTGAGTACTTTTCAAAGTGTGGTCACAGCAACGATGTTGTCAATAGAACAGAGACAAACCACAACAAAAACAAGATCACAAGGACTTACAGTCAGAGGTTTAAAGCATGGAAACAGGTCATTCAGCCCAACAGGTCCACACCACCCAGATTTCACAATTAATCTAATCCTACTTGCCTGCGTTTGGTGCATATCTCTCCATACTGATCCCATCCATGTACTTGTCCAAATGTTTCTTAAATGACAAAATTGTACTTGGCTCCACCACTACCTCTGGCAACCTGATCCAGATACTCACCACCCTCTGTGAAAAAAATGCCCCTCTGGACCCTTTTGTATCTTTCCCCTCTCATCTCAAACCTATGCCCTCTACTTTTAGACTCCTCTACCAGGAAATGTTTAACTTAAAAGCTGTAACATGTTAGGGAAGATCAAATGCAGTGTTGATTTTGATTTATATTAAAAATTATTTTCCACCTAGGATAATCAACCAAGAACTAACAAAGAGTCTGCAAAGATAAATAGGTTAAGTGAATGGGAAACAAATTGGCAAATAGACTGTGTGTGAAGTTAACCACTTGGAAGAACAGAATGTTATATAAATTGAGAGAACCTGCACAATGTTGCGGTTGACAGGAATCTGGCTTTCCTTACACGTGGATCTGCAAAAAGTCAGCGTGCCTGTGGTTTTAACATGCAGCTGTCACACTTCAATTAAAACATAGATCAAGGCTCAGTCAGGGAGAAATAGGTTTTTGTAGTTTAGACGTTCTTTGAGTCTTTGAGGTGTTCGACTTGATTAATTGTTGACTCATATCCACAGTTGCAGAATCTGCAGATATCTCAAGTTCTTGTAGAAAGAGAGAAAGAAAGAAACCTTCCAGGTTCTGCTGCATGAATCCATGTTCTTCTCTCTCTTTAGCTGCACACTCAAAAGCAGCTGCTGAAACACAGTTCAGTGTGTATTCCAGAGTCCAGCTCTGTAGTCTTTCCAAGCCAACTAATTAGCAGGTGAGTCTTTCACCTTTCATTGCATGAAATTGTCAGAAACATTTGAATTAAATTGGAGATGCAAATTCCTTAGTGCTGACTCAGTTACCTGGTTTCAGTGTCTTTAGATAAAAGTGCAGGTGGCTTTGTTTATTCCATGTGGCTCTCCTGAAACTTCAACAATCTGCTGTCTGGTTTTAGGTCATTTTAGGTCCATGTTTCTTCCTTTGTTAAAAAAACACTTTAGCCCATGAAAGATCTCAGATGATGAAAGTTAAAATTCAACAGTCCAATTTTAATAGTTTTATAACAAAATACAGTAACTAATTAGGTAGGCAGCAAATGGAATATTGATCTTTAAGAGGGAAGGACTATAAAGGACAGAAATGTTGGTACAGCTATAGAATATTGATGAGATGGCACCTGGCTTACCATGTACAATTGTGGTCACCTGAGTTAAGAAAGGATATATGTGCATTGAAAGCAGTTCAGAGGGTGTTCATTAGACTGATTCTTAGGATTGATGAAGGGTCTGTTGTGAGGAAGGGTCACTGGACCTGAACCGCTAACTCTGATTTCTCTCCACAGCTGCTGCCACACCTGCAGAGCTTTTCCAGTAATTTTTAGTTTTGTTTGTGATTCCCAGCATCTGCAGGTCTTTTGTTTTTTTTTATTTTTCCTGGAATTAATGGATTGTTTAAAGAAGAAAGGTTGAGCAAATTAGGCCTACACTCACTGCATTTTACAACAACGAGAGACGATCTTATTAAAACATATAAGATTCTGAAAGGCCTGGGACATGTGGGGGGAATGTTTCCCATTGCATGGGAGTCTAGGAAAAAGAAGGCAGAGTTTAAAAATATAAGGTGCTGCTACTTAATATAGAGACGAGGAGGAATTTCTTCTCTCAGGGGGTCATTAGTCTTTGGAATCCTCTACCTCTGCAAGCAGAGAAGGCTGGGTCATTGAATATGTACAAGGCTGACTTAGATATCTGATCAACCAGGGAGTCACGGGATATGGGGCTGTCAAACAAGACTTCAGGACACAAGCAGGTCAACCATGATCTTACTCAATGGCTACGCGGGCCAAATGGCCTACTATTTCTCATGATCTTATTCTTACAAAGCAGGAGAAAGTGCTTTCTAGACGTAAGATACAGACAAAGGAACCAGCAAGCAAAGCGGGCTCTCAGACAGGCAAGGCAGCTGCCAGCAAAAAGGGTGCATACCACACCTGTGTCTTTTCAACACTGGAGTGTAAACAGTTACTCTGTAATTATAAATTCCATTGACCAGTGGCACAATGTGAGGAATGATGTTTCCACGGAGCAGTTCATCCACAGGCGTGATTCCAGAACTGGACTGGTTACATCTGCACAGACACGCTGCTAGCATTTATCCCTTTGTGTTATTTCACCACCTAATAAGAATAGCTTTTCTGATAACGCAGTAACCCCGGCAACTCTTTCATTCTGTTTCTCCAATTTATAAACACTGTTTGGGTGGGGCGCAGGGGGAGATTTGATTCATGCACTCGTCAAAGCAAATTCCCGAGTCTGTTCATGAGATGGATTCCTGATTTTGAGGATACAGGCAGTCCCCGGGTTGCAAATGGGTTCTGTTCTTGCATCTGTTTGCAAGTTGAATAGTATACAAGTTGGAACACAACGCAGGACAATATTAAATAGCTGCTCGTAATTATTGGAAATGCTCGTGTGTCAGACCTATAAAATTATACCCCTTATGGGATCACATTCGTAAATATGAGTGTTTGTAAGCCAGATGTTTGCAAATTATACAGTCATACAGCATGGAAACAGACCCTTCGGTCTAACCAGTCCATACCGACTATAATTCCAAACTAAACTAGTCCCACCTGCCTGCGCTTGGCCCATATCCCTCCAAACATTTCTTTTTCATGTACTTATCTAAATGTCATTTAAACGTTGTAACTCCACCTGCATCCACCACTTCATCAGGACGTTCATTCCACATATGAACCACTCTTGTAAAAGAATTGCCCCTTGTGTCTTTTTTAAAAACCTTTCTCCTCTCACCTTAAAAAATGTTGTCTAGTCTTGAAATCCCCCATCCTAGGAAAAAGACCTTGGCTATTCACCTTCTCTATGTCCTACATGATTTTATAAACCTCTATCAAGTCACCTCTCAAACTCCTATGGTCCAGTGAAATAAGTTCCAGCCTATCCAGCCTCTCCTTATAACTCAAACCCGGCATTCCCGGCAACATCCTGGTAAATCTCTTTTGAGATTTGAAACTGGGGACCTCCAATAACTTTACCCTGATTACAAATATTTGGAGGTGAAATTGATTAGGGGGAGTGAAAAGAGGTGCGAGGAAAACAACGGAACAATTGATACAGCAACCTGTTCTGTGGGTTTCACTTGAAAGAGTTGGGAAGAGGGTAAACTGGACTTAGTAGCACCATCCAAGGTAATTTGCACAGCCAATATGCTAGAACAACACTGTTCTCCCTTTGTTTCAGATTTTCCTGTTAGTGAATATATTCAGCTGAATCCAATTCCTGTCATACATGCCACACTTCCACTTTCTAATTGAGCAAATACTAGACCAGGTCCATGGATGGGGGAATTTAGCCACAAGGTTAGGGTGAAGATGCTGGAGTTGCCCTCCTCAGAGCAATGGAAAGGGAGACTAGTTAGGAGATAGTAAGAACTGCTGATGCTGGAGTCAGAGATAACGCAGTGTGGAGCTGGAGAAACACAGCAGGCCAGGCATCATCAGAAGAGCAGGAAAGCTGATTTTCGGGTCGGGACCTTTCTTCAGAAAAAAAAAAACAGGCCAGTTAATGATACATTATGATGAGGTGGAGCAAAGAAAGATTGTGCAGAAGGATCTTGCAGGTTACAGAGGGACATAGATAAGCTGCAGAGCTGGGCTGAGAGGTGGCAAATGGAGTTTAATGCAGAAAAGTGTGAGATGATTCACTTTGGAAGGAGTAACAGGAATACAGAGTACAGGGCTAATGGTAAGATTCTTGGTAATGTGGATGAACAGAGAGATCTCCGTGTCCATGTGCATAGATCCCTGAAAGTTGCCACCCAGGTTGATAAAGTTGTTAAGAAGGCGTACAGTGTGTTAGGTTTTATTGATAGAGGGATTGAGTTTCGGAGCCATGAGATTCATGTTGCAGCTGTACAAAACTCTGGTGTGGCCGCACTTGGAGTATTGCGTACAGTTCTGGTCGCCGCATTATAGGAAGGATGTGGAAGCATTGGAAAGGGTGCAGAGGAGATTTACCAGGATGTTGCCTGGTATGGAGGGAACGTCTTATGAGGAAAGGCTGAGGGACTTGAGGCTGTTTTCGTTAGAGAGAAGAAGGTTAAGAGGTGATTTAATAGAGACATACAAGATGATCAGAGGATTAGACAGGGTGGACAGCGAGAGCCTTTTTCCTCGGATGGTGACGGCTAGCACGAGGGGACATAGCTTTAAATTGAGGGGTGATAGATATAGGATACATGTCAGAGGTAGGTTCTTTACTCAGAGAGTAGTAAAGGCGTGGAATGCCCTGCCTGCAACAGTAGTAGACTCGCCAACTTTAAGGGCATTTAAATGGTCATTGGATAAACATATGGATGATAATGGATTGGTGTAGGTTAGATGGGCTTCAGATTGGTTTCACAGGTTGGCGCAACATCGAGGGCCGAAGGGCCTATACTGCGCTGTAACGTTCTATGTTCCCATCATCTGATTAAAGAAGAAATAGGGGTCACGGATCTATCATTTATGGTGTTGGGCAAGAGATAATTTATAGTTTGTGTGGCACGGTGGCTCAGTGTTTAGCACTGCTGCCTCACAGTGCCAGGGACCCGGGTTTGATTGCAGCCTAGGGCGACTGTCTGTGTGGAGTTTGCACATTCTCCCCATGTCTGCATAGGTTTCCTCCAGGTGAACTGGACTAGATGTTACTGCAGGATTTGACACACAAGGCGGCAGTAGACATCTGGCTCGTGGTCACTGCCATCTGATGCCTAAAACCGGCAGTGCTCAGGCCCGATGTCGTGCCCCTGTTGGAGGATGTTCGGGCTTGCAGTGGAATCCCGTCAGTGCGTACCCCTGCTCAGACGGAATTTCACACTGACCGCAGGATCCCATACCTTCCCCCCCACCGGGAGCCTGTGCCCCATGACCTGAGCTGCCTCCAGAATCTTTGTCACATGTCTTTTAGTGAAATGAAATGGCGAGCCCTGAACAGACTGCTGCTGCACACCATCCACCTCTTCTCCTTCACCCACCGCCCAGACACACCTTGGTGTGCCCATTTGCCACTGGGCAGTGGAGACCCCTAATGGAGGGCTCTGTACGCTGGGGTCCCTCAGGGATTTGGGGTGGAGGGTGTTGCATGCAGCAGTCCCATGCAACTGTAGATTGCGGTGGTTCACAGACCAACCCCCACCCCGCCCCAGTCCAACTGTTTGTTTTGTGGTGCTGTGGAGGTCATGGACCATGTGTATGTCAGGTGTGGCTGTTTGCACCCCCTTTTCAGTTACCTTAAGAACCTCCTTTTGTGTTTTTGGTCACACTTCAGCCCCACGCTCCTGATCTTTGGGCACCTGGTGTGGATGAGAGCGGGCAGGTCGGAGGAGCTCCTTGTGGGTCTGTCCTGGGCCTGGTGGGTGACTAATATGGTGCCATTATTTAAGAAAGGCTGTAAGGAAAAGCCAGTGAGCCTGGCATCAGTGGTGGGCAAGTTGTTGGAAGGGATTCTGAGGGACAGCATTTACACACGTTTAGAAAGACAAGGACTAATTAGAGAGAGTCAGCATGGCTTTATGCATGGGAAATTGTGCCCCACTAACTTGATTGAGTTTTTTGAAGAGGTGAAGAAGAAGATTGATAAAGGCGCAGCGGTAGACGTTGTCTATATGGACTTCAGTAAAGCATTCGACAAGGTTCCACATGATAGTCTGGTTAGTAAAGTTAATTCGCATGAGATCCGGGGGAGGGGAAGCTTGCCAATTGGATACAAAATTGGTTTGAAGGTAGGAGACAGAGGGTGGAGCTGGAGGGATGCTTGGCCAGGTGGGTATCGAAAAAATATTTCCTTTTAAGGGACAATCTATTTTTAAACAATAACCCCCAATTCTAATGTGTCACCCATTTAAGACAGAGATGAGGAAATATTTTTTTCTCTCTGAGTTTTGAAAGCCTTTGAAATTCCCTTCCTCATAAGGAAGTGGATGGAGAATTGTTACATATTTTTAAGGCAGAGGTAGATTAATGCTTGATTATCAAGGAGATGAAAGATTATCGGGGATATGCAAGAATGTAGAGGTGAGTTTAAAACCAGATCAGTCATGACAATGATAAAAAGTTGCACCATGCTGCTGTGCAGAGGGATCTGGGTGTCCTTGTGCATGAATCACAGAAGGTTGGTCTGCAGGTACAACAAGTAATTAGGAAGGCAAATGGAATTTTGTCCTTCATTGCTGAAGGGATTGAGTTTAAAAGCAGAGAGGTTATGTTGTAGCTGCACAAGGTGCTGGTGAGGCCACACCTGGAGTACTGTGTGCAGTTTTGGTCTCCTTACTTGAGAAAGGATGTACTGCAGAGGAGGTTCACTAGGTTGATTCCGGAGTTGAGGGAGCTGGCTTATGAGGAGAGACCGAGTAGATTGGGATTATATTCATTGGAATTCAGAAGATTGAGGGGGGATCTTATAGAAACACATAAAATTATGAAGGGAATAGATGAGACAGAAGTAGAGAGGATGTTTCCACTGGCAGGTGAAGCTGGGACAAGAGGGCATAGCCTCAAGATTAGAGGGAGCAGATTAAGGACTGAATTGAGAAGGAACTTCTTCACCCAGATTAACAACCTATGGAATTCCTTGCCCAGTGAAGTAGTTGACGCTACTTCAGTAAATGTTTTTAAAGCTAAGGTAGATTTTTTTTTGAACCATAAAGGAATTAAGGGATATGGTGAGAGTGCAGGTAAGTGAATGTGAGTCCACAAAAAGATCAGCCATGATCTTATTGAATGGCGGAGCAGGCTCGTAGGGCCGGACGGCCTACTCCTGCTCCTAGTTCTTATGTTCTTATGACTTTATTGAATGGTTCAAAGGACTGAGTTGCTTACTGTTGGTCCTTTGCATGTTCCCACAGCTTGGAGGGGAACTTTTCAGTTGATGTTCCAATGTATGGTCATTGACTTCAGAAAGAAAGGAGGATAGCACCCCCCACCCCCCCAATCTACATCAACGGAGCTGAGGTTGAGAGGGCGGAGACCATCAAGATCCTCAGAGTGCCAATAACCGACAACTTGTCTTGGACTTCCCACATGGTTGCAACAGTCAAGAAGGCACAACAACGCCTCTTCTTCCTCAGGCGACTCAGGGAATTTGGTATGTCCATAAGGTCCCTCACCAACTTATACAGATGCACCATTGTAAGCATGGTGTCCGGGTGCATAACTGCCTGGTATGGCAATTGCTCTGTTCAGGGCCATAAGAAATTACAGAAGGTGGTGTGCACAGCCCAGACTATCATGGAAGCCAACCTTCCATCCATGGACTCTATTTACATGGCTCGCTACCGCGGAAAGGTGGCCAACATCGTCAAAGACCCATTGCACCCTATAATGATCTCCTACAACCTCTTCCATCAGGCAGAAGATACAGAAGCCTGAACACACGCACAAGCAGGTTCAGGAACAGCTTCTTCCCTGCCATTATTAGACTGATGAATGGACTCTCTAACTTCAAATAATGCAGATCTTGCTAATGCTGATCTTGCCTAGTGCACACCCTATGTGACATAACCTGTTTGCCTCTATCTAAGTTTTGTTTTCACCCAATGATCTGTTTGTCCTTGCTTACTATGATCTACCTATACTCGCAAACAAAGATTTTCACTGTACTTAGGTACATGTATCAATAAATACAATCTGATTCCATCGTCCTTCGAGATGGTACTGGCTGTGGGTTTGGAAAATGCTGTCTAAGGAGTCCAGGTGAATTTCTGCAGCACAGCAATCAATGACAATTTCATGTTCGCCATTAATTCAGCCTAGATTTATATTCCAGATTTATTCATTAAATTTAAATTCCACTATGCACCAAAGTCAGCTGCTATTGAGGACCTGAATCAGCTACAACCTTTGACTTGTTCAGATTAATCTCTATTACACATTTTTATGTAATCAACCATTTGACGTTTTTGCCCAATCCTCTTTTCAGTTGACATTCCACAGCTGAAACTCAAAATCCATGCAACACTGAGCTTTTTCATGTGGATTTCAAATAAGTAACCTGAGATGCGATTAAGTGTCACTCAATGCAGAACACATAATGGCTTATTATTCCTAAATTCATAATAAAAGAATGCAGTAATCTTTAGTCATAGGGTACAGTAGTAAAAATGTGCTGCATGATACAACAGATTGTTATTAATGAATACAAAAAAGGTCATATTCTTAAGTAATAGAGTTAATAATGACTCTAGCAGGACACAGAACGGAGAGGCATATTACAACACTCAATGTATTGAATGGGTATTTTATTATGCTGTTGTGCTTCTATCGTACTGATTACGGGACAATATTGGCATTATCTTCCGGAAGTAGCACAAAGACTTTTTTCTTCTCTCAGGGTGAAGGGTCGATACTTTGGTTACAACACAAACAAGAGCGCTGGTATAAATCCCCCTTTATTCCCTGTTGAGAATCAGAAGAGGAATTGGCACTCCCCTTTGTCCTCTGGAGCGTGAGTTCAAACTCGGTCTAGACTGATGGTTGAAAATCACGCTCCCTGTTCAAATGCTCATAATGTGTGTGGGCGGCACAAATCCAGTTCTTGGTGGGTAGATGCTCAAGGCACAAAGCTGCTTGAGCTGAGCACCAGTTTGCAAATTAACTTGGAGGCCTCAACAACAGTCAAGTGAAAGATGCCAGACAACAGCAGATAGGGATGACCACCTAGATGGGAGCTGAGGCATTTTGCTCAAGCAAAGGAGAGGGTGCTTTTCCTGTCTTGATCATGGGCTTTTAGCTGACCCTGAATACACAGAATGGAATACATCACGTTTCCCAGCAACCCTAGCATTCTATGCCTTTACAGGTACACACAGATTTACTAGGATGCTACCTGGACTGGAAGGCTTGAATGATAAAGAGAGGTTGGATAGGCTGGGACGCTTTTCCCTGAAGCATAGGAGACTGAGGGGTAACCTTATAAATGTATATAAAATCATGAGAGGCATAGATAACAGAGAGGGATAATAACAGAGAAGATACAGAAGCAGAGATAAAAGGTACTGCAGATGCTGGAGAATCCGAGATAACAAGCATGGGGCTGGATGAACACAGCAGGTCAAGCAGCATCATAGGAGCAGGAGAACTTGACGTTTCGGGCCTAAACCCTTCATCAGAA